>CM077261.1:27418049-27458049 GCA_039654775.1 Spinibarbus caldwelli | reverse complement strand
GTTGGCTATCAAACATCCCATCTAGAGGCAGCAGCCGTTTTGAGTGGAGTGAGTTCATCTGCAGTATCAAACAATAGTGTACACTTATTAATGTGTACACTTATTAATGTGTTTATTGTTGTGGGCACTTTCTTAAAATTAGGATAACCATGGCAAACCAAAATAATATTTATATGTATATTATATTTATATTTAACTATATGTTTTATTTATATGTAATATGACTCTGCAACAACTCCAGCTCTCTGATGCATGGTGTAGTACATGAGTGTTTAAATTCGCTAAATTCGTTACACTATTGAACTGATCTAGTGCACTATTGAACTGATCTAGTTCACTATTGAGCTGATCTGGTGCACTATTGAACTGATATGGTGCACAATTGAACTGATATAGTTCACTATTGAACTGATCTAACTGATCTGGTTCACTATTGAAATGATCTAGAGCACTATCGAACTGATCTAGTTCTCTATTGAACTGATCTGGGTAACTACTGAACTGATATAGTGCACTATTGAACTGATCTTTATCTGGTGCACTATTGAACTGATCTGGTGCACTATTGAACTGATCTGGTGCACTATTGAACTGATCTAGTTCACTATTGAACTGGTCTGGTTCACTATTAAACTGATCTAGCACACTATTGAACTGATCTGGTTCACTATTGAACTGATCTGGTTCACTATTGAACTGATCTGGTGCACTATTGAACTGATCTAGTGCACTATTGAAATGAACTAGTTCTCTGTTGAACTTATATGCTGCACTATTGAACTGATCTAGATCACTATTGAACTGATCTGGTGCACTATTGAAGTGATCTGGTTAACAATTGAACTAATCTTGTGCACTATTGAACTGATCTAGTTCTCTATTGAACTTATGTGGTGCACTATTGAACTGATCTGGTTCACTATTGAAATGATCTAGTGCACTATTGAAATGATCTGGTGCACTATTGAACTGATCTTGTTCAGTTAAACTGATCTAGTTCTCTGTTGAACTTATTTGGTGCACTATTGAACTGATCTGGTTCACTGTTAAACTGATCTAGTTCTCTATTGAACTGATCTGGTTCACTATTGAACTGATCTAGTGCACTATTGAAATGATCTAGTTCTCTGTTGAACTTTTATGCTGCACTATTGAACTGATCTAGATCACTATTGAACTGATCTGGTGCACTATTGAAGTGATCTGGTTAACCATTGAACTAATCTGGTGCACTATTGAACTGATCTAGTTCTCTATTGAACTTATGTGGTGCACTATTGAACTGATCTGGTTCACTATTGAAATGATCTAGTGCACTATTGAAATGATCTGGTGCACTATTTAACTGATCTGGTTCACTGTTAAACTGATCTAGTTCTCTATTCAACTGATCTGGTTCACTATTGAACTGATCTGGTTCACTATTGAACTGATCTAGTGCACTATTGAAATGATCTAGTTCTCTGTTGAACTTATATGCTGCACTATTGAACTGATCTAGATCACTATTGAACTGATCTGGTGCACTATTGAAGTGATCTGGTTAACCATTGAACTAATCTGGTGCACTATTGAACTGATCTGGTGCACTATTGAACTGATCTGGTGCACTATTGAAGTGATCTGGTTAACTATTGAACTGATCTGGTGCACTATTGAACTGATCTGGTGCACTATTGAACTGATCTAGTCCACTATTGAACTGATATGGTGCACAATTGAACTGATCTGGTTCACTGTTAAACTGATCTAGTTCTCTATTGAACTGATATTGAACTGATCTGGTTCACTGTTAAATTGATCTAGTTCTCTATTGAACTGATATGGTGCACTGTTGAACTGATCTGGTGCACTATTTAAATGATCTAGCACACTATTGAACTGATCTGGTTCACTATTGAACTGATCAGGTGCACTATTGAACTGATCTAGTGCACTATTGAAATGATCTAGTTCTCTGTTGAACTTATATGCTGCACTATTGAACTGATCTAGATCACTATTGAACTGATCTGGTGCACTATTGAAGTGATCTGGTTAACCATTGAACTAATCTGGTGCACTATTGAACTGATCTGGTGCACTATTGAACTGATCTGGTGCACTACTGAACTGATCAGGTGCACAATTGAACTGATCTGGTTCACTGTTAAACTGATCTAGTTCTCTATTGAACTGATATGGTGCACTATTGAACTGATCTGGTTCACTGTTAAATTGATCTAGTTCTCTATTGAACTGATATGGTGCACTGTTGAACTGATCTGGTGCACTATTTAAATGATCTGGTGCACTATTGAACTGATCTGGTTCACTATTGAACTGATCTAGTGCACTATTGAACTGATCTAGTGCAGTATTGAATGAGTGAACGAGTGATTTTGGACACTGCAACAGTGTGAACAATGGGAGTCACTTCAGAATCGATTCCCTTTTATGACTCTAGAATAGTCAGCCAGGAACCGATTACATGAGATTGAATAGTTGGTTTGTCTAGTACAATGGGTCTCTGGTTTAGATTAAGAATCAAACCAAATATGAACACAGCCTGAGGCTCAGGGAGTGGCTGAACCACCGTTTTTGGAGAACACAAGCAGTTTCGTTTCCTCAGCAGGATGATGCTCTCTAACCACACACATCTGCCCACACCATCACTACAGTTACTGTTGCCAACAACAAAGCTAACCGACACAGGAAGCTAAAATGGTGATATCTAAAAATGATAGCTCTGTTCAAACACCTAGCTAGCTGCTTTCTAACTGAGCTTCAGGTTAATTTGAAAGGCTCTTCATGTGCAGCAACTCCTTTAATGGACACACTTTAGTAACACCTATATAATCTTATTCCTGTCCTAATCATATTAGCATGTTGCTAAGTTAACTACAATGTAGAGGATAATTCCTCTTATTTGTACGTATTCAATCATTATTAAACTTCTGTCTGAAGTTGAGCTCTGATTGATGTGCATTATGTTCACCTGTGTGTTAGTTTGATCCTCTGAGCCCCGTCTCCGCCACACTCGACCTGCTGTTAGTAGAGGATGTGAGGGTGACCCCAGACACCATCACCATATACAACCATCCCGATGTGACGGTAAGGTCACGCATCTACAGTCAAACCAAAAATTATTCAGACACCAGATATAATTTTTGATGTTTTTTTAGTAGTTGGTGCAGGACACTATAGTTCATTTATGTAAGCGAGGATAGCAAAAATAAAATAAACTGACATAAAATACCAAAAAACTCTTCATACAGTGGACTACCAGTAAAACTGATAAAAATTTGGGACCAAAAATTTGAATTGACACTTTGACCTGACCATGTTGGGTACATACCTTTCTATCAAAGTTATCTGACATTATCAAGATGAATTTGTTCTGACACATTTTAGCTCGTGAGTTCTTGTTATATTTTATTACCATTTTCTAAACTATAGCGAATAAACTGTGATAATGTGAGAAATGTTGAAGGTGTCTGAATAAATTTTGGTTTGACTGTATACTGCACACATTCCTGATTGCTCTTGATTATCTGGAAGAGCTTGTCTGGTGTGTGTGACATCTGTTGCTTTTCTTCTCTGCAGGCAGATCTGATTCTGCAGCAGGGCTCAGGTTATTTCTACATCAATGCGAGCATCGGGGGAATCGCAGACGTCATGTTCCAGGAGTCCCAGGGAATTGCTCAGGTAACATTTCAGAAAAAGGTAATCGATAAGCTCTGTCATTGGTATTTGTGGCATTTTGTTTCCGTGTAGCATGAGGGAGAAAATCTGAAATAGCGAATTTTGTCCAGTGGTGTGGTACAAATGATAACATTATTTTAATAAGAAAAGCAAATCATATACAGGTGCATCTCAATAAATTAAAATGTCGTGGAAAAGTTCATTTCAGTAATTCAACTCAAATTGTTAAACTCGCGTATTAAATAAATTCAATGCACACAGACTGAAGTAGTTTAAGTCTTTGTTTTTTTTTGATTGTGATGATTTTGGCTCACATTTAACAAAAACCCAAAATCTCAACAAATTAGAATATGGTGACATGCCAATCAGCTAATCAACTCAAAACACCTGCAAAGGTTTCCTGAGCCTTCAAAATGGTCTCTCAGTTTGGTTCACTAGGCTACACAATCATGGGGAAGACTGCTGATTTGACAGTTGTCCAGAAGACAATCACTGACACCCTTCACAAGGAGGGTAAGCCACAAACATTCATTGCCAAAGAAGCTGGCTGTTCACAGAGTGCTGTATCCAAAGTCCTCTTTTCAGATGAGAGCAAGTTTTGTATTTCATTTTGAAACCAAGGTACTAGAGTCTGGAGGAAGGGTGGAGAAGCTCATAGCCCAAGTTGCTTGAAGTCCAGTGTTAAGTTTCCACAGTCTGTGATGATTTGGGGTGCAATGTCATCTGCTGGTGTTGGTCCATTGTGTTTTTTGAAAACCAAAGTCACAGCACCCATTTACCAAGAAATTTTGGAGCACTTCATGCTTCCTTCTGCTGACCAGCTTTTTAAAGATGCTGATTTCATTTTCTAGCAGGATTTGGCACCTGCCCACACTGCCAAAAGCACCAAAAGTTGGTTAAATGACCATGGTGTTGGTGTGCTTGACTGGCCAGCAAACTCACCAGACCTGAACCCCATAGAGAATCTATGGGGTATTGTCAAGAGGAAAATGAGAAAAAAGAGACCAAAAAATGCAGATGAGCTGAAGGCCACTGTCAAAGAAACCTGGGCTTCCATACCACCTCAGCAGTGCCACAAACTGATCACCTCCATGCCACGCCGAATTGAGGCAGTAATTAAAGCAAAAGGAGCCCCTACCAAGTATTGAGTACATATACAGTAAATGAACATACTTTCCAGAAGGCCAACAATTCACTAAAAATGCTTTTTTTATTGGTCTTATGAAGTATTCTAATTTGTTGAGATAGTGAATTGGTGGGTTTTTGTTAAATGTGAGTCAAAATCATCACAATTAAAAGAACCAAAGACTTAAACTACTTCAGTCTGTGTGCATTGAATTTATTTAATACACGAGTTTCACAATTTGAGTTGAATTACTGAAATAAATGAACTTTTCCACGACATTCTAATTTATTGAGATGCACCTGTATGTTGCCAGGGGTTTAGGGGATCATAGACCTGTAACTATTCAATCTATTCCCATTAAACAAGTATGTTTTTACCTGTAAGGCCCATACATCTCTGCTCTAGAATACAGCAAAGGATTTACTTTATATATTTAATTTTTTTTACTTACAAAGACTATAGTAAACTATATTTTTAAAAATCTGTACATGCAATTAAAATATTAAAGAAAAAATGGTAGTCTACTTTTAACAATTGTAAAAATGTTACAAAAAATGTTATAATTTTAAAAATGTACTTTATAATGATGTCAAAATAAGTTGTGCTTTAATTTATTTTTCAGTCGTTTTAATGTTTTGTTGTGCTTTTAAAAAGTAGTTATTTTGATGTGTTGACTAACATACTAAAGCACATGTACTTTTATCTTTTTTTAATTTTAATAATTGTAACTGTATTGTGTTGTTCTTTGATATTTCAAAAATCCATACATTAGTCATATTTCCTGGTATTTCCAGGCTGGTGATTGCATCTGTAATATATGTGTATAGAAATGACTAAGAAAAAATTATTGCACTTACTGTTACTTTCAGTGACTTACAGCTGACTACACAATGTCAATTGTTAAAAGCTTGTTTCCTCTGTGGTTTAATGTGAATGTAATCTCATTTGGTTGTGACTCAGGTGGTCCCGGCTCAGGCGGGGGTCTTGCAGGTGATGGTTCATGACCTTTGCCTGACCTTCCCTTCTCCAGCTACGGCTACGGTTCACATCTCTGATATTCTGGAGGTTTATGTGCGTGTGGTCGACAAGGTTGGTGACATTCAATTAAAAAAGAAAGAATCATTCAACAAATCTGTTTTGAAATTCCATGCATGTGCATTTTATAATTGTTTATAAAATGATTTTAAAATCAGAAATAAAATTCACACTCATTTCAGGTGGAGATCGGCAAGTCAGTCAAAGCATATGTTCGGGTTTTGGATGGCAACAAAAAGCCTTTCCTCTCCAAATATTTCTCTATCATGAACCTGAAGCTGAGGGCAGCGTCCTCCATTATATCCCTGCAGTGAGTAACCGTTTCTAGATATTCTGAGCTTGATGTTCTGCTGTCTGAGAGAACTAATAAACCTCTGCTGTTTGTCAGAGCTCTGCCCGATTCATCAGAAGAAGATATGGCCACATTTTTGGTCAAAGGTCTGGTGATCGGACAAACTAGTGTGTCTGCTGTCGTCATAGACAAAAATGGCAGGAAAATCACCTCTGCGCCCCAACAAATTGAAGTAAGCTGTGCCATCATTTACAGCTTTATGAATGGTTTGCTCCAAGCTTAATGTGTATAGATTATGTATATGTTTTTTTTGTAATATAATTTAGGAAATTGATTCTTTACACTAGGAATATTAGATCCAGTCCCTTTACCAGATCCTGTGAGAAGATATGTTTTTTGTCTGGTATTCATAACCCAGTCAGTTACAGGTTTGGCTCTTGCTGTTAACTGGTTCTGGGTCTCGGACAAAACTCTGCTGACTGGGGTTTGAATACCAGACACAAGGGATCTAGTAAAAGGCCTGGATCTAATATTGCTAGCACGAAGAATCCAAAAACTTATACTAAACTTTCTGTCAGCCTGAGGGTTTGGAAAAGGAAGCAGTGAAATAGCAGTATGCAGAAGATAAGTTATGATAAAAAATGAACAAGGTTTATTGAAAAATCATAGTTACATATTTCCCAATGCTCAGGCTTGGTCTGTCCTGCACAAATCAACAAGTGTTGTTATATCAAACTGCTTCACAACATCATCCCGCAAAACGTTGAAATGGAGACATTCACTCTTATCTCATACTTAAATATTCCATCAGACCAACAAACATAAGATGAAACAACAGTAGCAAGCAGTGCAAGAGCAAGGAAAATAATTTAAAATATGATAAAAATGTCTAATGAATAAATGTAATGTACAATAAATTGTGTAAAGGGTCAAGTGATTCTGAATAATAGCTGAATAAATGAAGCAAATTAAGAAAATAAACACAATACAAATATATGGTTGCTCTCTTGAAGCTACACACACATGTTGCTACAGAAAATTCAAATGGATCCTTGGTGCCTTCATGATAATAAAGAATTTTTTATTTATTTATTAATTTTTTTTTTTTTTTTATATCTGTAGGTGTTTCCTCCCTTCAGGCTGCTTCCCAGGAAAGTCACTCTAATAGTTGGAGCAATGATGCAGGTGAGTAATCCTCTTATTTATTCCAGCACACTTTACTTGTTTTCCTCTTGTCTAATGCACTCAGATCTGATGTGAGTGAGCAGATCAAAACACAAGTGAGGGCTGCACTCCAGAGCTGCATGATTGTGGCAGAATATAATTAGCCACGTTTACATGGAGGTCTTTTAGATCAGAATTAAAGGAGTAGTTCACTTTCAGAACAAAAATTTACAGATAATGTACTCACCCCCTTGTCATCCAAGATGTTCATGTCTTTCTTTCTTCAGTCGAAAAGAAATTGTTTTTTGAGGAAAACATTTCAGCATTTCTCTCCATATAATGGACTTCTATGGTGCACACGAGTTTGAGCTTCCAAAGTGCAGCTTCAAACGGCTCTAAACGATCCCAGCCGAGGAAGAAGGGTCTTATATAGCGAAACGATCGATTATTTTCTAAAAAAATTTACAATTTATATACTTTTTAACCTCAAACACTCGTCTTGTCTAGCTCTGCGTGAACTCTGTGTTTTCCGGTTCAAGACAGTTAGGGTATGATGAAAATCATCCTAAATCGTCCTACATCGCTGACCCAGTGTTTACAAAGTGAACATGCAAAGAAGGACAAACGCCCTTTACAAAAAAAGGTAAAACAGCGATGTAGCATGATTTTAAAGTTAAATTGTAATTTTTTTTAGAAAATAAATGATTGTTTCGCTAGATAAGACTCTTCTTCCTCGCCTGGGATCGTTTAAAGCTGCATTGAAACTGCATTTAAACTGCATTTTGGAAGTTTAAACTCGGGTGTACCATAGAAGTCCATTATATGGAGATAAATGCTGAAATGTTTTCCTCAAAAAACATAATTTCTTTACGACTGAAGAAAGAAAGATATGAACATCTTGGATGACAAGGGGGAGAGTACATTATCTGTAAAGTTTTGTTCTGAAAGTGAACTACTCCTTTAAATCATTCAGGTTGATGATTTGACACTTTTATTTATTTGTTTTTTTTCTTTTTTGTTATGCATACATCGTGCATGCATTCCCTCACATGCTAGTCATTGTTTACTTATACTGCAGCATTATTGATGAAATAATAGTTGGACTACCACTGGCAAACATCTCTGGTTATGACATGAATGTCTGCTTCCAAGACGATAATGCATTTTTTCATTATTTTCATGACATTTAAGGACATTTATCCCTAAAAATATTTAAATATGTATTATATTTAGCCTATTTGTGGGCATTTTTAAATTACATTAATGATATTTAAGGACATTTATCCCTAAAAATATTTAAATATGTACTATATTTAGCCTATTTGTGGACATTTTTAAATTGTTTATGATATTTAAGGACATTCATGTGGCCTTATGTCTCACTTGGGACAAAGAGGATTAAGTAAGCAAGGACATTCATCCCTAAAACACTTAAAAAATTATGTTACCTTGTCTCAAAACAGGCTAAATATAATACATTTTAATGACATTTAAGAACATTTAGCATGAAAATGATGTTAACACGTGCTTTTTTTAATGTTTGGATTATGAAAGGATTACACCCCCGATTACAATTGGAATGATATTTAGGTTTAGCTAATTTATTCAGATTGATTTGGTTACAAGAGACTTTTTCAGACTGGGCTAATAACCGATTATTAGGTTTTATGTAGTACTGTCAGTTATTCCTGTCAGTTATGTAATCACAGTTATTACTCCAGTCATAGAATTTACATTTCATCCCTGCATTTAAACTTTTCCATTGCCTTTTCTATAATTTTGATTAAAATATATACATACATATAAAATCTATCGTGTCGAGAGATTTCTTCAATGCAAACAAGTGAAGGTGATACATAAATCACATATAACTGGCTCAATAGGACTAGATGTTTGTCTATCATTTAAATGCCATGCTTATGATTGGTGTTCAGTGATCATCTTCAGAAATCTGTCTGACTGACTGAATGCATTGCACCTGTTCATTTGTAGATCACGTCAGAGGGAGGACCACAGCCCCAGTCCAACATCCTCTTCTCTCTGTCCCACGAGAGCATCGCCTCGGTCAGCAGTCTGGGGCACGTCAAGGGCTTGTCAGTGGGCAACATGACCGTGACTGGTGTGGTTCAGGCGGTCGACACAGAAACCGGCAAACTAGTGGTGGTGTCAAAGGTGATGCTCTGCAGACAGATGTGCAGATGTGCTGAAACTAGGGATGCACTGATACTTATACTGGTACTGATATCAGAGCTCCTGTACTCGTACTTGTACTCGTTAAAATGCCCTGATACCACACAGCATGTGAACAGTGCTGTGTTCGAACAAAGTAACACAGACAACAGAACGAGAGAGCAGAATGGAGTTATTAAGAGATTAAGGATGCCTATGAAGTACATGTATGCAATTAAAACAATGTTAAATATTGAGTTTATAAAACAGATAGTTCCGGTCCTTGATTCTGATTGTTTGTGCCACGTTCGAAGCTGTTGTAAATTACTCTACAAACATACACCTTTGTTTATGTCTGTGTTGCTCGCCAACCACTTTGTTGCAACCACAACCGTTTCTGAGGAACTACATTGTTTGGTGGAAGAATAATGTTTTTATTAATATCATTACATTTTATTTGCTTTGTTTTATTTTGTGAAACTTTGCTACATATATGGAATAACCGTTTTATAAAAGCAATAAGCCCCTTGAAGCCATGGTTTACAGTGAATTTATAACAGCTAAGGGGGTTTACTCCATTTTGCGTCGTCCTAACAATGCCCCTTAGCTGTTATAAATTCACTGTAAACCACGGCTTCTTTGGGCTTATTGCTTTAATGCCTGTATAGTGGGATGAGCAGACATCACTGGAAACTAGTTTGTAGTTCGGTCGAATATGTCAAAAACAAGTAAGTAAAACAATGCACAAGTTACTTAACGGAAGGAAGAGAGAGAGAGCGCACTTCTGTTGCATGATCTTTATTGATGTTCGCTCACTTAGCACACGCATCATTTGGATTAAAACTAAATCGTAAATATAAAACAAAATTTATAGGGGCATTCACTATAAACATTTATTTTCAACCTTAAGCATACACGACTTTATGGCAAAAGTGAAACTAGCAGCCTGTGTGAAATGCACTAGGCTGTTCTGTACTTGTCCCTCTCTTCATTCTGCACCAATGCAAATATGTGCGCACATTGCGCATGTTTCGCTTGCTTCATGAGTGTTTCTGCATTATATGAGACACTTTGGAATATAAATCACAGCACGTTTCAGATGAAAAAAAATGACTTCTATTTCTGAAAATATAGTTAGGAGATTTATAACGAGTGGTTCCCTGCATTATTACAGCAAAATGCTTGATTACAGTACTGAGCCGCTGCAATGGAGCAGCTCTAATGCTATTAAATTAAAAATGATGTACCACAGAGCAAAAAAATTAACAGTGAAAGTAACAACTTGTAAAATACATTTTAATGGGCATAATTAAGTGTGAAAATAACTGAAGGATATATCTATTTCATAAATGAAGTTAACTGACTAACATTATACATATTCTTTTGGTTTCTGTACCCAATATTTAAAAAATTTACAAATGCAATGAAAATACGGTATCGGTACTCTGTATCGGCAAGTACCAAAAATAAAAGTATCGGTATCGGCCGAGTACTGGAAAAAGTGGTATCGATGCATCCCTAGTTGAAACCACATTGATCTGTGTGATGAGTGAGTTAAATACTGTCTTTAACAGGATCAAGTGGATGTTGAGGTGGTCCAGCTGAAGGCCATTAGGATCCGAGCTCCCATCACCAGAATGAAGACGGGAACACTGGTAAACACGCGTTATGAGTTCGTTTTTATCTGCAGAGGATTTTGAGTATTACCAGGTTGTGATGAAGGTTTGGTCTCTGGCTGTAGATGCCGGTGTATGTGATGGGCCTGACCAGCAGTCAGACGCCGTTCTCTTTCGGGAACGCTCTTCCTGGACTGACCTTCCACTGGTCTGTGACTAAGAGAGACATTCTGGACATTCACACGCGCCATGCAGAGGTCAGAATAACACTCTCTCTGTGCTCTACAGTGCTTAATGTCAGTATTTGTTGTGTTAATTTGAACTTTATCACTATTAGGGCTAGTTTGATGATAGATTTAACAACCTATTGATAACTTATTGATTTTTACAGAATGAACACAAAAATAACATTCAAAATCATATTTACTTAAATGAGACCTATTATATGCCCCCTTTTGCAAGATGTAATATAACGGTGTCACCAGAGTGTGTCTGTGAAGTGTCAGCTAAAAATGTGACTCTCTGAGCAGTTCTAGAGATTGTTTGTGTTCATGTACTCATATATTGAGGCGGCAGAGACTTAAAACACTGAGAGCGTCACGCGCGCTTCAGTATGTGTGTAGTAAATGAAACCGTGTGTCTGCGCCATTCATTCAAACAGAGACACACAGAACATGCAGGATTCATATTTAAATGGTATTTGTTTCACACACACTATTCTATATTGCGTATTGATTTAAGTGTACATACCTACTTTTGATTTATCTGTCCAAAATTTGCCAAATTCCGTGTTCTACAGTAAATTCTGTTTTTACGATTCCGTGATTATGTCTGCATTTTCTGCACTTTCCTAGAGGAAATCATAGGGCCCTAGTCTATTAGTTTGCGTTTACACATTTCTGTGGTAAACCTTCACTCCAGTGTGTGCTGGTGTTGCGGTTCAGATTCAGCAGTGTGTGTGTGTGTGTGTGTGTGTGTGTGTGTCATCTGTCCTGCAGGCGTCTGTACAGCTCAGCGCTGAGCACAACTTTGCCATGAGTGTGTTTGGCAGGAGTAAAGGCCGCACAGGACTGAGGGTGGTGGTGAAGACCAGCGTTCCTCTGGCTGGACATCTGGAGGACAATGTCCTCGAGCTCCACGATGAGATACAGATTCAGGTGGACTAAATCTCATTCTGTCAATTATAGAGCATCACTGTATTCTGTGTTACTGGCTTAAAAAAAATGAACCCCTTATTAAGCATTGAATGTTTTATTTTTAGTATATAAATGATCAAAATTACTGTATTTTGAAGAACAATTACTAAACCAAGAAGAAAGACTGACCCTGCCATGTACTGAATTTCAGGTTTATGAGAAACTGCAGCTGTTAAACCCAGAAGTTCAAGCTGAGGAGATACTGATGTCCCCAAACTCCCTGCTGAAACTGCAAACCAACAGGTACCTCAGCAGAAACCTTTGGTTCAGATCAACACATAGTTACAGTTAGACTGAACAACATCAGATATCCATGTTGCTTTGCCATAAATGTGAGGCACAGACCACATAATACGTTTAATTAAGAGTTTCTCCATTTCAAACTCAGAAGGCACTTGCAGTTAAATATTGTTTGTGTTTTCAAATGTACGAGTTTTGACTAAACTAACATAAACCTGTATGTGTAGTATGTAGATTTAATATTTAAGCAATGTCAAACCTGCATCATGCTGTTGTATATCATATCTTATATTCAGTGTATGATATTGCTTTTGTTTTAAATTTTTATTTCATTTTTGAATCCAGAAGGGTTTGTTTTGTGATAACGACATACTCGCTCTGCAATTAACCCGCTGTCTGAATGGCTGCTAAAGAAAGAAAGAAAGAAAGAAAGATAGACAGACAGACATAGGTTTATACAGTGTTATACGGTGCTGACTTGGACAACAGTCATTATTAAGGAATATTTGACTGTTAAAGGCTGTAAATTAAATATGTTAGAATTAAGTAGATAGACTAGAATTAAATAAATTAAAATTAAGTACTCCAGAAATCCATCAAATAATATTGAGCAACATGTCAGACAAAATTGTATCTGTTTATATTTTTTGTCATAAATAATTGCGTGTTGTTGTGCTCATTATAACTGTATAATGTGTGTTGTGTCCTGTAGAGATGGACTGGGGTCCCTGTCCTACCGTGTGCTGGATTGTCCGGACAGAGCTGCTCTCGTTCAGGTGGATGATAAAGGTCACCTGACATCTGGATCTCTGACAGGAACAGCATCGCTGCAGATCAGCTCGCAGGAAACTTTCGGTGTCAATCAAACCATCATCATCGCTGTGAAGGTAACACTTCGACAGATAAAGATATGAGGCTGTGCAAGTGCAGTGGAGTCTATAAATAAATTATCTTTTTAGCAAATTATAAGGGCTAATATATTTTACAGAACTTAACTGTGAATGAATGTTTTACTAGTTGTCATTCAGTGTCAGCAGTCAAGCATGTAAAGTTAGGCACATCAACCATAACTCCTTCTCATTCGAAAACATCCAAACACCTTGGAGTTGTGATTGATGATCAGCTGAATTTCTCAGACCACGTTGCTAAAACTGCCTGGTCCTGCAGATTTGCTTTATACAACATTAGGAAGATCAGGCCCTTTCTTTTGGAACATGCTTCACAACTCCTTGTTCAAGCTCTTGTTCTGTCCAGGCTGGACTATTGCAATGTTCTCTTGGCAGGTCTTCCAGCCAGTTATATCAAACCTTTACAGTTAATACAGAATGCGGCTGCAAGATTAGTTTTAATGAGCCAAAAAGAACGCGCGTCACACCTCTGTTCATCAATCTGCACTGGCTACCATTAGCTGCTCGCATAAAATTCAAGGCATTAATGTTTGCCTACAAAACCACCTCTGCCTCTGCACCCCTTTACCTAAATTCAGTACTTCAGACCTATGTGCCCTCTAGAAGCCTGCGTTCTGCAAGAGAACAACGCATTATTGTTCATCCCAAAGAGGCACAAAATCACTTTCACTGACTTTTCATTAACTGTTCCCATCTGGTGGAATGACCTGCCCAACTCAATCCGAGCAGCTGAATCCTTAGCCATCTTCAAGAATCGGCTAAAAACCCATCTCTTCCATCTTTATTTGACCCTCTAACTCTAGCACTCTCTATTCTAATTCTATTTTATCTATTTGTTTTCTTTTTTTATTTAAGAAAAAAACACTTGACCCTTTAAGACTTGCATTCTGTTTGTTTTCTAACTGCTTTGTTCTCTTAAAAAAAGGCCTTTAACACTAGCTTTCTCTATTCTTTTTCTATTCTATCTATTTGTTTTCTTTTTATTTATTATATAATTAACAAAAACAACTTTTGCTACATGTACTGCGTTAGGCTAACTGAGACTTGTCATAGCACTTACATAATGTTGCTCTTTTGTTGATTTTGATTGCTTCCATTGTCCTCCTTTGTAAGTCACTTTGGATAAAAGCATCTGCTAAATAACTAAATGTGAATGTAAAGTACTGGTGTAACACAGAGCTCGTGTTTGTTGTCAGGTGGTGACCGTCTCATATCTGCGTCTGAGCACTAGTCCAGTCATGTACACATCTAACAGAGAGACTGTGTCCGCCATCCCGCTGGGAGCCGTTCTCACCTTCACCGTTCATTTCCACGACAGCACAGGAGAAACCTTACACAGCCACAACTCAATGCTCAGCTTCTCCATCAACAGGTACAGCAACAAAATCAGGCGCTACAGCCATCTGCATGAGTTCTTCTTGAGTGTCTTTGAATGCAACTCTTACACAGTTCCTACACTGCAAACCAGCATCAAGACAAAACTACACCACTCCTATCATAATCAACAAGACTTCCAGGGGCTCCATTCACCACAAACATGTTAACTGTTTATGTTTAACATAATATTTATAATAGCGTGTTATCAAACATGGACATGTATCAAAATTCAAGTCAGGTCACCATTATTTATATAGTGCTTTTTACAATGCAAATTGTGTCAAAGCAGCTTTACAGTATTAAACAGGGAAGTAGTGTGTCGAAATAGTGTGGTGTTCTCCTCTGGCCAGACGAAACCAGCAGTTTAATTCTAGGCTGCAACAAAGTCAGATTGTGCAGAGAAATTCAAAATTCAACAGCGGCTAGGGCTGAAACGATGCATTTGAAGTTGCTGTTGGTTCTTTAAAATATCTAATGGTTAAACTAGTGCATCATTTGGACTAATTTATTTAACACCCTGTCAATTCTGATAAAACTTCCCAGTGTTATGGACATCGCCAGAAGTTATTGTTGTTAATTATTGGTGGGTTAACTAAAGTTATTGGTAAGGATTAATTGACTAATCAGAAAATAAATCGATTCAGTGTAAAAAAATAAAAAAATAAAAAAAATAAAGAATTAAAAATAAAGATCGATACAGTAGATTAATCGATTAATCATAAAAAAAATCAATAGATTAATAGATGATCAAAATAATCATTTGTTACAGCCCTAACAGCAACGGACATTTATTTAGAACTTCCTTCTCAAACTGCCACTTTAAGGACAAAAAAAAATAAAAAATAAGTAATAATGTATACAACATATTTCACCATGTTTTATTTCCCTTGCGAAAGAGATTCATTTTTGGCTATTCTGTCCAAGTTAACCCAAACTTTTTAACTCTCTGTAACTCGATGTCTTTTGCTGAGTAAGTGATGTTAAGTCCTGGCTATCTTCCATATAGCTTCCATATCAGCAAGAATTTAAGTAAGAATTTTCACTTTTCTTCAGTGGTTTTGCACCATATATTGCAAAATCATCATCTTAATTTAACACACACTCTTAAAAATAAAGGTGCTTCACGATGCCATAGAAGAACTTTTTTGTCTAAATGTCTAAACCTTTAACACCTGAAGAACCTTTCTGTTTCACAAAAGGTTCTTTGTGGCAAAAGAAGGTTCTTCAGATTATAAAAAGGTAAGAAAGAGATGGTTCTTTAAAGAACCTTTCAGTGAATTGTTCTTTGTGGAACTAAAAATGGTTCTTCTATGGCATCACTGTGAAGAACCTTTTAAGCACCTTTATTTTTAAGAGTGCAGAACACAAAATCAATCCCATTCCTCCTCACACGGAGGAATAGAGCATCTGAAGTGTCAAATATGGTTGCGGATCAAAAAAGAATGAATGTTTATTTACAAATATTCAGGCATCAAAAGCATTATAATTGAATATGTTAAAGGTGGTAAGTGCAGATAATTAAAAATCAGAGATAATCAGTGCATATGCCTTTTTTTGGTTGTTTTTTTTACTTTGATCAATGTGTATTCATGATCTGTATTATGTGTGCAGGGATGATTTGGTGCAGGTTGGTAAGGGTTCGAGTAACGGCACGCTGACGGTGCGGACGGTGAATGTGGGTCTGACTCTGCTGGGAGTTTGGGACTCAGAGCAGACCGGACTCGCAGATTTCCTCGCTCTACCCGTCCAACATGCCATTCATCCAGCTGAAGCCCAGCGGCTGATCGTGGGAGACGTTGTGTGTTTTTCTGCACAGTTTGTTAATCAGGAGGGTAAGAGAAAACACAGACACTAGGGCTGGACGATATGGCCAAAATTTATATCACGATATAACTCTTAGTTTCGGTCGATACGATATAATTCCAATATCGATATGAACGATGTTTAAAAAAGCCTCAGAAAATGCCCACAATGGGTGTCTGTACCTACAAACTTGTGAAAAAATGAATTTGCCAAGTCTGTGAAATCTCCTCCTATAATACAATATAATATTTTAGAAATAAAAATGGTACAAGTAAATTAATGTTTGCCTTTTATTTGTATTTAGCCTTCATACAAACAAAAATGTGAAATCACCATCAAATAAGCATAAGACTCTCAGACTCACCTTATTAATATTAATATCTTTAACTTTAAACTATAACATAAGCTGATTATTCTTATTGATTGAAACAAAAGTGCTTCAGCCAGGATAAAGACTATGAAAAGTGCTCAGAGTTGCTGCAGAAAAAAAAAAGGTGAGCAACAACAAACACGCATTTTGCTGGAGGGTCTTATTGAGAATGCAAATTGATTCTCTGCCAGCAGGAGGCACTTTTGGAGCGGCAGAAACAAGTGGTTTCCCCGGTACGACTGAACACAAAGCAGAGCTCATAAACGCTACTTTATACCAGATACAATAAAAATGCCATCGAAACTTTTATGAAGACAGTCGTTTCCCTTCAAAGATACATTCATATAAAACACCCGCGCCACATTTTGATTTTTGAAATGTGCAGTGCTCATGTTTATTCAACGAAGTCAGCCGCCAAAAATCAGTGTATGGGAAACACTGGTAATGTATATCGAAATATCAGAAATGTTTGATATTGATTTATTGATATTGATATTGAATTATTTTCCAGCCCTAACAGACACATAAAAATATTGATAGACCAAAGTGAGCATTTGAGTCTCCTGAAGTCATTGTTTGTGTGCAGGTGCATCAGGTGTGTGGAGCTCATCATCCAGCGCTCTGCTGGAGATCGAACCCAGGACTGGAGCAGCAGTAGCCAGAGACAAGGGCACAGTCACTGTGTACTATGAGATACCAGGTCAACTCCGCACCTACAGAGAGGTGAAGTTAATCACATGCACTTCAGTTCAGAGATATTCTGAATCAGAGTTTAAAAAGGAAAAATCATGAAGATTCTTTGGTCAAAAAGTGTGATGCCTGTAAAACTGCATGTAAAGATTATTGTGATTGTATTGTAATGCTGTGCTTTATTTAGGTTCTTATTGAAGGTGCGTCTCGGACGTCTGTCTTGATTCCCGCAGTGAAGAAGGACAGAGACTCTAAGGTCTTAATGTCAACCAGGGACACAGGAAGCAACCTCATCGGTACAAAATACTGCTGGAATAGACCTTTGTCACACTTCCGCGTTTGAAGAGCAGAAGTTTCAAATAGTAGCGTAAAAAAACTTCCGCTGCAGCCTGTTTCAATGGCTGTGCCCATTGCATGGGAATGTTATGATTTATGCATGTAAAATTTAGCACAGATACATCTTCTAAAAACACCAAACTCCGTTACAATCATTAATTGAGTATTGTGAAACCAAGGAAGATGGTTTCATGTGTACTGATCGTGACTTAAAGGGGAGCACGCCAGCCATACTGTATGTGTATGCGCAATACTTTAGAGCCGGGGTGTCAAACTCAGTTCCTGGAGGGCCGCAGCCCTGCAGAGTTTTGTTCCAACCCTGCTCCAACACACAAACCATGTACTTTTCAAATAAGCCTGAAGGACTTGATTAGCTGGATCCAGTGTGTTTAATTAGGGTTGAATCTAAACTCTGCAGGGCTCCGGCCCTCCAGGAATTGAGTTTGACACTCCTGCTTTAGTACCTTATTACAGAACTGCAAGAAAACAATACAAACAGCATATCACATTAAAGAGCATTTAAATTAACCAAATCTTAAAATACTAATAACGACTAAAGACTATTTTATGTTGAAAATGTCATGGAAAATGTAATGAACGCCTCGCAGATACAAACGGGTAAAAAATGTTTTGTGTTTTGATTAAAAGATAGCTAACATTACCCGGCCGCATATTATGTTTATTACTTATCAGAGCTGATGAAACCAGAGAAGTTTACAGAAGTTTTCAAAAGTTTACATCTCCTTGCAAAATGTTAATTATTTTACCAAAATAAGAGGGATCATACAAAATGCATGTTACTGTTTGTTTAGTACTGACCTGAATAAGATATTTCACATAAAATACATTTGCATATAGTCCACAAGAGAACATAATAGTTGAATTGATCAAAATGACCCTGTTCAAAAGTTTGCATCCACTTGATCCTGTGTTGTTACCTGAATGATCCACAGCTGTGTTTTTTTGTTTAGTGATAGTTGTTCATGAGTCCCTTGTTTGTCCTGAACAGCTAAACTGCCCGCTGTTCTTCAGAAAAATCCTTCAGGTCCCACAAATTCTGTGGTTTTTCAGCATTTTTGTGTATTTGAACCCTTTTCAACAATGACTGTATGATTTTGAGATCCATCTTTTCACACTGAGGACAGCTGAGGGACTCATATGTAACTATTACAGAAGGTTCAAATGCTCACTGATGCTCAGAAGGAAAAACCATGCATTAAGAGCCTATCAAAGCTTCTGCCAAATGAACACAAGCAAATTTAAAAGTCTCAAACAGGCACTGTGTACTTTTCTGAACAGCATCATAACAGTCATTGTTTTCTCTGTCCACAGGAAGCTGCTCATCCTCTCAGTCAGACAGCATCGCACTGCTCCACCCAGAGTCGTCCGTCAGCTGTCAGCTCCGCTTCACCAGCAGCGCTGTGGATTTCTCCGCTCATGACATCTACCACACTCGCATGACATTCGATGCCAGCACAGGTCTCTCGGATGAACCTTGGACTTACATTTACATTTAGTCATTTAGCAGACGCTTTTATCCAAAGCGACTTAAAAATAAGGACAATTAAAGCAATCAAAATCAACAAAACAGCAATAATATGCAAGTCTTGGCTAGCCTAACACAGTACATGCAGCAAGGTCTTTATATATATATATATATATATATATATATATATATATATATATATACACACACACACACACATACATACACACATACAGGTGCATCTCAATAAACTAGAATGTCGTGGAAAAGTTCATTTATTTCAGTAATTCAACTCAAATTGTGAAACTCGTGTATTAAATAAATTCAATGCACACAGACTGAAGTAGTTTAAGTCTTTGGTTCTTTTAATTGTGATGATTTTGGCTCACATTTAACAAAAACCCACCAATTCACAACAAATTAGAATCTCAACAAATTAGAATATGGTGACATGCCAATCAGCTAATCAACTCAAAACACCTACAAAGGTTTCCTGAGCCTTCAAAATGGTCTCTCAGTTTGGTTCACTAGGCTACACAATCATGGGGAAGACTGCTGATCTGACAGTTGTCCAGAAGACAATCATTGACACCCTTCACAAGGAGGGTAAGCCACAAACATTCATTGCCAAAGAAGCTGGCTGTTCACAGAGTGCTGTATCCAAGCATGTTAACAGAAAGTTGAGTGGAAGGAAAAAGTGTGGAAGAAAAAGATGCACAACCAACCGAGAGAACCGCAGCCTTATGAGGATTGTCAAGCAAAATCGATTAAAGAATTTGGGTGAACTTCACAAGGAATGGACTGAGGCTGGGGTCAAGGCATCAAGAGCCACCACACACAGACGTGTCAAGGAATTTGGCTACAGTTGTCGTATTCCTCTTGTTAAGCCACTCCTGAACCACAGACAACGTCAGAGGCGTCTTACCTGGGCTAAGGAGAAGAAGAACTGGACTGTTGCCCAGTTGTCCAAAGTCCTCTTTTCAGATGAGAACAAGTTTTGTATTTCATTTGGAAACCAAGGTCCTAGAGTCTGGAGGAAGGGTGGAAAAGCTCATAGCCCAAGTTGCTTGAAGTCCAGTGTAAAGTTTCCACAGTCTGTGATGATTTGGGGTGCAATGTCATCTGCTGGTGTTGGTCCGTTGTGTTTTTTTGAAAACCAAAGTCACTGCACCCGTTTACCAAGAAATTTTGGAGCACTTCATGCTTCCTTCTGCTGACCAGCTTTTTAAAGATGCTGATTTCATTTTCCAGCAGGATTTGGCACCTGCCCACACTGCCAAAAGTGCCAAAAGTTGGTTAAATGACCATGGTGTTGGTGTGCTTGACTGGCCAGCAAGCTCACCAGACCTGAATCCCATAGAGAACCTATGGGGTATTGTCAAGAGGAAAATGAGAAACAAGAGACCAAAAAATGCAGATGAGCTGAAGGCCACTGTCAAAGAAACCTGGGCTTCCATACCACCTCAGCAGTGCCACAAACTGATCACCTCCATGCCACGCCGAATTGAGGCAGTAATTAAACCAAAAGGAGCCCCTACCAAGTATTGAGTACATATACAGTAAATGAACATACTTTCCAGAAGGCCAACAATTCACTAAAGATGTTTTTTTATTTATTTTTTTTTTTTTTTATTGATCTTATGAAGTATTCTAATTTGTTGAGATGGTGAATTGTTGGGTTTTTGTTAAATGTGAGCCAAAATCATCACAATTAAAAGAACCAATGACTTAAACTACTTCAGTCTGTGTGCATTGAATTTATTTAATACATGAGTTTCACAATTTGTTGAATTACTGAAATAAATGAACTTTTCCACGACATTCAAATTTATTGAGATGCACCTGTATATATACAGTGTATACACACACATACAGGTGTATCTCAAAAAATTAGAATATCGTGAAAACCTTTTTTTTTTGTACCTTATTTCAAAAAGTGAAACTTTCATATATATTTTAGATTCATTACATGTAAAGTAAGACATTTCAAAAGTTTTTTGTTTAATTTTGATTATTAGAGCTTACAGCCCATGAACGTCAAAATCCAGTATCTCAAAATATTAGAATATTTGAGTTTCATTAAATGACCATCCCTACAGTATAAATTCCGGGTATCTCTTGTTCTTTGATACCACAATAATGGAAAAGACTGCTGACTTGGCAATGGTCCAGAAGACAATCATTGACACCCTCCACAAAGAGGGTAAGTCACAGAAGGTCATTACTGAAAGGGGTGGCTGCTCACAGAGTGCTGTATCAAAGCATATTGAATGCAAAGTTGACTGGAAGGAAAAAATTGGGTAGGAAAAGGTGTTCAAGCAACAGGGATGACCGCAAGCTTGAGAATACTGTCAAGCAAAGCAGACTCAAACACTTGGGAGAGTTTCACAAAGAGTGGATTGAAGCTGGATTCAGTGCATCAAGAGTCACCACGCTCAGACGTCTTCAGGAAAAGGGCTACCAAGCCACTTCTGAAACAGAAACAACATCAGAAGCATCTTACCTGGGCTAAGGAGAAAAAGAACTGGACTGTTACTCAGTGGTCCAAGGTCCTCTTTTCAGATAAAAGTAAATTTTGCATTTCATTTGGAAATCAAGGTCTGGAGTCTGGAGGAAGACTGGAGAGGCACAGAATCCAAGCAGTTTTAAGTTTCCACAGTCAGTGATGATTTGGGGTACTGTGACGTCTGCTGGTGTTGGTCCATTGTGTTTTATCAAGTCCACTGTCAATGCAGCCGTCTACCAGGAGATTTTGGAGCACTTTATGCTTCTATCTGCTGACAAGCTTTATGGAGACGCTGATTTCCTTTTCTAGCAGGACTTGAGCACCTGCCCACAGTGCCAAGACCACTTCCAAGTGTTTTGCTGAGCATGATATTACTGTGCTTGATTGGCCAGCCAACATGCCTGACCTGAACCCCATATGGAATCTATGGGATATTTTCAAGAGAAAGATGAGAAACAGTCGATCCAACAATACAGATGAGCTGAAGGCTCAATAGTGGCTCAGCAGTGCCACAGGCTGAACGCTTCCATGCCACACCTCACTGATGCTGGAGTTTGTGCTAAAGGAGCCCCGACCAAGTATTGAGTGCATAAATGAACATACTTTAAAGAACCTAAACTTTTTTTTTTTTTTTTTTTTCTGTTTTGCAAATCCTTTTTTTTTTAATTGATCTTAGGAAATATTCAAATATTTTGAGATACTGGATTTTGACTTTCATGAGCTGTAATCATCAAAATAAAAACAAAAATTTTGAAATGTTTTACTTCACATGTAATGAATCTAAAATATATATGAACGTTTTACTTTTTGAAATGAGTTACACAAAAAATGAAGTTTTTCACGATATTCAAATTTTTTGAGATGCACCTGTACATATAATGAAAAGAAAACAAGGAGATAGAATAGAGAAAGCTAGTGATAGAGGCTTTTTTTGTTTTAGTTTTTTTTTTTTTTTTTTTAAGAAAACAAGTATTTACAAAACGAAATAGAGAGTGCAAGTGTTAGAGGTCAAGTGTTTTAATTTATTTATTTTTTTTTTAAATAAAAGGAAAACAAATAAATAAAATAGAATTAGAATAGAGAGTGCTAGAGTTAGAGGATCAAATAAAGATGAAAGAGATGTGTTTTTAGCCGATTCTTGAAGATGGCTAAGGACTCAGCTGATTGAGTTGGGCAGGTCATTCCACCAGGAGGGAACAGTTAATGTAAAAGTCCGTGAAAGTGATTTTGTGCCTCTTTTGGATGGCACAATAATGCACCGTTCACTTGCAGAATGCAAGCTTCTAGAGGGCACATAACTCTGAAGTATTGAATTTAGGTAAAGGGGTGCAGAGCCAGAGGTGTTTTTGTAGGCAAACATTAATGTCTTGAATTCTATGCGAGCAGCTATTGGTAGCCAGTGCAGATTGATGAACAGAGGTGTGACGCGTTCTTTTCGACTTCAGCACTGGAGATTCAAAATGAAATGTTTTAACCCCTTGATCTCTTCTGACCTTCAGGTTTCTACAGCTGTGTGTTGAGCTATAAGCCCATGAGTGACCAGCAGGTGAAGGTATTGAGCATGTCTATGACAAACGTGGAGGTGAGGGCTGGCCTGCAGGGATCTCACTTCAGCGGAGAGCAGATCAGTGCTCGACTGCCTGTCACTCCAGGGATCTACGCTGATCAGACAGACATCATCCTGAGCAATCAGCACACGTCTGCTGATCTGACCATCTATGGGACGCCAGGCGCTCTTCAGCAGCTAGACGTAACGTTTGCATCCTTGTCTCTCTGAAATGTTTTTGTTGAAATATGGTTTTGTTCAAATAAGCGTTATTGTAGTCACCAGATGTGTGCATGTGGATGTGATCAGTGTTCGCACAGAAGAAATTATATGCTGCGCACAGAACAGACAGATGCAAAAATTAGTTGGGAAAGCCATTTGATTGGATTCCAGTAATAAAAGCAATGCTCGGGCAAACCGCTATAGAGTTAGAACCAGTGAATGCGGTTAACGGGTTTCATAGAAAGAGAATGATGTGCGCCAAATCAGTCGTTGTAGAAGTTGAATACTTTAATGGTTGCAGACAAAATAAAACACGAGAGCCAACGCAAACGCAATGACGTGAAATAAAAGGTCATCATGTTTTAAAGAAGAGTTGCTTGATTAAGTGGTGGAAATAGTGGATGATGGGCACAAAACTGAGACATTTACAGCCACACACACAGGTATAGTAGTGTGCAAACTGTAAAATAATTCACGTTTACGTTTTAGAAAATATTTATTGAGAATATATATATATATATATATATATATATATATATATATTTTTTAAATATTATATTATCATTATTATATTAGTCTATATTACAAGCCTAATAAAATAATTGACCTCAAAAAGGGAATTCATGAGCAATAACTGCTTTATTTTGAGCAATAACTACTTTATTTTTTCATATTATATTATATTATATTATATTATTATAAAGAATTGAACTGTTATGTGAGATTTTTTTTAAATGATTTTAATAGAATTTCTTGGTAAGTTACACAGCACTGTAAAAAAAAAAATTCTCAGGTAACCTAAAATGTTCATCATTTAGTTGCATCAAGGGTCAAATCAAATATAAATAACACGTTAAAATGAAAAGTTACACACTTTTTTGTGTATGTGCTGTACTAGTCTGAAAAAAGCATGTTTTTGTTCAGGTGGCCGAAATGTCCACCCAACAGAGAAAAGTTTTGCTCAGCAAGAAAACAAATAAGAGGTAACATTGGATGTGATTGGCTCTTTCTCATGTTCAGGTGAAGAGCAGTTCTCCTGCCATTGTGATAGAGGAGAAGGAGGTTTCTCACAGCTTTCCCAGCTACATCAGATACACAGTTAGTGTGCTGAAGCCGCAGGGATCGCTGATGGCGTCTGTGTCTGTGAGCAGCGCGTCCAGTGGTCAGGTGCTGCACATCCCAGTGTCTGTCATGCATCTAGCAGCCAGCAGCACTTCTGTGCAAGGTTTGTTCCTTAACATCTGTCTGACAGCATAGTGAGAGACATTTTGATGGCTCCTTCAGAAGGATTCCAGCGTCAGGAACAAGTGGGAAGGTTTATTTTTAATGGCTTCCTGATCATGATGGAAGATTATGTTCTTTGGAGCATCAATCCTCTGACACGATCCAGGATGCCATTAAAAATAAACTATCCACTTGTTCGTTACGCTGGGATCCTTCTGATATCTGTACAAAGATGCGAATGAGCTGTTTAAACCAAACGCGTCAAAGCAAACGTTCTTTCAGTCCATTTGTCCAATTGAAGACAGACTCAAGCATGTGGACATAAATGCTTTTTTGTTGATGATGAGGACATTTTACATTATGAAACTTGCAGGATGTATTAAGCATACAAAGACCTCTTCTGTGTAAAAAGATTATGGAAAATTTGGTTTCTCATGTCATGACCCCTTTAAATGAAGCATACTGTATTGTACAGTTTGCAAAGGAACTTGAAAGATATAGGAGAGCCAACTGTATTGGATCTGACAGCAGTTGCATTGCAACCCACAAGTAAACAATTTCATAATGGTTTGTCCGCAAATTACAGTTTATATGGATAATGTTTTCAAAACACTTACTCGCATGTAGTAGTGGGGGGCATTGATACTTTTTCCCATGCAGTGATGTTAGCCAATCATAACTGGCCATTTTCTGACAAGCCTTAAGGAAGATGTCCCCTAAAACCAATAGTTTCAGACACTGAGCCAGAATGAGGGTTTAAAAATATTAAAAATATGTTTTGTGACAGTTTTTGTTTTTCTTGTGCAAAAAACTTTATTATCATTATTAAGTCAAACTCAAAGAACATTAATAAAAAAATCTAAAAAAAGTCTATTTACACTAAGTGCAGATAGCCCACCTTGTTAGCCGAAGCTATTTACAGTAACTCCACCCAATAACGTGTGATTGGGGTAGTCAACACTGCAAAAGATGCTCATTAAATATCAGTTCCAGTGGAGTAGATGGTGAAGCGTGTGCTGTGGTCTTTTTGACACAATCTACCCGACATGAGTCCGAATCTGCGAGGAACTGCCTTTTTCAAATTTCATATCATATCGGAAAGACATTTATTTTCAATAAAAATTAAGGAAATAATGAAAAAGTTTAAAATAAAGTATCAGGTAGGGTTAGGGTAGGTGTAGGGAGGGCTTTATTGTCCCAATAAGGTGGCATCCATTTAATAATTTGAATTAAAATTATAATTTTATAACGTGTAATATAATGTACTACAATACTAAGGTGCAGAAAATTGCCACTATTTGCAATAAGTAGTATAAATAGTAGAAAATCCTGCTATTTTAAAAGTGTAAATAGAATCTATAGCTATTTGCACTTAGTGTAAATAGCATATCGCTAAGAAAATACTGGTATTTTCACATCTATTGCTATTTGCATTTAGTGTCGCAAATAGCCTCTGCCTAAAAAAAAAAATCCAAGTCATGAGTCCTTTAATGGTTTTTTTTTTTTTTCTTACCCATGCTTCTTCACTTTTCTCGTAGCACATATAGTAGATGGAGCGGACGGGCCCAATATTCTTCAACAGTTCATTGACTCCTATCAAGTGATGTTTTTCACTTTATTCTCTCTTTTGGCTGCCACCGCTGTTGTCATCATTGGTAAATGCTTCCACATCCTGCCTAACACGTTTCATTATCATGGATAATGGCTTTTCTGACAGTGATTGTTCCTCAATTTTAATATCATCGTATGTCTTAATTTACTATGTTTCTGTAGTGTGTCACGCGCTGTTTTCCCCGAGAGATCCTGTCAGTCATCCTGCGTTCATCCAGAAGACTCCGCCTCCTGGAGGTACATGCATCTGGAAAATACTCATGCAAGAACATAACCAAATATAATGTGAATAATTGAAACAACTGAATATTAACAACTTTTATATTTGCAATGCAAAATGTGTAATACAAATCTTTGTGCAATAAAGGAAGCTAATGGGTGTTTATTATTTCAGTTAAAGTAATCATATCACATAAATTAAATTAGTATATTAACTTCACCCTTTTTCCATCCTCTCTCTGATCCTTAGAAGTCTTAAAGGTACATAACCAGAAACAGCCTGTTTATTTGTGTGCAGACGTCTTCTTCACAGCCCTTTACTGTACTCACCCATCTGCGGGTTTTCTCTAGAGCCCGACCAATATTGGTTTTTGGGGGCCGATAACGATATTAGGGAGTAAAAAAAAAAGTCTGATATCGATATATCGACTGATATTCTTTGTTTATAGTGCAGTACCAGTTAAAAGTTTAGAGACGCTTCCCATTCGTAAATACAGCAAATTCCGTTTTTATGACTGGATTCCATGATTCTGTCCGCGTTTTCTGCATCGCGGAAATCATTGGGCCCTACTAATGTAGCAAACGAGTATGATAAGCTCGTTGTGAGAGTAAAAGACGGGGACATTTATTTTATAGCATGGCGTCTCACCAACTAGGCGACAACGTAGTGTTAAATCACCATAAGATATTAACTTTTCAATCTGCTATGTTACTGACTGTACTGTCAAGCTATACTGACTTAGGAAATGTGATGTGACTGATGTGGTTAGCATGAGTGACATGACAGTTTTAAGGGACGGGGTTAATGTTATACTGGACTTATATTGAAAAGGGAAACTTATGGGATCATTGTTTATTAACTTTACACTAAGTTATGTATTTAACAAACTAGTTAGCAACTTACCATTAAGACAACGCTTGACTCTGAGTCGTGAAGACACCGCTCTGCTGGACAAACTAAGTAATTACAGCATTTACAAGCATTTTATCTGCGTTACGTTTTGTACAAAAATGTTCATATCTGCGGCATATACGGCGATGCAGATATATCTGTGACAGGCTCATATCGGCTGATAAAATCGGCAAAATGATAAATTAGTCTGGTTGTAGTTTTTTCTCAACTAAATCCGCACTGAATTTGTGAAACGTGACCCTGGACCACAAAACCAGTCTTAAGTCGCACAGGTATATTAAGCAATAGCAAAAAATGCATTGTATGGGTCAAAATTATCCATTTTTCTTTTATGCCAAAAATCATTAGGATATTAAATAAAGATCATGTTCCATGAAGATATTTTGTAAATTTATTACCGTAAATATATCAAAACTTCATTTCTGATTAGTAATGTGCATTGCTAAGAACTTCATTTGGACAGCTTTAAAGGCGATTTTCTCAATATTTTGATTTTTTTGCACCCTCAGATTCCAGATTTTCAAATAGTTATATCTCGGCCAAATATTGTCCTATCCTAACAAACCATGCATTAATGGAAAGATTATTTATTCAGCTTTCAGATGATGTATTAATTTCGAATTTCGAAAAATTGACACTTAAGACTGGTTTTGTGGTCCAGGGTCACAAATGTGCTGCTCAAACTGTTTCCTCAGAAATATGCGTAGAGTTGTAGGTGCTACACACAGAAATGACAAATGATCTGACAGACTTTAGCTGCTTGCATTATTATTATTTCTTCTGGTGTTTAGGAATAGTAATTTTTGATGGATTTTAATTACTGACTTTGAATTCACCGCTCATTTGTAAATGCTGCTGTTTCTGCAGGTGTAGCGAAACTGACTGAACGCTCCTTCAACAACAGCATGTCTTCAGACATGAAGGGAAGCCCAAGATTACCAAGATTGTATTCACCAGACTACAACTCCAGATAAACGGTCTCCGCCTGAAGACTGAAGAAAGTGCCTTTCCACTCAATGCAGGAGTATAATAAGCGTGCTGGAAAATACTAGTATTGCTTACATGCTTAAAATGATAGCTTTTTGATATGATAGCATTTGAATCCTCGTGTGCTGAAATGCTGCATAGCTCCTTGATTATGGCAGGGCTGCCTATTATTTTGTCTGCTTTTTTTAAATTATTTAAATGTTTGATGTGTGGACTCATTTATTATAATTATTTACAGTAGTTTTTTTCCCCCCAGTAGTATAGTTTGAGATGTTTTAATTTTTATTGAATTGCAATGGTAAACTTTTTTTTTTTTTTTTTTTTTTTTTTTTTTTTTTGAAGCTCAGGACATCTTTTGAAACGTAATGTGAGACTGCAGCTCAATTATGTAGCATGTTGATTTGTGAATATAGTGCAACCACTGATTCCATCCAAAGTGCTCTTACATGTGTTTGTTGTGCAGAAACTAATGGCCAGTCGTTTTGTTTTATTTAATGAACAATATCAATTGATTTTAATGATATGTTGAACTCTTTTGAGTTGAGTGAAGCTTCTTTCAGTTATTGATGTGAATGTTAAATATATTTAAGGGCTTAATTCAGTTCAATTGTTTTAGATTTAAAGGGCTTCTGAAAGGACTGAGTGGTACTCTATGAACTAGCGTTCTCTTGAACCTAAAGCAGCTTTTAACATGATTGTTTGCTGTTCAGATAAAGCATCAGTCCCACCATAGATACATTACACTGATACATCTGTAACTGTGAGTTGATTTAAGAATATGTGACCATTTTTGACCGAAAAAATGCCTCAGCCTTGTGAGCCTGTTTAAGTGAAACAGAGTGAAGACTTTTCTATTAACTGCCTTTGTAAACAAGAGCCATAATGTGACTCATAGAACTGCTGCACTGAATAAAACGAGGAATTGTGAATCTGTCATAACCTTTGACTGTAATCTGTAGATGTAACCACTTCTGAGCCTTTGTCAGTGTATGTTCTCTTGTCATTCATAACTTTCTCAAAAGTTAACCGCTTGTTTCTTTATGTACACTGCTTTTTGCAGCATGTTTGTGATCTATAAACAATAAATATGCTTTTTTTAAGTACCACCTGTTCGCAGTGGTTTTTACATAATTGCCATTTGAATATATATATATATATATATATATATATATACACTATGAAATATGGAATTAATTTGACCTTCTATTGAGTTTGATTAGGGGTTATCCTTTCAGAGGAAATCACGTTTAAAAAACAGTTGGTGAGAATGTAATGAAAAGTGAATTTCAAAAGCACTGGTTTCTGCTGGTTTTTAATGAGGCAAGTAAGGCTGAATACAGAATAGTATACTAGCATACTACTGCAATATCCTTAGATGGCAAATATACAGTGTGTGCATAATTATTAGGCAAGCCAAGTGGATGTTTTGATCATATATATATATATATATATATATATATATATATATATATATATTTTTTTTTTTTTTTTTTTCAAACATATTTCAAGTTTCAAACCAAATAAATCTTAATTACTGAGTATAATCATTTTAAGGGGATGAGTAATTGTTGATGACTGATAATGTGATTTAAATGGTCAAACACTTTAAATTCAGACGCTCAGAAAATACTTAAACTACAGCTGATCAAGAACTGATGAAGATGAATTAGTCTAATGAAGAGACTAATTCTATGGATTTTTTTTGTATTTTGTTTTCAAAGTTTTATTTGTTTAAACGTTTTTGTTTACTCTTACACAATGAGATAAATGAAGAACAATACTTTATAATCTAATTGCTTTATAATTGTGCACACAAATATTTGGGAAAGTTGATGTAATTCCCTTTAGAGAGACAAATCACACTATTTTTTAAAACGTAGTTTAAAAAAAAATAAAGTTTGGGATTTACTCATAGCATTGTATCTCTTCAGCAGTAAAATTAGTCATGAAAAACAAATTGTGTAATACAGTAAGTTGCACACAGTATTATGCAAGAATGCTATTTCAAATTTAGTTTATCCTGGCCCAGTTTGGTCAGGTTATTTTTTATTTTACTTTATTTTTTTGTCCTATGGCTTTCAAATCTTTCTTGCAAAATTGGTCTTGTTACACCATCACCACTTCCTCTGATGCAACATCAATGTCATCTTCTGAAACCTGTCTTTCGGTATCTGTGACAGTGGAATGGGCCAGTGCTTTGCTGTTATCTTGTCTTGAAACGGGGCCTGTAGCCTCATTATCCTGCAGTTCTTGTTCTTTAGGCTCCTTGCAAATGTCGTGCCAAATAACCTACACCCAGTTTGTGTTCGCCTGCTGGTCATTTCCAGAGAAATTAGATCATTGTGCAAATTACATAGAATCATCCATTTTACATTGAGATTTGACAACTTTTTCCTACCAGTCATATTCTTTAAAAATGTTTAAATGACAGTGTTAATCAAAATGTAATTGTTTAACTAGAACCAGTTTTAGTGAGCAGTGATGTTACACATGATACATACAAATGCAATATTTTAAAAACAAAAATTAAAGATTATGTTATCAAGGTATTTTCATCAGACTCACTGATGGGCTAAATTAATTTATTTTAAAGTTGAAGGTCTCCTGTTTCATGCAGAATACTGTAGCATATACTAGTCCTATTTAGCCACTAATACTTCCTTAAGAGCTTCAAGGTTATTCATCTTTATATATATATATATATATATATATATATATATATATATATATATATATATATATATAAGATTCCATAGAAACATCTGCTTTTTCCATTTCTAAACTCATTAAACCATTTCATGTTCTTTTTTGTTTTAATATTATTTAACTCCATCATAATGTGTATGGAAGACTAATAAAGATATATTTTATTGAAAGCTGAGATATTTCTGTCCCTCCACTGAAAGTTGTAACCATTTTGTGAAATAAACTTATCTTTCATTTAACGAAAACATTAGATGATCAGTGATGTAACGCTGTGTTGTTCAATATATTATAATCAACACTAAAAATCGGATTAATTGATACTGAAGATTATAGGTGTAAGATTTCAAGGTTAAAAACAGATCAGATGTCTGAATACACTGCTTGAACTTAATCTGTAAATTGTGGTACATGACTCATTAATGAAAGAACTGTAATGAGCAGGTTACTGTAACCCTGCTGCATGATGGGATGGAGTGAACGCTCAGTCCTGTATGATCCCTTGTGTATTGTTGTGGCGGCTTGCCTCAACACACATCATATAACCTGCGCTTGGGTTATGATTTCTGTAAGTGTGGCAAAGCTATCTGCTTACAACACTGTTCTGTCACCAAGAACATCACAGGTGTGTGTGTGTTTTTGTGAATTTTAAATTGATAGTTTGCCTTAAGGCATCCACAGAGAGATCAAGAGACATTTACATAAGTATTTAGATGTGTTATTGTCATGCATTGTTTTTAACATTGTTATGCTGCTCTAACTTTGACTGTATTCATAACACAGCATGGCTTCTAGTACTTTTTTGCTCATAATACTTATAGTGTATTGCCTTACAGTAACTGCAAGGATATAAGTCATTCCAGGTATGGACTGCATTAGAGTTTAATCTCATTTTGCCAAATTATTTCACTTATTATTTCAAAGATCCTTACAGTCCTCCTATCATACCACAGTAAAAGAACCAAAAACACAAAGACATCAAGCAGAAGACTAAGCAGATGACAAATAATGGGATATTCATTTGTTTTCTTCAGAAATTACTTTTAATGTTCATGGTATTCTCTCTATTCACCTTGGATTTTGCATTATCAAAAAAAAAAAAAAAGACATTCTTCCTTAAATAAATAAATAAATAAGAAAAAAGACAGAGAGAGAGAGAGAGAGAAAAAAAAAAAAACTTTGCATGCCCTTAAACATAAAGTCAGTCATTTAACATCAGCTTCTTAAACGGAACTGATTGCATTGAATAGAAAAACAAAAATTTGAGATGTCAGTCTGAACACCAACATATGCTTGCATTTTTTTTTTTTTTTTTTGTGTTAAATAAAAACATATGATCTTTGAGGGTGAATTTCTTTGAGGGTTGTGTTTAAAGATAGGACAGTATAAAAACCAATTTGTCAAAGGAAATGTATATGATGAGATATTTCAGTTCAGACAGTAGAGGTGTTGCCATTCTTATCGATAAACCACACAAGTGTCTGAAAGCTTTTTGTGAGGGTAGACCATCAGAAGTACACATTCGTGAGTGTGTATTATCATTCTAATGCTGATCCGGATCTCATGTTAAAAATGGGGAATGAAGTGGATTATGTGGAAATTATTATGTGGATTATGTGTGATGCATATGCATATGCAACGACAGAGATTTGTCTGATCATTTCCTTGTGAGCCTTACTCTGAACATGAACACAACTAATGATAGAAGCTTGGCTTCAGTCACAGCTTCACATGAAGCACAAGAACATTACTCAGACGTTTACAAAGCTTTTAGTTTGCCATTATGTCAAACCACCAAATTCCAACAGTTATTGTCAGTAGTCAAAGGCATTTTAATAGATAATTCATGTGTACCCTATTTTAAAACTTACTCATTCACATTATCATTGAAATGTGTCTGCAAATGAATAAATCAAAATGTATTCAAATAATGGTCAAAGTTGGTGTATTGTCATTTTTCACTTTATAAACAATAAATAACAATTTATAGCAATCGATTTATATTCTAAACTGTTAGAATAGTACTAAATATTAGTAAACAATATATCCAGCTGACCCTTCACAACCCACATGAAAAAATACTATAGTAATTTATAGTAAATACTATAGTGTTTATGAACCATACTATAGTAAAGTGAATTATACTGTATATATTATAGTATTTACAAAACTTTGTCAATGAATGCTACAGCATACTGTAGTATTAACTATAGTGAACTGATAAACTGTAATAAATACTGTAGTATACTTTAGTTTTTACTACAGTAAACTGTAGTGTATTGTAGTATAATACACCCATAGTTGTAGAAAACAATATTGGGTAAAGTAATTTGTTTATATTACTATAGTTGTTATATTACCACAGCAACTATAGAATTACCACAACAAATCAATTAAAGTACTTTATTATAGTATGGTTCAAAAACACTATGTGTTATGTTACTGCTGCATGTTGCTGCTCACTGAAAAAAAATTACTCATTGGACTTACTCAATTTTTTTAAGGTAAGTGGTTGCAATCAATTTATTTTAGCTACATTTAAATAAACAAATTTAGTTGAAAGTTAGTCAACTAAATTTGTTTATTTAAATGTAGCTAAAATAAATTGATTGCAACCACTTACCTTAAAAAAATTGAGTAAGTCCAATGAGTCATTTTTTTCAGTGCTGTATGATTCCTATAATGCAGCATTTCAAGAGCTCTTTGCACATTTATGCCTTTAGTTTGCTTCTGGAGTTCCTCAAAGCCTTATATAAAGTGGCCCCAAACGTATTTTGACACTTTATTAAAATATATTATTATAAAATTATAATTTATAGTTTATTATATAATTTATAATTTATTATAAAAAATATTATCTTTAAAATCAGAAAAATGCTATAACTGCCGTACTGAGATGTTAAGGCACTGGACTGTATCTATAAACCAATGATTAAATACGGGTCAAAAACAGCTACACTGCTAGACGCGACGCGAAACAACGTACTGCAAGCGTGACGCGTCTGTCAGGACTGCGGTGGAATCTTGACGCAGAGAACCAGTCGACCAATCAGAGCCTTTGTTTATGCGTGCGGCGGGTTTATTCGACGTCGCGCGTTTGCAGTGCAGACAGCTGCGTTGTTGCGTCGCGTCGCATGCGGTGCATTCAGGGTGTTACTGCGCCACCATTTATAAGTGCATTCTAGTGTATGGCAAGTGGATTAAATAATCTCTATTGCACCACTAACTCCTTCTAGAACTGTGATGGAAACGATTTTTAACCTATAGCCATATTTAACCTTTAGTGGCACACAGTCACCGCAGAGACGCAGAGTCAGTGTTTGACATAAGCATGGCTGAGCGCGGGACGTGCGCACCTCTCATATATCACAGCGCGTCTTTACCTGGGGAAAAGAGGGAATATTTGACTAGCATTATTGGTTAGTAAGGCTGAATGAGAAGACCATGGACAGCCGGACCGAGAATCCGACGAAGGCAGCGGGCTATCTGAAGGAGCTGAATAAGATCATAGAGACGCAGCAGACGCTGCTGGAGCGGCAGAAGAGGCGCATCTTTGAGCTGGAGCAGCATGTGTCCGATCTGTGCGCTGAGAACAGCCGCCTGAGACAAGAGTACCAGCGGCATCTGCTCACCTGCAGACTGCGCTCCATCCAGGAAAACAGCCCGCAACAGCAGTAAGACTCCTTTTATACACTTCCTTCAAAAACCTGGTCCTTAATCAGATATTAGAAGGTGGAGGCCAATACACAGGTCGCTTATTTAAACAGTACATTTTATTCATTGCATATTGTATTGTTTTTAAAGTTTGTCTCATTTTGGAGCGTGTTTGGTTAGTTTGATATTGAAAAATAAACAATTGCAGTGTTTGGTATGTCCAGAATACTATTGAAGTAAATAATAAGATTGCTTTTTTCCCCCAGCAGCAGCAGTTAATGCTTTCAGTCTCCCAGCCTGACCATAATGTGCCCAAACCCATATAAAGAGACCTACAGATCTGACCAACCAGCTTAGGCTGGTTTAAGATTTAGATGCTGTCAAGCTAGACTAACTATCTAAACTATTTTATCAGTTGAAACTGACATGGTGTGTGATTAATCTTTGACTGAAGAGATCCCATAAGCAGGCTCAGCAATGTTGCAGATGTTGGTTAAATCTGCTGAAATCAGCAATCAAGTTCAAGGAAAAATGAGCACCAAGTGATAACACTTCTAAAGTTTGTTATGAGGGACTCTCATGGTTTAGATGTTCTTGAGGTCTAGGAAACCTTCTGCTACCCCTGTATTTCACAAAATATATCAGGTGAGATAAGTAGCTTTACATACTCCAAATCACAACATCACACATTTAGTCTATTGGTTTTTCTGGTTGATTTTCTTTCTCTTGCCCTGTCTGTAGTTATTTCATACATTAATAAAACCTCTATGCTTGCTGTCAACAAGAAAGGCAGAATCACTTCCCTGAATGGCTGCTGTCTAGTTGCACTCAAATCTGTTGTTTGAGTAGTTGGGCAAAGCATCTTCTCATTGCTTCATGACTCCTTGAATAAGAGAGGAACAAATAAGAGATCGATATTTCATCATAGTATGGAATTCAGTAACATAGTGCCCTCAAAGGACATTTCTCTCTGTAACTGGATCTTTGATTTTCTGACAGAATATCTGCAGAGTAGACACCAATATATCCTCCACCATGAGTCTGAGCACTGGTGTCCCACAGGGCTCTGTAATCAGCCCTGTACTGTTCTCCTTGTTTACATGAGCATAACTCAGTTGAAAAAACTGTGTCATTCTTTTGAGTCAGGTGTTTTCAACACATCAGTTAAACCAGTTCACAAAACTATTCTGGCCCAAAAACAGTTCATGAGTCAGAACACTAACTGGGGTTTCAGCTACTTAAAACATACTATTGACCAACATGTAATTTTTTTTTTTTTTTTGTATTCAGCACAAATTGTGTTACAATAATATGTGACCAAGATGAATGTACATATTTGCATCTTTTAGAAAAAAAAACAAAAACAAAACAAAAAAATTTTTTATATATATATATATATATATATATATATATATATATATATAATATTATGCGTGGTTAGTAAGTTTTGGGGGGAAAAATGTAGCTGAAATAAGGCCATAAAACTGAAATAATGAGAGGATTTGAAGTGTACAGAGGACCTGACTGCTGAGTTGGAAAAATATCTTTAATAAGTGAACAGCAGCGATGTTAAAAATAAAACATACTGGGAATATGTTTATGACTTGTCAACATGCATACAGAATTAGTTTTAGTAATTTCATTTTGCAAAAACTTTTCAACCTAGTGATGTAAATGTATTTTAGTACTGTCTGTTGTAAATGTAAAGCATATTTATAGTAGGTTCTGACTGAATAATTATAATGTCTACTGAATTATGTCTAATACCAACTACCTGGGGAACTGACATATGAAATTACAATAATCACCCTTAATAATAGAACCTTAAAATAAATCCTTGATAGAAGTTCCTATATAAATAGCAGTGTGTGCATTGGCACATATTGTGCTCATAAACGCTACATTATCAGACATTATATGTAGGTAAGATGAAATGAAAATGCTATTGAATCTTTTCTGAAGACAGTTGGTTCCCTTCAGAGATACATTCATATAAAAACACCTGCACCCGAAACACTCGACACTGAAACGTGCAGCGACCCATTTTCCATTTTAAATAGTAAAATAAAAAATGAAAGGGAATGTATTTGTGGAGGTCAGTGCGGGCTGCCACAAATAAGTCAATGTATGAGAAAAAAAAAGTTGAAATAATTATTTTGTAATTTTGTAATTTTGTAATTTTAATTGATAATTTTTAGTACGAAAAGAAATATAAGTTCAGTTCTAATCAACATTTCTCTCTCTTTGTTAATTACTTTAGATATTTAGGTAACATAAATAACACAGACAAATTATTCATCAAAATGATAAAAGATCAACTTAATTATTTTTGTACGCCTAACTGATATTCATGAACTAAGTCTTAGCCATTTTGTGACCTCACACACTCCACCATTAGAACAGCATATAGAAATCAATAAGCACCCTATTTACAGCAGATGAAGATGTAGAAAGTTCATCAGTGTTTTCCATCAAACAGCTGTAGCAGTAATTCTGAGACATTTTCACAAATGGGTTACCCTTAAAAATATACTTATAAGATTTGAAGCACATTACAGATGCACAATTCAGTACAATTGAATGCACTTCTTTTTCACAAAAGTATATGACCCCATACATTTACATATTTAGCAGATGCTTTTATCCAAAGCGACTTACATAGCATTCAAGTTACAGTTTTTACATTTTATCAGCACTTGCTTTCCCTGGGAATCGAACCCATGATCTTGGCGTTGCTAGCGCCATGCTCTACTATTTGAGCTATAGGAAAGCTTATGCTACAAATACACTCTTCTGAAGCCATGGCTTTATGTGAGGAACAAACGGACATTTAAGGGGTTATGTATTACAAAGGAAGCCAGCAATAAATCAGAGCCAGTGGCCAATGTATTTATTGCTTCTTTTCTCATGGAGTGGCCTGACGGTTATTATAGTGGCGTCTTCAAACAGTGCAGTGGGCAGCTGAGAGGAGACTCACCTCTAATGGCTGCTGTTCTAATGTTACAGTCCTGAGATCCGTTAGATCTGCAGGCATTTGTCATCCAGCTCCAGCATGATGTTTGCATTCAGTCAGGAGTCTTGAGCAGTCAGCAACCTTTAAAGATTAAAGCCAAGATATCTATACAATATCTATACAATTCATAGTTTTACCCTCAATGTTGCATGCACTGGAGTTGACATTAGAAGACTAATACATATATAATATAATAATATATGAGCTGGGTCACGGCCATAGATGCTGACAGTACAGAGTGCTGCAGCCGTGACGTCAAAACCAGGAAGACTAATTCACCACTGGTTTCCCTTGAGATTTTTCTTGTGTTTTTTTTAAAGGGGTGTTGTAAGTTACGAGCAAAACAAGCTCTGTGGTAAACGTAACTTGACAATAGTGTTGACTGTTGTACAACGTAAACTGCACACAAAACACAAACCTTATGTAGTTACTTACATTCATTGCAAACGTTATTTTTTAAAAAATAACTACCTCAAAATTCGTGTTTTCGAATGTGTGTAAATTATATTGTAGAGCAAAATGTCCAAGTATTGACAAGTTATGTTTACCGCAGACCTTATTTTACTCATGAATTTAAGGCAGTCAGCGGCACATTAATCTTCTGGGTTTTGAAGTCACGGCTGCAGCAAGAAAACACTTTATTAATTCCTGAAATATATTCTGAAATTTGTCATAATTCTGTAGTGGCACTTGTTAAAAAACACATGAATTTACAATAAATTAAGATTTACTGAATGTTTTCCATTTCATTGTGACTCTAAATGTGATTTTGATTTGTTCTAATCTGTTTAGATATTTAACATAAGATATTTAGATATTTTTTCTTTCCTGAAAAATCTTTTTTTGTGTGTTTTAGGTCAGAATATGGCAGTACAAGAATTGTCAGGTATGTTGTATTTTTGCTTCTATTGTGCTGGTGAATATTCTCTGAATTTTGAAACATTTTAAACTTGTCCATTATAAACCACATTACCCTGTGAGTGCTTGTCATTGTTATTCAGTTGCTCTGAGTGGCTGCTAACACCCTGCTAGGTGTTTGAGTGTTCATGTGGGTGCATCACATTCGGTGACAGCAGCTGTCCCGGTCCGCATCCACTTATATTTAATTGGAGCAGCATCAGCTCGGACATTTTGCTGCAGACTCTTGTGAAGTGTCTGGAGTCTGTGTTGTGTTTCTGTCTACAGAAGACATGCCTCTCTTCCTGTGGAGATGACAGACAGTCCCAGCCGCCTCAGATCAGCCGTGTGCAGGAGAACAGTGCCGTGCCGACAGTGGAAGTCTGCATCTTTCGGGTACAGTAAACTCTTGTCTTTTATTTAGATCATATGTGACCCTGGACCACAAAACCAGTCATAAGTAGCACAGGTATATTTTTAGCAATAGCCAAAAATACATTGTATGGGTCAAAATGATTGATTTTTCTTTTATGCCAAAAATCATTAGGATATTAAGTAAAGATCATGTTCCGTGAAGATATTTTGTGAATTTCCTACCATATTTCCTATAAATATATCAAAAGTTATTTTTTGATTAGTAATATGCATTGCTAAGAACTTCATTTGGACAACTTTAAAGGCGATTTTCTCAATATTTATTTATTTATTTTTTTGCAGCCTCAGATTACAGATTTTCAAATTAGTTGTATCTCGCCAAATATGGTCCTATCCTAACAAACCATGCATCAATGGAAAGCTTATTTATTCAGCAGATGATGTATAAATCTAAGTTTAAAAAAAAATTGACACATGGACAATGGTTTTGTGGTCCTGAGTCACATATTGTAGAGTTTTTGTATACTATACTAGAATTGCTTTATTTTTTTCAATGACAGTAAGTCATAGCAAATGGAATGCACTGTTTGGCTACTTTGTAATTATTTCCTTTATCCAATTTGATGAAGACTCATATT
>CM077261.1:27121157-27417949 GCA_039654775.1 Spinibarbus caldwelli | reverse complement strand
TATGGCAAGGTGTCCAGGTCCTGATGCAGCAGAACATCCCCAAACCATCACACTACCAGTGTGTGTTTGAATGGGTTTTTGACAAATATGACAGGGCCTGTGTTACATTCTGCTTGTACTGTATCTGTTCATAAGACTTTGATCCAGAATTCATCAGGATCATACAGGTGCAAGATTAGCAACTATTCGAAACTCTCCCATTTGGATAAAATGACTGATTGTGGTTCATCTGAGCTCTAAAGCTTTACAAATGGCAGCCACGTTAACAGTGTAGCCTAAATGTGTCTGATCACATGATGTTCTATAGTGAAATACATGTTTATTTGCTAGAACAGCCATCTATCCATATTCAAACAGCTTGTTTTATGTAGGGTCATGAAAAAATACCCCAAAATGGATTTATTTGTAAATATACATCACTACATTTAAATATTATGCTTTTTATCATCATTTTTGTTTTTCTCCTCTCTATACGCCCTGAACTTCTTGTGTTGAATGTTGGAATTTTTACTGCATGCTAATGAATCCTTTTTTGAAGACGATTGAATTAACCCTTTGAACTATGTATGTCAATGGAAAGGTTCACCAGAGGGCGTCTTTACACACTATTGCAACATCTCTCAGTGGCACAGGCGTTCATCTGATGTGACCCAGGGAAGATGCAGTATTTTTCTGCAGCAGTAGAGTCTTCCTCTCTTCTCACAGCTGGAACAGCATTTACATTTCTATAGTTTAACAGTGCATGCTTAGGACTGTGTCAGTGCACAGACAGACAGACAGACAGACAGACAGACAGAAAAACAGACAGACAGAGTCAGATGTTAATGGCCAGTGGAACACTTTTTAGAAATTAAATCTCATCTGAAAAAAAAAAAAAAAGATTTTGGGCTGTTATTATGACATTTATAGTCTCTTTCTATCAATATGGCTCAACATCTCTGATTCAAATGCTCTCTAGAATCAGATCTGACCCACAACCTACATGGTAAAATGACTCTAAAGCTGCACCTGAATCAGTCAATTATTCAGACATTTACCGTTGTCTGTCTGGTAACCGTTGTCCTTGTGCACTGTATAGGGCACAGTGAATGATTCAGTCATTGTAAATATGCTTTCCTTTGAGGCGAATAAAGCCTGGTTTGTGTCAGTGTCACAAAAACGACATAGACAACAAAACATATTCAGCCCATCTAATTTCTACACAGAATGCTGTATTTTAAAACACTATGCAGTCACAAATGACTAGAAGAGTAGTAGAATACATAATATCCGTGGCATGCACCAACAGAAATAACATGTTTTTCAAACTACACATCATCAGCATTACTAAAAATGATCAGTGTTCTTTGTCTGTGGTTACAGCTCCATATTAAATCCAAAGGCCAATTCACACTGCACTGACAGATGCAGAGCAACACAGACAGCTGACTGATTACAGTGCGTCACTGCATTCCAGCACCAGAGAAAGACAGATTCAACATGTTCAATCTGCAAAAATAAGACACTGATGAGGTAACACACTGATCCAACAAAACTTAATGAACGTGGCTTTTGCGGTTTGTCTGCAACCGTTGGTGCATTGAGAACTGGCTTTAATACAACTGTTTCATGAAACCTGTCAAGAACATCTCCAGGCCATATTTTACCCTAAAATAAAAAAATAAAGTCATGACATAAATTAACATTAGTAACACTTTACTTAAAGCCTTTAAGTATAATGCATTATAAAAAGGGTTATCAAAGGGTATAATGCATTATAATTAATCATAATGTGCATTGTAATACATTATATCTTGTCATAAAAAATTACAACTGAATTTAAAATGCATAGTGTAACAATGAATTGATAAGTGCTGTAATGTATTACCTTTGGTTACAATTATTAATGAGATTGTACAATGCATTATTAGGTGCATTACGAGGCATAATTAATGCATGAAAACTACTTTTATAATGCATTATGCATAGTGTTACCTTAACTGTTTTAGTACCATTTAAATGTTTTTTCATATAGTGACATTATATCATGACAGTTAGACACATTTTTACCACACATGAAATGCACATTAACAAATGATTAATTTACTGGCCATACTGTTTCATTTCTCAGAACAGAAACCGCTTCTCGCTCTTCCTTGCTTGACCTCTGGCTGCTGATGTTGATGTATTATTATGTGTGTAATGGGCGCTGCGTTCAGGATCTCTCTCCTCCTGTTTCTATGGAGACCAGAGAGCCAATCAGCAGCCTTGGCTGTGGACTGTACTAAAGGCTGCAGATGGAGGAGGCAGAGCATGTAATGCAGATTAAGAAATCTCTCACACACACACACACACACACACACACACACACATGCTCTTCCCTGCAAACACACTCATTTCCTCAGCAGCATCAGTGGATTCCTGTCCTTGTTCTGCAGTGTGTCAGTGTGAGCTCCCCTTCAGCATGTAACGAACCGCATCTCTCTGATGTAAGAGTGACGTCACAGAAACGCAGCGCTGTAGCACTGAGCCTGAATGAGCGAGAGCACGCAGACCCGCGGCCATGGCACACAGACTCAGCATGATGTGAGTATCAGATGCATGACAGCGCTCTGGAGATGTTTTACTGCGGTGCTGAGTCCTGTGTTTTACATGGAGGCTTGCGATTGTGTGTGTGTTTGCTCCACAGGGAGCATGTGATGATGGAATAATGTAAGGATGGTGAGGCGAGATCTGCATTTGTGGTCGTAATGTTGTTGCAGTAAATGGCAGTGATAGCGCTGTGTTTGCTCTGCTGAGCTGAGGTGTTTTCATGCGTCGTATAAACACGAGGAGCTGTGACCCTCTGTGTGTGTGTGTTTGGCTGTAGCTGATGTGCATTATGACGCAATTCACTGTCACATGCTTAGAGCACAGTGGGCTGCTATAAACTGTGATTTGTGATGCATTTATCCTTTCTGTGCAGCGTTCAGTCTGGCCATCTGTCCCATAAATAATTACAGATATCTTTTTGATGCTTTTCTGCAATTGGTTTACTCTTGCTCTTGCCAGCAAATAAAATGTGTAATAAGTGTTTATTGGAGATTCAGTCCTCTGAAGGTGACTGAGGTTAAACTGAAGGGCACTTTAGCATTAGTTTACGGGCTTAAGGCTATTTGGGCACTTTGTAGGACGTTCCAATGGTGAATTCAGTAAGGAGCACTAGCGTCTTGCTTGTACTGCACAGTGTATACTTTTAACTGCTAGCTATTTTTATTTATTTATTATTTATTTATTAGCGTTGTCAAACAATTAATCGTGATTAATCACATCCAAAATAAAAGTTTTTGTTTCCATAATATATTTGTGTGTACTGTGTATATTTATTATGTATATACAAATACAAACACATACAGTATATATTTGGAAATATTTACATGTATTTACATGTATATATTTATAGTCATATAATTTATATTGTATATAAATATATTTAATATATAAATATAACATATTTTTCTAAAATATATCCATGCATGAGTGTGTATTTATATATACATAATAAATATACACAGCACACACACATATATTATGTGAACAAAAACTTTTATTTTGGATGAAATTAATCGTGATTAATCGTTTGACAGCACAATTATTTATTTTTGAAATAGCATGCAAAACAGTATGATGTGTGCAACGATAACATTTCCATTAGTAGTATGTCACATGACCTCATCATATTGCATTTATGTCAGCCGGTGGCATCCAGTTATCATTATAATCAGAAATATATTTATTTTGTTCTGTATGACAGATATTGTTGCTATAAAGCTCTTGTATCTCTTGTATTTTTTTTTTTTTTTTTTTTTACTTGGGCTTAATTTTTTTTATTATATATTAATATGGCTATAAAATAAATAAATACATAATAAATAATAATAATAATAATAATAATAATAATAATTATTATTATTATTATTATTATTATTATTATTATTATTATTATTAAATGAAAAACGTTGAAGAACGTTGGGACAAACCATCCCTTTTTATTTGTATTTTTTAACTTATTTTTTTTAACAATAAGCAGTAGCCTTTATTTAATATGTTACAGCAGGAACATTATTTTCCAATTAATATTAGGTGGCCAAGATGATGGCATCAATATTTCTCAGCCATTTTTTGTGTATGTAAAAAAATCCCTCTCTTATAAGAGCTTTATGTTTGCTCATGAGAAGCGATTATATTTGACAAACTTTTAAATGCATTAATGACATTTAAGTTCTATTTGTGAATTATGCCTGTTACATTCATGTAACCTTTTGTTTCAAGTGCATGAAAATCTGTGACTGAAACAGTGATGTTGTGTATTTGACAGCAGTCTGGTGCAGAGTTACATAAAGACCTGAGTACTCATGGAGAAATAAACTGACATCTTCACCTGTCACTTATTCATCAATATCAGATACAAACACAGCAAACTCTTTATAAGGCTATGTTTCACAGGATGAGAGCGATCATAATGTTATCTGGAGATGAGAATATGCTAAAAAGCATTTTAATTCTCCTAACAATGGAAAGGAAAGAGTAAAAAAATCATGTGATTCTCCTGACTTCATCAGATTCTGAGAATGAATTTGTATTTGAATCATCATATCAGCACACTGAGCAGAGTACTGCAGGACTCCAGGAAGCTGATCTGTGAGAGTGATGGGCTGAAGTGTGTTTGTAGAGTTGAGTAGATGACGTCTCTGTTTCTCCTTGTGTCGTAGGTATGTAAATGCTTTGCACCAGTACTGCTGTCCCGCGCCGTTGCGCTCTAAGCAGCTAGCTGCACCTGCTCCTCTCTCTGAGTGCAGGTAAGAGGCGCTCGAGTCCAAAACTCATTCTCTAGACTGACAGAATGCATCCTATCAAACTGCTGTCCACACTGAATCTAATTAGACGTTACGTAATGCTCTGTGCAAACTTTCAACAGCTCAGCTGTTTGTTTCATCTCTGTTACAGTGAAGTTAAATGCATTACATCAACTTCTTGCCTCTATTTTGGTCTGTCTCATTTTAAAGGTTTTATGTATAAGTTGTCATTAATGTTGGCTAGCTTTATCACAAATAATATGATGGAACAGCAGCAATTTGAGTATTTTAGTGGTTCACTATTACAGTACCTGAATTCATTTACCATTTAATGGCAGAAAACAAATGTAATTGTTGTTTAACAACTTGAAATCTTTGCATTGGGGTATTTGAAGATATTTATAAATATGAAATTTGTGAATCTCTGGTGTCAGGACAAATATTCTGAAATGTGATGTGACTGTTTTCTCCTGTATTTTTTATTTTATTTATTTATTTTTATTTTTTTTATTTTTTTACAGTTTATTGTAATTCCAGTTCATGAGAATGAGTTTTGTTTGTTATATCAAACAGTTTAACAAGGTTTAATGAGGATAACATCCTGTGAAATGTCATGTGATTAGATTGAAATCACTTCAGTTTAAACAAGCTGATTAGATAAATTTACAATCCAAATGATTTAAACAACCAACAAAATATATTTTTCTCTTCAAAGCACTTTTTTTATGATTTTGCCTGATTCAAATCTGAAGCATTGTGAATCAGTTAAGTGTTTGCAACTGAATTCTTTTCTGTTGGTTGTGAATCTCTTGTTCTGTGTCTGCTGTGTAAATGTAGCCTGATGAATCTTTGAATGTGGTTCAGTTTGCTCCCTAGTTGAGTAGTCGTCTAGGGCCCTATGAAATCCATTTTAATTTTTTCCAAATTCCATTTTATTTTTTTCCAAATAATTTTTTTCCATTTCAGTTTTACTGGATTCCATTTTTTTACATTTAAATTTTTCTAGACTCTATTTTAATGGTTAAATTAAATTTTATTCATCAAAAAACATGTCTAATTAATTGAAATCATGAAACTTACAGTATTAAACAGCAATTGTTTTCTCAAATTCAGTTTTATTTATTTTTTTTTTCCATTAATTTTCTGAATTCCATTGTAATGGTTTCATTAATTATTATTAATAATATTAATAATAAAAAACATCTCTAATTAATTGATTTTATAAAAATATATATATATTATTTTATTTATTTATTTTTTCCAGAAATTCTGTGTTGTGTATTTACATTTTTCAGCTAGCTAAATAAATTCTGGTAAATATTCCTTAAAAATGTTTTAATAATAATTTAATTAGCAGTAGTAGTAGTACTATCATTACATTATCATTGCAATATTTCTGTCACCGTTCCTTCAAGTTAAACCAAACTTTTATTTTGACGGGTTGCTGTGAAAACCTGTTTCTGTTTGTATATAGGACAATGTTTTCTCAAAAGAAATGGTAAAATGCTCATGAAGTGAAATCATAGGGCCCTGGTAGTCTTTTTAGCTACAGTAATTATTTATGAAAAATTATTTTTATGTATGGTCTGTAGCTATAATTTTTATTAGATTTGTTTAATTTCGGGTTTAGATTAGATTAGTTTCTAGAGCTGTTTCACATGTCTGCTGTCTGTCGTATTATTCTCATGAACTGGAATTTTATTAGCTTATTTTTGAAACTGAAATAAAATGATGTGAACCATGTGTTATTATAGACCAATCTCTTGTCAGTGTCACTGCTTGTTACACAATAAACCGGTGGCAAAAATGACCCAAGTAGTTACACTCAAAAGACCGACTCAAAGCATAAGCCCAATGCTGTCCAGTGAGTACAATGCTGTGCTGAGCTGTTTGCTGTCAAAACAACACATTCTCATTCCCAAAGCGTCTGATGCTCTGAGTGTCACTATATCTACTGTACGCTAGAAGCTTATAGCGTCTTTTTTTGCGATGTAGCCAGCTGGTTAGGTATGTTTTGAATCATGGCAGCTGGTTTGAGCTGGTCCTTAGTTAGTCATGAACTGGTCCTGAGCAGGAGCTAGTTGCTCAGGACCAGCTTAAACCAGCTCATTACCAGATGCCATGATTCAGCATACCTAACCAGCATATGCTGTTTTTTCAACAGACTCATTGCTTTCAATGACAATCCTTTGCTATCAAAGTAAATGGGAATTTTGACATGATTGTGGAATTATACTTGGGGTTAAATTTTGACATCATGATATGTGTTACAGCTAAATTTATTTATATATACATGACATGCAGGGAATAGCCACAATACAGTGTGTGTGTATATATATATATATATATATACACACACACACACACACACACACACACACACACACACACTGTATTGTGGCTACAAATTAAGAATTCAGTCTTCATTTGTGTCATTTTTAGTGAAATTGTGGCCATGATTCACCAGTTTGTTCCCTCATTTTAGTAAATCGTGGCTACAGATTAGCACAACAGAAGATAAGATGAGCAGATGAGCAGATAAACCATGGAAACTGTCAGACCAATTATCTTTTGAATTCAGTGTGATTTGGCTAGCTACTTTTTTGGATGCAATATGCTGCTGGTTTTCTGCCATCATTGAGTGTACATGTGCTGCAGACATTGAGATTGGTCTCTACACAGGAATATAGATTAATAAAGCATGCTTCAGTAAACAGCCTGGAGAGAAGTCATATTATATGTGCTTTAGGATCTCTAGACCAGCGGTTCTCAACTGAATAAAATACAAATAATAAAATGCAACCAGTGGAAAAAACTTTGACATCTGACCAACTCTTGGGTATATTGGCACATTTATTAGAAGCCAAATGATACAGATGCCAACAAGAGATGTCTTCACAGATCGTGAACAAAACTACAAAAGGTAACCTGTCTACATTAAATACAGCCAAATGGGTAAATTGCACTTCTGATGAACAAAATGATCAATTCTCTTATTTAGCCTACATTGTAAAAAAAAAAAAAAAAAAAAAAAAAAAATCTGTATAATTTACACTAAAAAAACTGGCACCTGTGGTTGCCAGAATTTTACTGTAAAAAATACGGTAGCAACATTTTAGGTTTTATGGATTTAACGTACTATTTAAAGTAACTATTAAAATACTGAAATCTGTTTAGTACTTTAGTAATACACTGATAACCACCAAAAGCAGATGGTGAGAAAGTCACATGACAAACCAAAGCCCATCACAAGCAGATTTTCCTCAAGCTGAGAAGGACTAATATAAATAGAAGATGTGTGGTGTCATTCACACAAACACTAAACACCATCATGGTAACACATGACACTAATGTAATGCAAATAAACATTAATATAACAGCATTAGATGTAATATACAACCCTAATGAACATAACTGATAAGAAAAAAACTAAGAAACAACAACAAAAAAAAACTCAAATGTCAAATGTAACAGGTAATTCTGAGAATGTCTATTTACGGGTTTGCACTGTAAATTATATGTTCTTTTTTACTTCAAAAAACTGTATTTTACCGTAAAATTACATGAAATGTCTAATGCAGTTTTTCACCATATAGGGAAGTAGGGGAACTTCCCGCTAACCAATTACGAGGTTTGACTGTAGCATTTTTACAGTCTTTTACTGTTAAAATAATTTTTTATCATAATTTTTTACAGCGTATGTCATATTAAAGGGATATTAAAGGGTGTCCCTTTAACACATTCTGTTGACAATATGTAATGCTGCACCTGCATGTCTACTAACTCTCACTAGAGTGTTAGTATAGTGTTAATAGACTGGTAGGGTTAGTGTTAGAATAAGTTGACATGTACTTGCAAAGTTACTGATAGTCAGTAAAATAAGTCTGTTGGGTGACCATCACAATAAAGAGCAGATATTAAACAGACAAGCTACTAATACTCTAGTGAGAGTTAGTTGACATGTAGGCGCAGGGTTACTTATTGTCAACAGAATGTTCAAAAGGGACCATCAAAATAATGTGTTACCAAATTTGGTGATCATTTAAGGTCTTTGCACACTGAGTATGAAATTTTCACACATGAAAAACTAAATACGGCCACACGTTGTGTCAGTCACGTTTACACATTGCCTCTGAAACTTTCGTCCATCATGAAAAATTCAGATCGGGTTCGATTTTCTGTGTTTTTCGCATCTGTAGCAAGCATTTTGACTCAGTGTGCAAGGTTTCTGTGCGTGACGATGGTGAATACGAAAAAATACATACAATAATTTCGGACTCAGTGTGCAAAGATCTTACTGTCCGTCAAGTTGTTCCAAACCTCTTTGAGTTTCTTTCTTCTGTTATACATAAAAGAAGATATTTGGAAGAATGTGGGTAACCAAACAGTTCCTGGTTCCATAGTACAGAAAACAAATACTATGTAAATCAATGGGGACCAGAAACTGTTTGGTTACCCACATTCTTCAAAATATCTTCTTTCTTATTCAATAAATGTGCCAAAATAGTTTGGTCAGACATCAACAACAAAAATGTATGTTGCATCTATGCAGTTCAAGGTCAGAACATTTTTGTTCACCTTTGCACGATAAACCATTTTGATGACGTGTTTGGGCTGCCACATGATGTCCAATATGAAATCTGAGTCCTGAAGCAATAGTTGCTGAGAAATGCTGGCCTAGAGTATGCAGTGCGTCACATTCATGTGTGTGCTGTTCTTATAGTGTGCTTCTCTCACAGGGATGATAATGTGCTGCATCAGTTCTGCTGTCCTCCATCTGGAAGCAGCAGTCCTTCAAGATAGCAGGAATGACATCTCCTGCCCGGCCAAGGATCTGTCCTCTCTCACAAAGCGTTCTTCCTACATGCATCCATCCATGCATCCATCTCCTGAGGGAACACTGTGTTTCTCTGGGGGAATAAATGTCACTGTGTGTGCCATCGCATTCACATGTAGGACAGATGGAAATCATTCGGCAGTATTACATTTCAAAAACACTGGAAGAACACAACCGTAGCGCTAGAACTTATTAATAGAGTCGAGTGTTGAAACTCAAATATGTACCTCTAATACAAATATACAGAACTGAGTGTATTTTGCACAGTGTGGAAGAGTAAAACGAGTGGAAGAGCAACTTCATTCAGTATTTGGAGTGATGCATGAAATGAAAAAGCAATATCTATTTAAGAATCAATTACTGTATATAGCTGTATTTGCTTTGCCTGATATCAGTAGCTTATTGTCTTGAACATGTAACAAGATTCAAATTAAAAGTTTCATTTTTAACCCTCTTGTATATGATTATTATTTTTGTATTTATTATTTTTATTTGGCACTCAATATCTGTGCAGTCGTGTGTTTTCTTTCATTTGTGCATTGTTTTTTTAGTTATTCTTGAGAGATTAATAAGGACTGTGTTCAGACTGGCATACTAACTTGTTGCATTCTACTCAGTAAGTGCTGTATTCTGCTTATCATGTTTTTTTTGTTTGTTTGTTTTTTTTTTTTAATGTGAAACACCATGTAATGATAAAATAGGGGTATGTTTTAAACAGTAGTATGCTGCATGGTTGCCACATGGTTGCCTCATCACATTGCATCATCTCATCATATATTTATGTTGCTTTTCTTTTTTAAATCAAATTTTGTGGTAAAATCACTTTACGCTTGCCTGTCTTATCAAATACTGAGTCAAGAACAAGTTCAGGCTGATACTTCTGTTGATTTGTCACACTGTATATGAAAGGTAATGGCTGGGAATAGCAATGTGGCTGATATTGTATAGGTAAGTCAAGTTTATTTATATAAAGCTTTTCATAATACACATTATTGCAAAGTAGCTTTACAGAAAATCATGATGTTGATGCTAATGTTTAATATCTTATTCTTACTATCTTCCTTTATAGTCGCATTTAGCAGATTAGAGCTGGGCGATAATTTAGTTTACATTTTGAGATGATACAAACAATTAAAGCAGTTGACATTTGCCACAGTATATAGTAAATATCCCCCTATGCGAGTATATAGCTAGACATACTTATATAGCCAACTTTATATAAAGAGTTGAATAATATAGTTTACATTTTGTGACAAAATAAACATAAATAAATATGTCAGGGCCAAGATTCTGGATGTAGTATATCCATATTATATTCATACTACATGCGTACAGGATTTTGTTACCTGGGGTTTAGAATGACCCATGGTTTACTGTTTCATGAGTGAAAAACCTTTGTCCTGCCTCTAGTGGATGACACGTCTTGGCTCAATCAGTTCACATACTTATAAGTATGAAAAGTACGTTATGTGCTGATGTATACTTTGGAAATTCACCAGCAATGGCATGCCGTCCAAGAACCTTTGGTCTACTATTTTCAATATCCTATGATATTCTCTGCTCAATCTCTCTATCTTGAATATATTGTTTAGATAGTTTATGAATTGATATTTTTATGTCACTTGTACAACAGAGATTGTTTCAAAGCAGCTTCACAGTATTAAACAGGAAAGTAACAGAATCAATGATGTACACTTCAAAAATTGTGCTATAAAGCATCTGTAGTGAGACCATAGTGTCATTATTCAGCTCCAGTCTGTTCAGTGTTGGTTCAGTTCAGTTCAGTTCAATGAGTGTGTAAAGTTCATTCATTCTGAAACAAGTTCAATTCAGCGATAAACAGCTCGGTCACTTTATTTTAAAGTCCAATTCTTGCTATTAATTAGGGATGTAGAATATGGTCATGCAGAACATGTGCTTTATAAGTACTAATAAACAGCCAAAATGATTATAATAGGCATGCTAATAAGCAACTAGTTAATAGTGAGAATCTCTATACTAAAGTGTTATCAACAGCTCTACTGAATATGGTTAGTGTCGTTATTCAGCTCAAAATTCAGTTCAAGTTTCAAGTCTAAACACAAATCCATAACTTCTAACTCAATTCCCCAAACTTCCTATATTCTTATATTCAAAAACCAAACTTCATTCCCAGACATGACACACAAACACTCAAAAACACACACACTGCAACACAGTCTTACACACTGATGAAATAAATTCAAAACAATACTAGAAAAACCAGTAATAAGTTATGTCGCATGTGGTCAAGGTCAAAAGGCACAACAAATGTATGCATTTGCACGTTTTATTCCTTAATTTAATGTACTGTAGATCAATCAATCAATCAATCAAACTTTATTACAGACTCAAGGTCCAGATTTAAAAAAAAAAAAAGACAACAGACAACATATACAACCCATAGCATCTATCACACACATAAAAAATTACAAAATACAGCAATACCAGTGTCTCCACAACTTTGACTGATACTGTGTAGTACTAACCCTTATATTTGATAGACCCACAATAATCTCATTATTAGAAGCATTAAGCCAGCATATAAATCTATACATAAGATTTTGTAACAGTTCTTTAAAAGTGATTACTCTTGCATTTACAAACATTTCACTTGCGCTATGCCATCTAGGTCTCCTTAGTAAGATTCTCATTGCATCATTATAAGCTACTTGCAGCTTCTGTAAACTAGACGCTCTACAGTCGCACCACAAATGAGCGGTATAAAGTGTTGTACAGTATGCTTTGAAAAGTGACACCTTCACCTCATCTGAACAGAAACTAAACTTACGTAAAAATATATTTGCCTGCATATACATCATACGGCGTTGCCTTTCAATATCCTCATTGTCTGTCATGCGTTCAGTGAGAAAATGTCCAAGGTATTTTACTTTCGCACACGGTGAGACTCTTATCAGACAACTTAAAAACTGGAAAATTTATACTTTTATCCTCCTTAGTTCTGCAAATCATAACCACACTCTTATCAAGATTACATAAAATATCATGTTCAAGACCATAATCAGAACACATAGTTAAAAGCTGTTGAAGACCAACACTGCTAGGACTAAACACCACAAGATCATTTGCATACATAATATGATTCAATAAAATATTCCCAATCATACAGCCAGTTTTACAGGCATTCAAACATTCAGATAAATCATCCATGTAAAGATTAAACAGAACTGGGGACAAAATCCCTCCTTGTCTCACACCATTACTAACCCCAAAAGGGGCAGAGACTTTATTGCCCCATTTTACTCGCATCATCTGGTGGGCATACCAATAAGCCAGGATTCTCACAATGTATTCTGGCACCCCTCTTTGTCTCATTTTAAGAAATAACTTTGCATGGTTAGCTTATTTACTATTGCATCCCTAGGTAAATGAATATTACTCAGGCATTTATCTGTAATTACATAATAAGCTAAAAGGTCCTCCTTTGTAAGTGCTGACCAATCCGTTTTTACTGCATTGATATTATTGTCATTATTAGACATCGCTATGAAATAGTAAACATTTATCACCATAGACACAGGTATGTGATCAGTTGTTACTGTATCACATAAGATACTCATACCCCTCAGCAAAGCATGTGCATCTGCTGTACTACAGTTTTGCTCGATTGCTAACACACTATAACTGATTCATTTGGCCCAATTTTCCAAACCATTCATACAGTTCTCAAAACAAAGACACGTTTCTCAAAACCTTTAACACATTTCACCTGTTTTCACACATGCTCCAATTTGCTCAGTGTTTCCTGCAAAACTCTACACAAAATGCCATCATTTTGCAGAGGTTTAAACATTTTCTCATTCAGAAAACACAAACACACAATATAATTAACTCAAGCATCAAAAAATTAACTCAAAGAGCACACATTTATCCATGTGTAAACATTAAGTAGTAAAACTGATGACACACATTTCAGAATCTCAGGATGTTAGGAACGAGCACAAGTGATTATGTGTTTTGGAAAATGAATCCTGGTAGTGGGAGATAAAGAAGAATTGGAGGGGAAAATAAAAATGAAGGGGATGAGGTCAAAGGTCATTTGTTCCTGATGGAATACAAAGCACTATAGTTGACCATGTTCTTCTGCATGGACTGACCATGAGGGAAGTTTGCCTATACAGGCTCATCTACAGGGTTTCAATTCTACTTGCACATACAATATAATTACAGTACATAGCAGCAGTACTTCAGATGAGAGAACTTTCACTATTCTATGTACAGTAAATACTGTAGTACATGTTTTACACCCTCAAACTCATTACTGTTGAATTGATATGTAGCCAAGTAGTCCTTACATGTACTGTATTTGTGCAAAACTGAGAGATGACTGTCTAGGGGGGGCAGAGAAGTCTTTTGTCAGAAGACTAAGAAACTGCTATAACAAATAAGGATACTACCAATACTGTAATTCAGTTTGGCAGAGGATGCAGAATGAATTTATTTATTTATTTATTTACAGTAACTGACAGTATATTCCAATGTGTGTTTACTGTATATTCAGTTGTTTGGTCTTTGAACTTTTCTCTTCTAGTGCTTTTCATCTATTGAAAGATCTCTTTACAGTCGTGTAATGAAAGTAAACTTTTCTTAAAGTTTATTGCTGAATTTTACTGTATCTGCACCCCTCTATTTATGCCGTATGCTGGAACAGTCATTGACTAAAGGACTTCTGTTTCCCAAAAGGAGGTTTTTGTAAGTGTTTTGAATTGATCTCACTAGTGTTCTCAAGTCAGGAAAATAGTCTGTGTATTTGACAGATTTGTGTGTCATCTGAAGCCAGAGTTTGAGTTTGACAAAAGAGAACATGTTTTTGACTAAAGTATTTGATTTTGACCTGGAAGTTTGAAGTTTGCACATGTTGGTGTGAGATTGTGTTTATAGTTGTGAGAAAATTGTGAATTGTTTCATGAATTGTGTGTTAGCAATCGAGAAAAACTGTAATACAGTGGTCCAACTATGATGTTGTGTTCCAAGCCTCACTAACATAGGTATAGCTATCTACAGGCAAACACACTTCACTTGACAAAATGAGATTATTATCTTGGCAAAACTGAACAATATAACTAGAAAATTATTAATTTCTCTCTGAAATGTCCACATTCATGTCCCCAATGACATACACACTAGAAATAGTAGAACTTTCAATAAAAGAACTGATAAAAGCTAGTCTATTTAAAAACTCATCTTCATTTTGATGGCATTCGTAAGGTGTATACACATTTAGAATAATACATTTCTGATCCTGATAAGTAATCTGTATTGCAGTACACCAATTTGCATCCAGTCTAACCACCTTAACCAGTGAGTCTAGCTTTTTTTTTTCACAATATGGCTACACCCACAGATATCCTACCTTTAATTAAATCCATACCAAGATCTATTGTGGATTCACCGGCACCATGAAAGTTATCATCAAGAGAATTCAATTTATCCAAATCTTGCATTGCTAAAAATGTCTCTTGCAAGCAGAAAATGTCACAGTTCTCCAAAACACTGTCCACAACCATACGGCAAGCTTTATCCCCAACACTCTGGCCCACACGCAGACCACAACAGTTGTATGACACAACCCGAATGTCCATGGGGGGCACTAATACTTCTTCTACCCGAGGGTGCACACTTTCACCAGCGACTGTAGAGTACAGTACAATACAGCAAACAACAACAAAAATACTTATTCTGCCCCAGCATCCCGTCTTTGGTCTGGGAGAGGCCAAAGAACCTCTTCAGCATCACAGGCTATATTGGCCCTGGCCAGGCAGCGGGGGTAAAATCCTCTTGCATGCTTGATCCAACCCTGGCACGCACAAAATATCCAGACAGGCCTCTTTCATGGCCCGGAGGAGGTGAACACGGATGTAAGGTTCTCGGTCATATACTCTCCACCACCATGCCGAAAAAAGCTCCTCTATCGGGTTTAGAAAGGGAGAGTATGCAGGCAGAAAGATGTTTGAAAACCTCTTCCTCTTTCTCCTTCTCCTCTTCCTCTTCATACTCCTCCTCCACCTCCTAATCTTCCTCTTCCTTCATTTATTCCTCGGCTCCCTACTCCTTCTCCTCCTCCGCTCTGGTGTCCTCAACCTCTTTCTTCACGTCTCTCTGGATCCATTGTTTCAAACCTGAATGAGCTCACTTTGGTCCTTTTATCTATCCATCGAAGGTTCTGATTGGTGTGTGGTAAATTTTGACTCCTAGGCCTGGTTTCATAGACAGGGCTCAGCCTAAGCCAGGATTAGACCATAGTTCAATTAGGACATTTAAGTAATTTTTATATACATGCCTTAGAAAAAAAAACATTACTGGTGTGCATCTTGAGACAAAACAAAGGCACTGACATGTTTTAAGATCAGTCAGTGCAAGTTTCTTTCAGTTGAAACAGCCCAGATTTACATTTTAGTCTAGGACTAGGCTTAAGCCTTGTCTGTGAAACCGGGGGTTAGTGTTTCCACTTGGGTAATTGTGTGCTAATTGAGCTCAAACTGTGCTGGCTTGAGTGAAGAATATTGAATGCTAGTGCTTTCTAAATGACCACATGGTGTAAGCACTGAGAAATGTAGGGATTTGTGTGTAGAGTTTTGCAGTAACAGTTCAACAAATCTGACTCATGTGTCAAAGCAGGGCAATAGTGTTTATAGTTTAGGAAAATGGGTGTGCTTTTTTAAAAATGGTGTTATGGTTTTTAAATTTTAGTTCAAAAGCCTGGTTATAGTGTTTTAGCAATCGAGAAAAACTGTAAGTGTCTTTCAGACCTCAACTAATTAAGCCAAAGGCAACAGTGGCAAAAAACCCAAACTGCATCAGGTGCAGAAATGCAGAAAAATAATCCTTGGGAGAAACCAACTCATTTGGGAAACCAGTTCTCCTCTGGCCTAAATAAATGAACAGTGTGGGATGTTGATCAGGATGTGTCAAGTCAAGTCACCTTTATTTATATAGCGCTTTTAACAATACAGATTGTGTCAAAGCACTTAACAGTATCAAATTGGAGGATAGAGTGTCAGTAATGTATAATAATAAGATTAAACACTCAATTTTCAGTTAAAGGCATTTCATTATTGAATTCAGAGATGTCATTGTCTAGCTCAGTTTAGTTTAAATAGTATATATGAAATCAAATTGACGATAATCGTTAGAAATTAAGTGTCCCCAACTGAGCAAGCCAGAGGCGACAGCGGCAAGGAACGAAAACTCCCTCTGTGACAGAATGGAGAAAAAAAACCTTGGGAGAAACCAGGCTCAGTCGGGGGGCCAGTTCTCCTCTGGCCAGGATATTATTATTTATTTTTTTACTTATTGTATTAATTAAATTTTAAATGTATAAATGTATTATATTTCTATTTCTATATTGTTGCAATTTCTAACAATAATAGTATTATGTAGTTAGGTATTTTATTATATTATAGTTATTTTGTTTAATTTTAAGTTTTATTGTATTTAAGTCGAGGTCTTCACTGGGGATATGTCCCCGGGGCTCATCCAGGTGTCCGGCCTCCGCCGACGGTCAGGGTCGCAGACATCATCTCCCGGCACCATCTGATCCGGACACGGACTGAGAAACAGAATAATAAAGAAACAGACAAATATTAGCGTAGATGCCATTCTTCTTACGATGTAACGAGTACATCGTGTGTTATGAGGAGTGTTCCCGGTTCCGGTTGATCTAATTACTGCAGCCTAACAATCCTTTAACGGATTTGAATAATAGAAGTGTATTAGTGTGTTATGTGTAAGCCAGGTTAAAGAAATGTGTCTTTAATCTAGATTTAAACTGACACAGTGTGTCTGCCTCCCGAACAGTGTTAGGTAGATTGTTCCAGAGTTTGGGCGCTAAATAGGAAAAGGATCTGCCGCCCGCAGTCGATTTTGATATTCTAGGTATCATCAAATGGCCAGAGTTTTGAGAACGCAGCAGACGTGGAGGACTATAATGTGATAAGAGCTCGCTCAAGTACTGAGGAGCTAAGCCATTCAGGGCTTTATAAGTAATTAACAAGATTTTAAAATCTATCCGATGTTTGATAGGGAGCCAGTGCAGTGTTGACAGAACCGGGCTAATATGGTCATACTTCCTGGTTCTAGTAAGGACTCTAGCTGCTGCATTTTGGACCAACTGTAGTTTATTGATCAAGCGTGCAGAACAACCACCCAGTAAAGCATTACAATAGTCTAACCTTGAGGTCATAAACGCATGAATTAGCATTTCTGCATTTGACGTTGAGAGCATAGGTCGCAATTTAGATATGTTTTTGAGATGGAAAAACGCAGTTTTACAGATACTAGAAACATGGCTTTCAAATGAAAGATTGCTATCAAACAGCACACCTAGGTTCCTAACTGATGAAGAAGAATTGACAGAGCAGCCGTCACGTGTTAGATAGTGTTCTAGGTTATTACATGTGGGGTTTTTAGGTCCGATAATTAACACCTCTGTTTTTTCAGAATTTAGCAGTAAGAAGTTACTCGTCATCCAGTTTTTTATATCGACTATACATTCCGTTAGTTTCTCAATTTGGTGTGTTTCACCGGGCCGTGAAGAAATATAGAGCTGAGTATCATCAGCATAACAGTGAAAGCTAACTGGCATCAGGCAGGAATGTCCAGCAGGCTGAAATATGAAGGCAGAGCTGCAGTTTATTCAGTCGTAGGCAGAGGCCTTAAGCACAATCAACATCCTTCTTGTTAGAAGGTCCCTGTTTCCAGTCCCGGTTGAGCTAGGAGGTCTTTTTATGTGCAGTTTGCATGTTCTCCTGTGTGTGCATGGGTTTCCTCTGGGTGGAGCACAGGTTTCCCTACAATCCAATAGACATGCAGCATCGGTGAATTAGACACAAACTGAGTGTGTCTGTGTGTGAGCCATTTGTGAGCCTCACAAATATACAGAGACAAGCAGATCACTAGTCATGTCATGATAAACACTAATGATATTTCCATAATTTTACAAGTGATGAAGACACTTGATAAGTGGCAAAACATCTTTCCACAGCAAAAAACACTGTAGTTGAAAATTTTTTAGATCAGGATTGTAAAAGATTTTTTATTAAAAAATTGAAATATCTGTAGTAAACAAAATGTACATTATTATATAAATGAATTATTACATTTAGAAATGAAGAAGACAGAATTAAACAATGAAATTCACATAACTGCTGGACTCCATACCAGTAGTCTTTTTTCTTAACATGCTGCTTTTCTTTCTATGCATACATTTTTACGTTTTATAAAGTTTATGCTTAAAACATGAAGAAATCATCTCACCAGTGCTACTTTTTTGTGACAATTAGAATAATTTGCATGTTTTAAAACTACGTAATATGTGTGTGTTCTCTTTGTGAGCCCTTTGACTGATTTATTGATGGCAGTTTCTTTCCATGCTGATGGCTGATGCGCACAGACTCTCATGAATACTTCAGTGCATCTAGTATATGCTATAAACTGTGACTGTCTCTGCTGTGAGCTGCACTAATCAATCCACACTGAAGCATGTGCTTTCAGCTTGGTGCAGCACTCATAGAAGGAGGTATGGAGGAGTGAATATGAAGGCATTATGATGTTGTGCTGAATTACCCCATGGTACCTGCATGCTCTGTCTATGACTTAAAGCACTGCTAGTGTTGAATTGGAATCCTTTGTTATCAAACTAAAAAAAGGGGGGCGTTTCCTTCATTTCATGTGAATGCAAATGCAATTGCAGTGGACACGCAACGCAAGCTCATGCGAATTTCACAGCATTCCAAAGTTCAAGTTTGTGACCAATAGAAGATTGATAAATTATGGTGTGACCTATTAGTTAAATGAAAAGAATGCAAACGTTAAACCTGCATGATTGCAGCGTTGCAGTAAAGTGGAGTAGTTTGCATATTTTTACACTTGGGATGTGTTGAGCAGTGGTGTACCTGAAAGCCATACTCAAGTAAAAGTACAGTTATTTTACCAGAAAATGACTTTGGTAGAAGTTGAGGTCACTGTTTAGAATATTACTTGAGTAAAAGTCTTAAAGTATGAGATATTTATTGTACTTAAGTACGAAAAGTATTTTTTTAATCTTAAACGTACTTAAGTATTGAAAGTAAAAGTACAAGTAAATGCAAAATGGAAAAGAAGCAAATAAATAAAAAAAAATGTTCATACACAGCTTGAGTAGCAAGATTGTGTTCAGTTTTAACTCTTTCTTCCATTTTGTATTTTTGGGTAAGAATAAGAAGCACTTCATCCGGTTCTTATGTCTTTCATTCCAACATAAGTAAACATTTCTGGAATCTGCATCTGAAACAGCATTTAGATGTATTTACACAGTTTATGAATCTCAGAGGGAACATGGATGCATTTAAACTGCAGTTACAGATGCATAAATAGGCCTAATGTTTTGTTTTTAACATAAAACATTGAATCCTGATATTTGAAATAATATAAAACATGAAAAAAATAGTCGAAATGTAAAATTAAAACCGCCAGTAGGTGGCAGCAAGTGACTGTTAATGAGTGAGTTATTGAGATTCAACCGATTCATTCAAACGACTGATTCATTCAGAAACAAAGCATTTGACTGTGTTAATGAGTGAATCACTGAATCATTTATTCAACCGATTCGTTCAAAAAGCTGATTCATTCAATAAGTAAACACCGTCCATTGCTCAGAGATGCAAAACAGTGCTGTGATCTTTGTTTGGAACTATTTTCGTTGGCAAAATTGAGCCAAAAAAAGCAATATTATGTCTAAAATGTAAGTCACATTGCTTTACTGAACTTGTATAAAATGATTATTAAATGTGTTCATGCTGATATCTGCAGAAAAACGGTACTCTTTGTGTGATATAGATTAAGTTAACTATATTAAATTATATAAATATAAAAAGCATACAGAAGCATTTTTGCCGTCTACAGTTTAGAATGCCTGGAATGTTTAGTTTTAATAGACATATAAATCAACGTGTGTGCACTCTGTGTGTGATTTGGTGATATAGCCTACTTGATAATGTCAGATCGCACATTATTACAACAACACTTAAATTACCATATTATCGCAGACGATGCTGTATCGCACACCCCAGACTCGACTTGAGTGGAAATTGAAATCATCCTTGGTTGTGCGCACACTTGTTTGCACATGAGCAAGGAGTTTTTAGGATTCTAGCACCAGACCACTGACTCGTCAAACCTGTTTTCCTGCAGTCTGTGTTCTTCTGACTATATTGTAGTAAGTAATGAATATGCTTCGGGGAAATGTATCGGAGTAAAAGTATACATTTTAATTAGGAAATGTAGTGGAGTAAAAGTAAAAGTTGGCTGAAATATAAAAACTCAAGTAAAGTACAGATACTCCAAAAATATACTTAAGTACTGTAACAAAGTATTATTACTTCGTTACTTTACACCACTGGTGTTGAGTTATGTTTACACAGAATGTGACATCATATTGCAACCGATGCAAGCTACAAGTGCTTTGGCCTTGAAGGTATGAATGAATGAATGAATGAATGAATGAATGAATGAATGAATGAATGAACTAACCTTCCTGCATCTTGAGAATGTGCTTTTTTGATGTGACCGAACAACTGAACAGCTATAGCATATTTACAAGCTAACCACCACTCAGAAAACCTTTGCAAACTCATTTAGCAACACTCTAGCATAATAAGGGCAAATGTAAATAAATAAATAAATAAAAATTAGTAAGACTTGAGTCAAAACTGCACTGGTCCCACTTTATGTTAAGTGGCCTTAACTACTATGTACTTACATTTAAATTAATAATTTGGTACAATGCATTCATTGTGTACATACATGTTTTTACATTGTACTTATATTTTTAAAAATACCTTCATGTAATTAGATCTGTAATTAATTTCTGTAATTACATTTAGAATTACACAGTTGACCCATCCATTACACCTTAACTGACCCTCAAACTTACCCATACCACCAAACCTGTGCCTAACTTTACCCGTATCACACCTCAATAGCAGCAAAAGTGTTTTGCAATACAATATGAACACAATAACTACATTGTGCTTATTTTTTTTTTATGTAAGTACAGAGTAGTTAAGGCCACCTAATATAAAATGGAACCAATTTGGGTAATAAAAATGTTGAACATTGTTTTGAAATGCTTCTAAAACATTGAAATGTCCAGTTGTCTTGTGATTATAATGTTATTTAAAGATTACAAAAATGTTTCTTGCAACATTCTACCAACTTTATTATATAATGTTTTTGGAATGTTTATTTGTAACATTCTAAGAATGTTAAAATGTCCACTTTTCTTGTCATGATTAGAATGTTATTTAAATGTTACAAAAAACATTTCTTAGAATGTTTAAGTACAAATCACATCATAAGGGTGTTCTGAGAACATTGTTCTAAGAACGTTTTCTCAATGTTCTAAGAAGGTTCATCAAGTACGAATAACATCACAAAGACATTTTGAGAATGCTGTTCTAAGAACGTTTTGTCCTAACATTTATATAGCTGTTAAACTTTAGTGAAAATTGTGAGAACATTCCCTGTTAGCTGGGTATGTGCCATCAAATGTCTCTCAAATGCCTCTGAGCCAATCACACCAATATCAAATGAAATGCTGTATGTTTCTCAGGCTTCTTAGTGAATCATTGTAATAATGGCCATTTGGAGGAGTGCTTGAGTCTTACTGATGGATTTGATGAGAAAAGCTCTATTTACTGTAAGACCACACTATTTTTCAATGCAGTAAAATTAATATGCACTGTGGTTTATGTACATGACATCATAGTATTGAGGATGAGGGAGTCCCTCCCCTCTAACAGCCGAACCACCAGGGTATTGTCAGCAAACCATTTGCAAGTTCAGGAGTGATGTTGTTGCCAGGCAACCAGCATTCAGCATATATAGGTGGAGATCTCTTCATGGATGCAGTGGCTGAAATGCACTCGTTGGGAACAGCTGAGGAAAATCCTGCAGCAAGGAGCACCTGGAAGTTCACTCTTAGAGCCAGCAAATGCACGTCAATCTGATATAGCGTGTCAGAGACTCCATCCTCTGGGTGTTTTCTGGATCTCTATGTGAAGACGCTGAAGCTGATGCAGTGAGGGTGGATCTGGAACTGACCTGGTTTCCTTATCAAGGAGCCGAATGCTGTAGGAATCTCCTCCTGGAAACACAGTGTACCGGGCTTGAGCTCTTGAGGATGCTTTGGGTTCTTCACATTCGCAAGAGGAAGCAGAAAGCTGGACGGTTGGACTGTCATGTGTGTCTGGCCCATCAGATTCATTGCAGCATTGCATGACCTGCAGACAGCATGTAACACGCGCAGTGATCTTCTCTGCTGCATGAATTTTTGGCTTGCGTTTCTCAGGTGAAAATGGAGGTTGATCATTTTGCCATGTGACTGTGCGTCCAGCCCTGAAAATGTCAAGATTTAAAGCTCTGTGTTTGGATTACTGGCAGTTTTTGTGCCTGCAGCCTAATAGTGCATTTTTCAAAAGGTAAGTGTGAGTTGGTTGTCAAATAATTAACATTTTGCATGTTCTTAAAATAATTCTGGATTGACAACACAAGCAGAATTTATATTGAATATGACAATCATATTTGGCCCTATTTGCACAGTTGTTTTGTGTTTTAATCATTAATCAAAATGACTTTACAGCTGATGTCACCTTGACCATGTGGGCTGCTGGTTAATGTTAACCAATAGACCAATAGCTATTTAGGCACTGGTTATAAAGCTTCTAAAATCTTACAAATGGTGTATTCAGTAATTTGGTGCTTTTGTCATTATTGTTATAGCAATAATAGCAAGTAATGCTAGATTAGACAAGGGATGCACATGCTCTATCCCAATCAGAAAGGCTCTTCAGAAGTGTGTTTTCACTGTGAACTCACGTTCAGCTCTGACTCTTGCTTGTGCTTGTACAGATCAGCTACTTTTCATCAATCAATCACAGATGGATAACATCAAGTCTCGCCCTACATATTTTCTCATTAAATATTCTGTTTAACTGTAAACTGTATATAACTGAATATACCACATTATGGAATTAAAATGGGGCATTTTAACTCACGATCAAATTTAATCGTTTTTTTTTTTTTAGAGGTAACACACGGTTCTCTGAACTTCTACAGCATACTGAGGGTAATAAAGTCTACAGTTTGGCTTTAGTGGTGATATGTAAGTTAAATTATATTAAACATTACTTGAAGAATTGTAGTAATGTGTAGTGTAGAATTGTAGTCTCGGGTTATAGATCAAGACTTCCTATCATGAAGTGTTCTGGTGGTCAGACTAAACAATTCTGATAACATGTAACATGAGATTTTAAAGGAATAAGGTCTTCTAGTCTTCTAAAACACCCAAATACTGCACATTTGAAAGAAACTGTTCTAGAGCAGAACCCCAGTGAACCTTTCCAAATGGGCACGTAAACACAAAATAGAACAGAGGACAAGGCAGACGGCAACATATACTTACAATTATATTTTTACATCACAGTTAATTAGAATTATATATTTTTTGACTACAGTAAAGAGAATTTGGGGGCAGGGTTGGCTTAACTGTTATCAAAATAAATATTAATGGTCCTAAAACTTGATTTATGAAAATATAATTTCATATTTTATTTATTTTATTTTTGTAGGTATTTTACCAGTCTACTTTTCTCCACAGGGAAAATATTAATGAATATGCGAAACAGATACTTTCATACTGTTTTTTTTTTTTTTTTAATCAAATTAAAGCAAAAACTCTGTGTTTCTGTGAAGTAGATGATGTTTGTGATAAGAAACTCTCAGTAAAGATGCAGCGTGACATCGGAGACCTCAGATAACTTGATCTACTCATCTGAGCCAGCAGACAGCATTACTTATTTACTGACTGTCCCTACCTGCAGCAGATTCGGCCAGCACACAGCAGCTCATAGATCATTCAGTGCTGCCATCTGATTGTTGTGTTGAAGGTGCTTGTGTCTTTGGCTGACATCAGTGGTCTTCTCTGAGCTCCTGTGTGCTGCCCGGGACGTGAGTGTGCCTCTCTTTTCCATTCATTTAACACATGCTCATAGTCTGGTAAATGCTGAGCTTACTAGACTTTAGTATAGTGAAAAAAAACTTTGATAGACTTTGCTTAATCCTTCTAGACTGTGTTCAGCCAAGTTTGTTGCTCTTTTCAGATAATCAGTCATTTGTCTGTATTATGCATGACATTAAAAGATAATGCTTTTGAAAATCAAACTGTTTACTTCAGGAAGTATGGTATTTGATCACTGCTAGGTCCATCCACTGTCAGGTTTTATGAGTCTGTACTGACCACCAGAAAATCTGTCTAAAGCACAAATAACGTTACCTATTTTTACGTCCACATATCTTTATGCAAATTTTGAGTTGTTGCACTAAAAATACTGGATGGAAACAGAAAACGTGCCTCAACTATGCACAACCAAGTTTGTGCATAGTTTGCACAGACTGATACACTCTTAAAAATAAAGGCTCCAAATGGGTGTTTTTGCAGTGATGCCATAGAGGAACCATTTTTGATTCCCCAAAGAACCTTTCAGTGAACAGTTCCTAAAAGAACCATTTTGAAGAACATTTTAAAAATCTAAAGAACAAAAATCTTTTTCGTCCATAAAGAAACTTTTCTGCATTTGAAAGGTTCCATGAAGGTTCTTCATAGAAACATTGATGCCAATAAAGAACCTTTATTTTTAAGAGTGTAGGTCCATAATGTGATCGGCGCAAGCTAATTGGATTCTACTGCATCTGCAGACAATGAGCTTGCTGCTTGACATTTAAATAGCTTGGTTCTGTGTTTGCTGTAAGCTAGTCTGTACCCTCCACCTCCCCAGCTCCACCTGCATAGATCTGCTATGGGTAATTCAATGTATGCCGTTTGTGCAGCAGCAGCAGCATGTCTTACATCCTCACAGTGGCATGTCTGTGGATAAATTGGCAGTATCAAGTCTCCGTATTTGCTCTGAAACAGCAGCAACAATAATCAACAGCAGCAGCAGCACAGCAGATCTTTTCCACCAAGACCAAATACATTACCATTGCCATATCCATTTTGAGAATTGTCATGACTGAACTGGACTAAACAGTGCACCAATCAAATTGCACACAATCTAAAATATTGTTTTAGTCATTTTGAAATGCCTTAGCCAATGTCTGTCATCAAAATTGTTTTGTATAATTACCTGTTAAAACACCATTGTGTTCCCAAACATTAGGCATCTGAATGCAACATAACATGACAGCTTTTGTTACTGTACAAAAGCAGTCATGTTACTGACTGCTTCAGAATGTGCAGACTATCATCTGCACATTCTGAAGCACAAGTAATATAGGAAAAAGTGTCACAGTTAGAACACAATTAAACAGAACCAGCTGCTAGTCGATAAAACCAGGACTAATAACCATCAAAAACGAACCTTAACCAGCATGGAAATGCATGCTGATTTCCGGTTTTCCGTACTCTTACTGTTATATGGTAGGAGGCTATATTACACATTGTTGCTATTTTTATTCAAATGTACCCATATTTAAGTGTAAAAAAATGTTCAGATATTAATACAACAAAATATTCTGGGGGCATGAAAGTTTTGTGAAAATGATCAAAAATGCTGGTGGTGGTTGGCAACTTAAAAAAAAAAATGCTGTCAGGGAAAGAGTTAAGCTGCTCTGTGAAGTGAAAATTAAACAAACCATTCGAAATTTCAGTTTGATTTTATTTTATCATTTTGATCCATTTGATTCTCCCTAATCTTTCTTGAACACATGACACATGAAAACTGATATCTCAGGTGACTGTGGTCTGTGTTAGTTTGTGCTAACTGCATTAACTTGCCCAACCTTGCTTGCGATGTTCTTCATTTGTAAGTCACTTTTGATATAAGCGTCTTCTAAACAAATAAATGTTTATATAACTTCCATGATTGGGAGGCAGGGCGGTCTCTGGGATGCTGATGGTAACACAAAGGGGGGGCTCTAAGAAAAGGGGCGGGCTCATAGAGCTGAGGGGTGGGACTCAGGCAAAGGGGGCAGCGTTCAGAGAGCAAAGGGATTGGCTGCAGGAAGCTGAGGGGCGGGACTTTGTGATGTGCTCATGCTGCATCACTGCAGTGTATGCATGTGTGTGTGTGTGTGTGTGTGTGTGTGTGTGTGCGCGCATTTCATTCCTAGTGTATTATTAGAATCTGGGTTTCCACAGCTGAATCTCATATAGTCCTGATAGTTGTGTGGCTGTTTAGTAGAGCCGCAGTCAGCAGCATTCAGACTGACAGGAAACAGCTGGAAACACTCGAGTGGACAACACTGTTAAGAGTGTTGTGTGTGTGTAAGTTTGTATAATGGAGTGGCTAATGTAGGCTACAGTAGATTTTTTTTTGCATTAATAGAGTCTGTCAGGTGTTTCAGCATGCCATACATCACTGACAGCCTTCAGATAAACCCCACATGCTGCCCAGTATCTTAGGCTTTTATAGGCAAGAAGTCACATGTTGTCCCAAGTTTTTTTTTTCGACTTTTTGTCTGTTTTACAGTGTTTACAGTGCTGTGCGTCCCCATTGTGGTGGCAGCTTTTATGCAAGCAGGTTTGACAATTGTGGGATTTTTAATGATTGCAGAGAGTCAAAATATCATCCAAACAATGTCTGCATCGATTTACTGGGCATTAAGGCTATGACACATGCCGATGGCCGGCCGTCAGTCAAAGTCGGGCTGTCATTGAGCATCTGTCAGCTCAGTTTTTGCAGTGTTTTCTGCACCGACTGAGCTAGTCGAATCTTCGTCTTCCTCTTACTTGAGCATTCCAATATGCAAATATTTTCATAATGACATCTGGTCATCTGGAAAGAAGAATGTGATTAACATAATTCATATTCAAAATGGTAAGCAATCACTGCTTTGTTTTGTGTTCGTATCTCTGCAGTCCTAGTTTTGGTTTCCATTTTTGAATGACAAATATAGACTACTGCCACCTGCTGGTATATGAGAGTTATTTCCTCATATGCTAGTTGGCCGTTGACTTTAGTTTTTGTGGTATGTTCAAGCCCAGCTTTCTTGGCCCAGATGCAGGCGACAACATAGTCGGCTTTCATTGCTGCAAGGTCTTTTATGTTGGTTTGATGTCACAGCCTTTAGGACCCACACAGGCCACAGAATTAATATGCCAATTGAATGTTATCATTCTTATTTTGTATTAATTTTAAAGGATGCGGTGACTAGTGTGTTATGGGTGGTTATCTGAGTGGTTTTATGAGTTACTATGTAGATTCAAGGGTGTTCAGGTTCATTTCAAAGGCATTACTAATTGTCTGCTACTCTATTCTGGGTAGTTGCTTACTAGCCTAAGCAAGGGCGTAACCATGGTATAGATATTGGGGGGGTCCAAATGTGAGCCCTTCCCCATATATTTTTTTTTAAGTGCATTTCCCACAATTCACAATTTTCATATATTGATAAAGATTTGCTCATCTAGAACATAGTTTTGAGGAATACATTGACCATTTGAATTAACATTGCAAGAACAGTCTGCAATTTCTCTGACATAGCAGCAAATAGGATGATGTAGCACATGTATCACAATTACTCTGTATTCCCTTCACTCACACCACCATCTCTCTGTCCTACAAACACAAACACACACACACACCTTTACTTCTTCACTTATACTTAAAATGCCTTAATTCCACACACATACTTACACCATGCCATGGCCCCATCCACACACACACACACACTGACACATACACATCACAAATTCTCTGCATCCCAAACACATACACACCATCATCCCTCTCTCCTATAAACACACACACACTCTCCCACATATGTGCATATGCATTTTTATATAGTACATCTACATTTGATACTTCTCACTTATACTTAGTTTTGCCTACTTTTTCCATACCTTCCTCTATCCCATGTATATACCCCTCCCCTCGTAATATGCACACACATCTCCAGACGATCACACACACACACACACACACACACATGCACAATAAAGCGGAGCATCCAACCTACGTTTACACAAGTAGCTCTATGTATGTGACAAATAAACATCCTTGTATCAATAGTTAAGTTCCATATCGAAAATGGTTGATATTGAAAATGGTTGACCTCTTATAATGCACTTTTTTAGTATTTATGAAAAACAAGGAAAAACGTTTCACTTATTTAATTTGAACTTAAATGAAATGAAGGTAGGAGCTAAAAGAAAGAAGCAGGATGAACAGGCGGACATTCGTCCATGTATATGGTGGTTACGCCCATGAGCCTAAGTGAAGTACACTCTTAAAAATAAAGGTTACAAAAGGTTTTTGCAGTGATGCCATAGAAGAACCATTTTTGGTTCCCCAAAGAACCTTTTGGTTCCAAAGAACAACCTCAACAGTTCCTAAAAGAACCATTTTGAAGAACATTTAAAAAATCTAAAGAATCTGTTTCGACTACAAAGAATCTTTTCTGCATTTGAAAGGTTCCATGGATGTTCAAGGTTCTTCATAGAACCATTGATGCCAATAAAGAACCTTTATTTTTAAGAGTATAGATATTTTGGTCCCTCCCTCAATGTAATTTACTTAACTGGCCTCAAACTTTAACCAATACATAATACTACTTTATTATTAGGATGCAATTATAGGTGTGTAATAACTTTTATGCCAAAAACTGATTGTCCTGATGTTCATCTTCTGCTCTCAGAGAAAGAAAGAGTGAATTTAGATCATCACAAGACTGCGGATGATTTATTGTCTGGTTTCATAGTTCAGTGCTGGTGACTAGAGCTCAAATATGATGTTGTTGCCCCATCTACTGGGTAAAAAACTGTAAACAATGCAAAATCATTTCCGAAAGCCTCTTATGTAAGCTGCTCCTGACCGGTGGAAGTGTTGTTTCTGTCCTGAGGGTGTTGTGTGCTCTGCGTTTGGACAGATAGGGAATGTGATATTCTCATGAATGATTCAGTATCATCTCTCCTACAGGAAGAACCAACTCAAAACCAGTGTTCCTTATGTAAATCTTGAGAAAAAGCTAAAAAACCTTACAGATTACAATATACAAGGTATACAACATCAGGATCAAAGTCCACTATCACAGCAGCAAAAATCGTTGAGATAACCTTGGGATCTCCTGTCACTGACCTTAAAAATACATGCATTTTTGTAGAGTTGAAACTAAATTCTTCAGACAGTGACCCTCCTGGTCCTTCTTGTAGATCCCCATGAAAATAATTAACATTTCAGATAATTTGGGATTAGCTTAGGTTCATGTCAGTAGTACAAAAGATTAAAAAAGCAACATGAATGCAAAGATTGCACTACTAAGAATTTTCAGACATTTTAAAAGATTTTCCTTGTATATTGATATTTGTCATTGACATTGATACATGATTATGTTTGTGTTGAGTTGATATTGATGCTGTTGCTGGTTCTTTATCAGTGGATAGCTGATCTCAACTACAAACATTACAGACAGCACGTGTGTTTTGAGTGAGAAACTTGTGAGTGTGTGTAATGAGTGCTGAGACTGAACTAATGAACTCACTGATTATTTGACTTAGTATCAGATCTGCAGTCAGCCACCCCCAGTGGAAAAAAATGTATTGCTCTTTATTTGCTCTTTCTTAAGCTCAGGAGACTTAGATGAGATTCTCCTATATTTCTCATTTTAGCATCAACAGCATTTCAGATGTTTCTCATAAAATTCCTTAGGAGAAATATAAGTAGAAACAAATGAGACTTGAGAAATATTTGAGAAAAAATTAGTCCAAACTGAGAATGTGGCAGAAGAAACAGAATATTTCTTTATTGTCTTGCTGCAATCTCTATCAAGACTCCACTATAGGAGTATTTTATTGCTCAGTGGTTGCTCTTTCTAAGCTCAGGAGACTTAGGGTGCATTCACACCAGGAAAGTTCACTAGTTCACTTGCTTTAGTTCGGACCAAATACAATGTTGATTTTTTTTTTTTTTTTTGTTGCAGTTCGCTTTCACACTGCCCTTTTTGCAAGTGAACCAGAAACTGTAAACAAAACCACACGTGTGCTTAAGATCATCCATTCATTGGTTCATCCATTCAACCGTACCAGAGTACCAGAGTTCATCCATTCAACCGCACCATACCACCCGTACCAGACCACCTTTTCAGCTGGGTCTCGGTACGGTTGTTTGGTCCGCACCCGAGTGCGATTGCTGTATTCACACCTGCCCAAAAGATCCGCACCAAAGGGGGAAACGAACTTGAGTTCGATTCAGTCGAACCAAACAAGACAGGTGTGAATACACCCTTAGTTGTGATTTTCATGTATTTCTCATTTTAGTATCAACAGTGTCTCAGATGTTTCTCCTAAAATTCCTTAGGAGAAATAAAAGAAGACAAAACTGAGACATGAGAAAATTCTGAGAGAAAGGAGTCCAAATTGAGAATGGACTGTGAGAAACATGGGAGATCTCTTCCAAGACTCTTATAAAAATGCATTACTGCTCAGAGGCTGCTCTTCCATTTCATTTTTTCTTGATTATGTTGGGTTTTTCCACCTTTAATGGTCAGGACATAGGAGTAAAGATAGAAAACAATTGGACATGTGAGAACTGAACAGGAGCAGGAAAGTACCTTTAGCTGGGACTCGAACTCATGCTGTCTGAGATACAGTTGTGCCTTATATGCAATTTGTGCAAGATGTTTAGTATAAGATCAATACTTTGTTTTTAACAAATGTAACACTACTGTTTTTTTTAGAATTAAAAAGTTTATCTTGTACAGCCCATTTTTGCATGCATGTAAATATAGGTTATGATTTCCTCTTAAATCATTGTGCAATAAAACACTGTCTACACAAAACAACTTCAAATATGACAATGCATGTGTTGTTTTGAACTGAAATAGTGTGGAGAAATGACACTGAAGCTAACCAGAGGGATGATATGATAAAATAAAATAACTAAACTAAACTAAACTAAACTAAAATAAAATAAAATAAAATAAAATAAAAGAGATCTCTTTAACATTCCAAATGTTTCTGCTAGACAGAAATGAGGTTATTTTAACATCGAATGGAGACTTCCTAGAGGAAAGAAAAATCAAAAGTGAGATCTCTTTAACATCTTCTATTTATTTCTCCTAGACAGATATGAGGTTATTTTAAGATTGCATAGAGACTTTTGCTTGAACCTTCTGCTTCTCAAACTCCTCAAAAGTTTCTAAGAGCTCTTAAAAAACATCACAACATTGTGCTCAGTTTTTATCTTAAGCTAAAGACTCTGGGGGCCTCATATTTGTCTACTTTAAAGCTTTAAAGGGGTCCTATTATGCTTTTTCATTTTTAGAATTTTAGTCAGTGTGTAGTGTGTTCAGGAATAAAAAAGGTCTACAAAGTTACAAATCTCAAAGTCCACTCCAATGGGAGATATTTAGTTTTTAAGCAATCCCTTTTCAAGAACTACAACGAACGGCTCGTTTGGACTACAGCGTTGTTTTCCAGGGTTTGTGATGTCACAAAGCGGCCCATTAGAATATCATAAAAATAAATCCCACCTACAGAAATTCGAATGTGCTGCATATTTTACTGAGGACATCTTCCACAACATGAGGGAGTACAGTGCTGGTTTTGCCAAAAAGCTTTTGCTGAAAGATGGAGCAATTCCCACTTTGTCGGGACAATCTGCTGTATCTGCATCACAGTCTGTAAGAATGCTGCTTTATTTGTTGTTGCGTGTGTTATTTACGTTTCAGAGTATAAGTTGTATGCCGTTTCTGCGATGTAATACATATTACTGTTGCACTTATCTGTACATAGTAAATGCAGTTGTTTTAAGTGGTTGTTGACATCATATCTAAAACGTGATTTAGCCAAAAAAAAAAACCAAAACAACAATAACATTACCACTCTAATATGTCTTGCAATATCCGTGTGTGCAAAGGTTCTGCATGATCCTCTTGTTCAATATTCCCGGGGTCTGAATCCGGCTCAAATTGATATGGCAGTATTGACGCCGTCCTTAACTATAGTGGAGCAGACGGAACTTGCTGTTTTGGCAAGGGGCGGGGCAGTACTGAAACACCGTCTAAGCTGTTCACCAATCACCAATGTTCTAGTACACCCCCAAAACAAAATCAAGACTTTGTAAAAGAGCATAATAGGACTCCTTTAAAAAATATCTCAGCAACTTTACAATGTTTGCACCAAGTCAAGTACTTGAAAAGCACTATATAAATAGAAAAAAAAAAAAAAAACAGAAATTCGGAGTTTAAGCCTATATTAAGAGAGAATTTATGCAGACATAAGGATAATGTTACTTTTTATAGGATAATGTTTATGTGTTTAAGCACATAATTTGTTGTTGGAAATAGTAATGTAATGATGATCATTAAATAGTAATGATGCCTTAATCCAAACCTATTTGCAAAAAATGTAACCCTGGAGCTTTCTTTGCTGAAAGGCACATAAATGGACTCAATCTTGATTATTAATTGACTAACTTGATTTTTAATATTTATTATATGATAGAAATGTTTGAGCTCATATTGAGACATTTGACTTGGTGCACACATTGTAATTTTGTTGAGATCTTTTCTAAAGTTTTAAAAAAGACAAATGTGAGAGATCCAGAGTCTCTAGCTAAGGAGTAAGATCTAAGCACAGTGTGTGATGTTGTTGAGATCTTGTTTGAAACATTGGAGGAGAAAAATATGAGACCATCAGAGTCTTTAGTTTAAGAGAAAAATCTGAGCACAGTGTGTAAAGTTGTTGAGATCTTTTCTAAAGCTTTAAAGGAGACCATTGTGAAAGTGTTAGAGTTTTTGTCTCAGGAGACAAGTTTGAGAAGCAGGAGACTCAAGTTAAAAATCTCCATTTGATCTTAAAGTGACCTCATTTCTGTCTAGGAGAAATATTTGAGATATTAAAGAGATCTCATTTTTGATTTTTCTTTCCCCTGAGCCATCTCAGTCTCCTGAAGATCTGCTGATCTGGACTGATCTGCACCTGTACGGGCTTTGGATTTTCAGTTGTCTATACAGTGGAGTGTTTTGGTAATATTTGTTTCATCAGCACAAATCTGTCATTCTATTACAGTATATATTAGAGATGCATATGTAATTTAATATCATATGCGGTATGTGAGTTGGGTAACACTTTAGTGTAGGGACCAATTCTCACTATTAACTAGTTGCTTATTAGCATGCCTATTAAAACATATTGGCTGTTTATTAGTACTTATAAAGCACATATGAATTTTACCTTGAAGTTCATATTTGGAAATGGCTGTCCCAGTATAAAGTGTGTGTGAACGGAACAGCATTCTAATGTCTGTCTCTTGTCTATCTGTGATTACTATTTTTTTCTATGAGTGTTCATAGAGTGCATTTTTAATGCATGCAGTACAGTGCAACAGTGATGGATGAGAGATGAACAAATAAATGTTTCTCAAAAGGTTGATGCATCTTATTTGATGCATTTTAGCATTTGTTCTAAAATAATGTATGGATAATCAAGTAAACTCAAGTTGCTTCAGTCCAGTAAGTGTTCAATATTACTTAAAATATAAAATATATTCTTAAGTTTGCTTTATAAAAACCATTAAAGTGTACCATGACATGAAGGGGGCTAAAAGACCTTTTACTTGCTAAAAAAAAGTATAAACAATCAATCAGACAACAGAAGGCATGTAGAAGCAAGTCATGGAAGCAGGTCTGTGCATTTTATTTCAAAATGATTAACTTTATGATAAATCTTCATCATCATTTTCAAGTAAAGCAGAGTCCAGACAGGAAGGGATTGTTTGTAACTCTAGACGGATTGACTAAAGTTCAGAGCTAACAGCAGACATCCGCTTTACCGGCTGCCCTTTGCATAGATATGTGAAACTAATGTTTTCACATTTACAGAAGATACGGCACAATTTGCATCAATTCCAGCTTATGTTTGGATTGACTATAGCATTATCGAATATATAAATAATAAAAAATTTGGAGTTGCTTTCATTATTGTGTGGTTTTTAAAGTCAGCGGGCCTTTCTTTTGACATGACGTACACAATAGCAATGGAACTGGAGCTGTTAAGCTAAAATTGTTTCAGATCCTATGACAGATGCACTTAATTGAAGTTCCCTTTCTTAGGTTCACTTTGATGCCACTGTCAGTGTTTCAGAGCCTTGGATTCATGGGTTTTGCTATTCCAGCTGATTACTAGAATACAAAGCTATCAAAGTTTATGCTTTGATATTGTTTCAGTTAACCGTCAGTTACAAAGAAATGATCAAGTTTTTTTTTCTTTTCTTCTGCTTCATCATCAGTACACATTTGAGCAAGAGTTTTCTTCCTTTTGAGCTTTGCCGCAGGATGTTATTTGTCTCCATGCATTGTCATGAGAGAAAGGCAATGCGTAGTCCGTCCGCCACTGAAGTTTAGAGGATCTGCATGAGCCTGGGGACCCAGTCTGGGGCCTGAGTAAATGGAGAGTGAGTCTCTCTCATTCCAGAGCAAGAGCCACAAATTCTCCAGCGGGGATTTATGCAAGCCAGCACATCTCAGAGCATGATAGACTGAAAGAGCAATTATCTTTGCATTGGCGGAAACATCACTAACACATGCTTATTGTGCTAGGTTGTGCAGCCCTATATAAATCAGTTAATTTATGATTTATTTTTTATTTTTTTTTTTTACATCATACACCAGATCCTCCCCTAGAGTACTCTAGACGCTACAACATGTCCTCTTTCCTAGTTGACACCAACAGTGAGCTTCCCTAAGCTCTGCTCACTCTGAAGGGCAAACTCTGGGGACTTTGTAGGGAGCAGAGCAACTGTGACTCATAATGCATCCAATAGGAATGCACTTGGCGAAGAGAGCAATGAAAGACCACTTAATTTCCTCATTATCTTCACCTGGAAGGTAACTGTGTCCCAATTCAAAGGTTGCATCCCTTGAAGGACTCAGACTTCAAGGGCCACACCTTTGAAGGCCGCGAAGGTTGGAACAAGTGTTGCTAAATGGGACGGTCTAGCCTACGAAGGACTGTTCTTGATGCCTCTGACAACTGTGATGAGCGGCAGTCACGTTTGTACTGGACATTTTTTTTTTTTAAGTTGTAAAAACAAAACTTGTCTAAATATGTTCAACATGGTCCATTTATGTACACAATAAAGTGTAGAACTATATAAAATCATATCTTGGTAAGATATAAGTCAACATTTTAACCACATTTTCTATCTATCTATCTATCTATCTATACAGTCAAACCAAAAATTATTCAGACACCAGATATAATTTTTTATATATTTTTTTTTTTCTAGTTGGTGCAGGACACTATAGTTCATTAGTGAGGATAGCAAAATAAAGTAAACTGTGACATATTATACCCAAAAATTCTTCGTACAGTGGACTACCAGTAAAATTTATAAAAATTTGGGACCAAAAATTTGATTTGACACTTTGACCTGACCATGTTTTGTTACATACCTTTCTATCAAAGTTATCTGACTTTATCAAGATGAATTTGTTCTGACACAGTTTAACTCTTGAGTTCTTGTCATATTTTATTACCATTTTCTAATTGGGACAGGCTTTGTCGTGCCGTGGTGATGCATTCGCCCTTCAAATGCACCCTTCAGAGGATGCAACCTTTGAATTGGGACGCGGCTCATGAGAATGCAGCACAGTGTCCATCATCCCATTAGCTGTGTTACAACACTAATTTCTTATTATTGCTTAAAAAAAACAAAAAAACTTCTATCTCTTCTTCGGACCCTGCAGTTAGTCACATTTATTTAAAGTATTTACTATTACTATACATTTCTTACCTACTTATTTAAACTTCATATGAAATGCATGAAAAAATGCTAGAATTCATGTAATACAGTATATCACAACAAAACAACTTCAATTATTCACTTCATTCACTTGAAGTATATTAACTTCAAGTATACTATGCTAACTCAAACTCTCCAGCCATCTAGCTTTAAAATGAATTGTGAGGATTCGCCAGCATGGATCACATGACCATGAAAGGTAAAATGACCATTGCTAACGGACTAGTGGAAGGGTAGAGATTTAATTGTTTACTTTTGATTGGAACGTCCCTACAAATGGCATCCTCTTCCTGAAGTGAAAACTGATTGGAATTCACAAAGATCTTCTTTCCTACAGATCCTTAACTCAGCCTGTTCAACAAACCTCAGCAGATATGAACACATTACATGCCTGCTTTCAGAGAAAGCACATCAGAATCAGAAATAATGACATCAGTTTCCGCTGGTACTGAATGACATTTTTCTGGGGTGGTGTTGCTTTTTAGCACCCTTGAGGGTGGAGGCCCCTCTTCATATTTTCTGGTCAGTTCTTGTTAAACTATGTGATTACTTAAGGCTGGTTAACGAGAATATAATAATGACTGGCAAGCGCAGTAATAAGACACCGTGATTGAGGGCCTGGTGGGAGTTAACCATTGCATGCATACGCTTTGAGTTGAAGCAGATGTTTTATGAGAAGCCAGTTGGGTTTTCCAGATCTGACATCAACCTGGCTGCAAGTGAGTCAGGCAGACTATTTCTGTGAATAACAGTCTATCTAAACTGCAAACCCTCCCCTAAAGCCCCAGTGTAGGGGAGACCGGGGGCAATTGTAACACACTCAATTCCTCCAATCAGAAACAAGCTAGAGTGATGACACTTAATCCGCAGATGCTCAGTAAGATTCTCTCTCTGCCTGTGGAAAAGGAGCACAATCATTTCACCACAACAGAAGTTTTCAACAAAATACTGATTTGTGGTATGAAAGTTCATTTTTGGAGGTGCAGTATTTTTCTTCTGCTGTCTAAAGTTTAGATCACTGTAAATTTAAACTTACATACATTTTATCTCTAGGTTATTGATAGAAAATTAACATGAACAACCTATGCTAATATAGGTGTGGCTAGCTAGCATATGAGATTTTTATCATGGCTGCAACCTCGGAGGCAATTGTAACACTGTGTAAGCAACATGGCCCAGTGTAAGCACCTTGTTTTTCTGTGTTGATATACTTTTCTGTTAGAAGATGAACATATTTAAAATGTAAAACTACATTTAAAAATGATTAGTGTTGCTTTTAAATCTTTTTAAAAATAAAATTAATATTATCTCCATATGATTTCTTTGAGTTATTTTGTTAATATGTCTATCTTGTACCATTTCATTAAAGACTGTTCTTGACTCATCAGCTGATTAATGTATTTGAGTAAAATATATATTTAAATAATTAAAATCAAGCTACCTCTAGAATAGTTGCAGTCTTCTGCAACATATAAATAGACGTTTGCTTATTGAATGATCCCTGACATCTAAACGAATTTGAACCATATATACTGTATATATATATATATATATATATATATATATATATATATATAAATTCTTTAGTAACATTATTAGATACTACAGCAGTAAAGAGATTGCTTTGTAGGCTTTTATTTGAGATACAGTGGTTTAACATTACTTATTGTTCAATGTTACAATTGCCCATAAACACATTTCATTTAATATTATAGTTTTGTCCTTATTAGTGAAAATATATCATTTGTATTATTAATTCGTGCACCTATAGTTGTTTCTTGTATCAAAAGATGACTAGTGTATTTCAAGTAGTCTGTGAGTTATGAAGGAAAATTTTAAAAATGTTACAATTGCCCCTGGTCTCCCCTACAGTACATTTTAGTGTGATATGAAGTGAACACATTCAAGATGTATGTTTGAATCACACCAGTTGCTTCATGTTCTGGTTGAGGTTTGCTGCATGCATGTCTGTTTTCTGCACCTAAAGAGGATATGTGGGATTGGGAAGTTTAATGTGACAGCTGAACTGTGGGACAGCTGCACTTCACTGCTATGGACGCAACTTCAGTGAGTAAAATAGCCTGTTCTGTCACATGCTCACAGACATCAAGTGTCATTCTTTCTCTGACTTACGGATGTTTGCGCTGCTTCTCTGAACTTGTGAACTGTTCCCTTTAGCAATGCACCGTTTGAAGTTTTAGTTGCAGCAAACCGAAGGAAGCAGTCATTTTCTCCACAGGGAGAGAAAATGTCCCGCTTCTAATTAGAGGACGTGGTCACCTTCATCCAGTAATGCAGGCGCAGTGATTGGTGTCCTTGTAAAGGAAACAGTTGGCCATCTGGTACTTATTTTCTCTTTTTCCTGTTACCTCAGACGCCATTATTCAGAGAGGGCCAGTGAACCTCCCTGCACCCCATCTCACCCTCCTCACGCCGTCATGAAGAGCGCTGTCAGTCCTCAGACACGCGTGCAGACCTACAGCTGCTTGTCACATCATATATTTTTGTACTTGACCTCTTTATATACTTGACTTCTATATAATGCCTTATAATGTAATGAAATATTTAGGGCCCAATAAATCCCATTAAGGGCCAGATTTACTAACAGCTTGCGCCAGCGCAAACCATCTTTTGGCGTTAAAATATTACTGTCAGGATTTACTAACGATGCGCAGTGTGTAGGAGCTTCAGTGCAGTGTGTGGGAGTTTCCCTTTCAGATGCAAAATTGATGGGAGGAGAGTATTCAAATGAATCACGCAACAAGATTTACTAACATTTGCGCTCGTCAAATTACTGGTATTTGCGCCATTATTTAACGCCCAAAAAAAGCATGTCTTAAACTATTTTGCGCTTGAAATGGCTGCAGTTATTGCTACGAGGAGGCACGGCAGAGAAGAGAGAGCGCGTGGCAGAAGGGAGAGGATTTTTTTCCACATGTAGTCATTTATTTGGAATGCCGGAAGAACACATTATCCGAACATATAGTTTGCCAAGCCATGTTATTTTTAATTTGCTTCAGGAAATAAAAGACGATTTGGAACACTCAACTAGGAGCCACGCAATACCAGCTCTATCAAAGCTTCTTTTCAACATACTGTGACTTCTTTATTTCTTTATTTTTTATTTGTGACTGCTCTAATTTACTTTGTGCTTGGTATATTGCATTGGTCAATATGTAAATGAGATGTTGCGTCTGTGTTCTTTAATTTGTACGGTTGTTAGTAAATCACCCGCAGAAATTTCCACACCCATCGGTGCTGTTTTGGAATTTCGCTCTCACGCTAATTTACCCTGTTTAGTAAAACGGGCCCTTAGGTTATTATTACTTTGTTTATGTTAAAACTAGGGGTGTCAACGTTAACGCGTTAACGCATGCGATTAATCAAAAAAATTTAACGCGTTAATATTTTTTTAACGCAAATTAATCATTTGATCAGGTTTGACCCCAACTTCTTCCCGTCATCGCAGCGCGGAAGGTTATCTATCAGTGTGTGATGAGGTCACAGTGAACCTGTGTTGCCAGGGCAGCGGCACAATTGGGCTATTTTGAAAATACAGTCGCGGGAAATATTACAGAGCCGCGGGTTTTTGGGCTAACGTTACTTTTATAATGTACAGCGGCCGCCCAAAGTGTATATAGACAAATAAAAATGAAAATAGATCCTTTTACGAATGTGTATTATACTTGGAATGTATACCTGGCAACTTAAGAACGGAGAGGCGGTTAACATCACAAACAACGTGAGTTTCAGTCAGAACACGTTAAGGGTTTTACACAGCAGAAATAAACATGACAACAGCCACTATAGATTATAAAAGATAATAAACACACGATTACGATAGGATATGGTTTGTATGTGATTTTCTTGCGATGAATGTGTACATCTGAAATGCTAATTTGTGCAGCGATATAAAAGGCTATAAATAGCATATTTTAACAACAGTAAACGACCAAATTCCACATGTGATCGCAAAAGGAAGTTATTACAAACACTCGATGGTGGTTTGAAGTGAGTTCTGAGTAAAAGTGTACTATTAATCTCATAAATTGTCTTATGTAGCATGATGCTAATATTAGTCCTAATGCACCTGCAGAACAGGTGCAGTTCTTCTTAATGTATTTTGTCATAATACTTCACGTAAGGTCGCAAGAAAATGTTTTGTTGTATTTATTTAGAAATACTTTTGATAATAGTTGGGTAAATGTAAACTGGGATTGAAGCGATGTGGTTTGGTAAACGTTTTATTGCCAGTTTAAAGGCGGATAATGGCTGAATAAAAACAAAAGAATAATGATAAAAGAATAATAAGGATTATGTCTCATACCTGGCGGAGGTGTGAAAGGTTCTGTTTCCTTAAACTAGTTTGTCATGCATTTCTTTATTTCAACACATTTACAGGTAAATCCTAGTATTTTAAATGTGCGATTAATCGTGATTAATCACAGTCCATGACTGTGATTAACGCGATTAAATTTTTTAATCGATTGACAGCACTAGTTAAAACTATATATATTGTAACTAATAAACTTAATGTGGTGCATATTTGTCAGTGAAACATAAATGAAACTGGTAAAATTTCTGTAATAGTACTAATAAACTGAATGTGTTTTAAATATAAAATTATCGGGTTTATAAATATTTATCATCAATAAATCCAATTTCTTTCAGTATCATTCCTTTTAATTAACTGAATATTGCTTGTTCCACAGCTAGACATATTTTAACCAGGTTCATATACTTTTTAATTCAATGCACTTAATTATATTAATATTATAAATAGTCTTGTCAAACAATTAATCGTGATTAATCGCATCCAAAATAAAAGTTTTTGTTTACACAATATATGTGTGTGTACTGTCTATATTTAATATGTATATACAAATACACACATATACAGTATATATTTTGAAAATATTTACATGTATATATTTATTTTCATATAATTTATATGGTATATAAATATATTTAGTACATAAACATAACATATTTTTCTTAAATATATACTGTATGTGTGTGTATTTATATATATATATATATATATATATATATATATATATATATATATATATATAATAAATATACACAATATACACACATATATTATGTAAACAAAAACTGGATGTGATTAATCGCAATTAATCGTTTGACAGCACTAATTATAAATCATTCATAATAAACAAATTTTCTCTTATGTATAGTCTTTTATGTTTGACTGAAAAATATGCAGTTTATTGTTTAAATACACAGTTTATTTATATAAGTTTATTATGTACATTAAGTTTATTTTTTTATGTTAAAGCTGTGCAATTTATATGTAAGTTATGTGTTTTAAATACACAGTTTATTTATATAAGTTTATTATGTACATTAAGTTTATTTGTTTATGTTAAAGCTGTGCAATTTATATGTAAGTTATGTGTTTTAAATGTAATTCAAATACACAAATCTTACATTTAGGCTTTTTTTAAAGTGTGTAATCGCTTTTATGTTTTCACAAATATTTAGGGCCCAACTAATACAGATGACATAAACAACAGACGTTTACAGAATAAAGGGCAAAATTTTATATTTATCTGCATCATTGATGTTTGTAATGTGAAATTATTAATCAAAATAGGATGTAGATTTTTGTATAAAATCCATTCCCAGTGAATTGGTGTATGTGCTGTAACGCTGTATACTCTTTACAAGTGTAACCATAAGTACAGAAAAGAGAGAAACTGAGAAAATAAGAATCAAGACAACCTCTAAAAAAGCATTAAAGTAAGGCTTTTGTATTCACATAGAAATTCAAAGAAAGGTCACTGAAGCAAAGAATACTCAACGTCTTTTTCCCTCTAAAAACATTGCAGCATGTTTTTGTAATGCTGAGAAAGAGTGCGCATTTGTCTTTGAGAGTCTAAACACACGACTCATGTAGACATGAAGCATAAACACATGATTGTCAGAGCAGAGCAGCAAATGCTGGAGAGTTTGAACAGGACAGTCTCTCTCTCTAAAGGCTCTATTAATAGAGGTGCTTCCTCTTTTTCCCACTTGCATTCCTCTGCCGCCCCGCGCAGAAGTCACCCTGTGAGTGTTCACTCATTCACTGGCTCCTTCCCTCTCTCCCACCTTCTTTCAGAAGCACAGCCTCTTACTGTACTGCAGGGTTTGCGTTTCATAGGCTGTTGGCATCAGATCTGCTGGAGGAATTCCTCTTGGTGGATGTGACAGATAGAGCCCACACTGAGAGAGAGCGAAAGACAGAGAGAGATGGTCTCTGTTGGTGACAGCAGCGGTAGAGCTGTTCTTGTGCTGCGCTCAGAGCCGTGGAGCGCATGGATCCAGTGATGGTTGAGTTGGCTGCGTTGTGGATGTGTGTTCTTCTGCAGATATGTGGTGTTTGCAGTGCAACTCAGAGAAAACACAGTCTCTGCTTGAACTGGAGCTGGACAGCTGGTAAGACTGGACTTTAACTAGTGTTTGTGGGAAAGTTTAGGTCTGAACTGATGTTTAAACAATGCGGTTTGATAACGAGTATAAAACGAATGCCATTTAAGAATATTTGTTTATATTGATGTATTCAGTTGTCAAGTTACACTACATCCGAATTAAGTAAATAAAGGTTTCAAAGTGCTGTAAAATAGAGGAATATAATGTGTGTATTGAAAACCCTGTGTATGTAGAAGCATATTATATGCTGTTGACCTGGTTTATGTAAATTTAGCACCGGTTTCTTTCATTCTTTGGTCTCTGTAGCAATGGTCATGTGTCCTGACAGAAGCATTGCTCTATATTTATGAGATGATCACATTAATGAAGGTGTTTTTTTAGCCTGTCCAGCTGAGAGGTACAGTGTAACATGACAATCCACATTTTCAGGTCTCTAACACAGAGTTCTTAGACAGTGTGAAACTGAATATTTTTGCGTGTAAGAGATGTCCCCGGCTGAGGTTAGACGTCTTATTCAAGGCTTTTATGCAGAGGAGCGCTTTAAAGCTTCATGTTATGGTTTATTTATAATGTCCAGTGTTGTTGTGGAGGTCTGTGCTTCTCTGTTAACTATTCGAAGGCCATGAGGCACTCGTCGTTCTGGGAGAATTTTCGGTTGCACTTTATTTTAAGGTGTCATTTAAGCACTGAGTAATATTAATTAACTACATGTACTTCCTATATGGTTAGGGTTGGGATTAGGGTTTGTTTTAGGGATACTTGCATGTAATTATGCATAATTTATTGTTATTATAATAGTAAGTACATGTAACATGTGTAACAAGTACACCTGAAAATAAAGTGTTACAGAATTTTCAAATTAAAGTCGCTGTTTGTGTTTTTTATTACCTTCCATGGAATTTTATTGTTTTTGTTTTTTTTCCTGTGGTGATGGAAATCAGACCAGAGCTTTCAGTTCAATGCTTATGTGTTGTGTTTTTGTCTATGTCACATGTCTGTGGTGCTGAGCTAGATAACACCAGAAAGATCAGCAGGGAACGTCTGCTTCCTTTGCTGGAGGACACATAACAGCCTCCTCATATCCTGTGCCAACAGCCCTACAGAAAAACTACAAATCAGCAAACAATATGACTCTGGACATATTATTTTTATTGTAACGTTGGTTATGGGATGGCTGTGTGATTCTTTGGTTGCCAGTGATTGTATCATCCAATAATTCAATGACTAATTGCAAAAGGTCTGCAAGAGGAGATCTTGTGTAGGAAATGTAGTGGCTTTAAGAAGTATTAAAACAGTTACGTCACACTTTAACTGCCTGAATGTTATTGCATTAGATAACAAAATATCAAAGCAAGTGGAATCAGTAAACTAATTCTGCTTGAGCTTTTCTCAATTGCATTGCGCTTTGTGGCTTAAGTATCCAAACACTTTTTGAGATCACTGTATGTTTAATATGATGCTGTGTTTGACTCTATCATCCATACAGTAAAACTGCAAGTGGGTCATCTGGTCTGCAGTGTTTCAGGCACATATGGAAATCCACTTGAGACAACCAGCATGCTCAGACACACACTCACTCACTCACTCACTCACTCACTCACTCACTCACTCACACACACACACACACACACACACACACGGCTGAAATCTGCTCTTCATTAACATGATGGACTCCCAAAGATTTTTCCTGCCCTTTTTCTCATCCACCTTTATTCACTTGGAATGCTGGAATCCCCCTGCTATTTGTCAAACACCCAGTGGGGATCGTTTGACCGATGCACATCCTCTTGCACACACACATACACACACAACAAAAAATGGCAAATTCCATATTAAACTAAATAATTCTAATACCTTCAGGGTTTTTTGTGGGAATTTTTGGACTGAGGCACTAGTTCAAGGCTCCAAAACTGCAATGCAACTCGAGGGAACACATTCACATGTGTGTGTTTTTTTTTTTTCTTCAGTTTTCTTGTGAAAATCTTCTGTGGTTGTGGTGGCCACTCTTGATTTACTGTTAGAAACACAATTCAGGGAAGGGCTCTGTGAGTCTGGGAGACTGTAAGAGGATATGTCATTTTAGACTGCTCTTCATTTTCCCCTCTATCACACAGCAGCTGTTCCTTTTTAAAGTGACCTATGATGGGGAAATGACTTCACTAGAAGAGTCTGAGTCACACACTTTCACAGAGTTTTGCCAAGATAAAAATCACTAGTTTAAACCTCATTTACAGAGGCGTTCCTGGTAAAGTATCTAAATTGAAATTGTTGTTTATAAACTTCTTGTTGTTTGAGAACTTGTTCAAATATGATAAAAGTAATATGGTTTATGGAATTTCTCCAGCTAATTTTGATGGACAGATGGAATATGAATGTCAAATTCAGATTGGCTAGTAAAGTCTAGATTTATTAACAGCTTGTGTCAGTGTGTTAAAAAAAAAAAAAAACTACTGTCAAGATTTACTAAAGATGCAGTAACTCTATTTTACAGACTGTCCTCCTCCAAAAAACGACCCTAAAGGTCATTTGTGCAAGCACCTTACTGCGACCTATATTCACATTTTAAAGTAAAGTGCCCTCTAGCAGGCGTAAAAATAATGACAGTGTCATTTTGCATCTGTCGTCATGAAATAACGTATGACTGTCATTACCAATCAAAATGCGTGTTCATTTAAATGCAATATGTGGACTTGTTACAAGGTCCAACCCGATCTCATAGTAATCCATACATATTTTACTAGGTGCCTAATTCATACGAATTTGTACGAATGACCACACCTAACCCCACCCCTAAACCTACCCTCACAGAAATCGTGCAAAATCATGATTTATACTGCATATACATTTTATGAGCACATGCGTTCTCTGGGATCAAACCCATGATCGCATGATTGCATATCGTTGTATAACACGATGCTCTACCTACTGAGCTATTATGAAGCAGAAAAATGGGTACAATGTATTAATATGAAAGTGTCCTGTTGTCAATAGGGGCGCACATTTAGTAAATGCTCCTATGGGCTGTATTTCAGGGAAGTGACAAATGACCTATACGGCCATATTGGTTGGAGGGCTATTTTGCCCTGTTCAGTAAATTTGGCCCGTTGTTTGTGATGGTACTGAAAATTGGAAATGTCCCATAGGTCTTTGGGTTTCTACACACAAGAGATTGCTCGTCTAAGAATAGAAGAAAGGAATGCATAACATGCTTAAAGTTATGACAGTACATTGTAATTCCACAAATTCATTGGATCCGACTCTCTGAATGTCTGCCTCACATGTATGTGAGGACTGAATTAATTCATGCTGCAGTCACAGCAATTCAATCACTGGAGATCACAGAGTGATCATATTGTTGGTTGCTTGTAGACATTCCTGTCTGTATCACACACACCACTATATGCACTCCCATTGGTCACCGCTGCTCATTTGTGCAAACTTGAGCTCTGCTTTGCAACTCTTGACAAAAGCGAAATAAGTGACAAAGTTTGTCAGAGAATGACAGGGACTGTGGGCATACTTCGGTTTTATGCTAAAACAGCTAAGTTATCAACTAAATTTCCCCTAATAATATTTTGGATGCTGCATAATGATCCTTTACATGTTAAAAATGCTAAATCCTAAATACGTTACAATTTAGCAGTAAATGCACACTGAAATTATTCTCCATCTCATTTTACATGAGCTGCATGGTTTCTAAACTTTGTGCTGGCATTTGTGTTTGAGCACTAGGTAGGCTGGCCACCCGCGAGAGAGGAACGTGTCAGTGTTTGCCAGGACAGATGGTGCATGATATTCGTCTCTAGAGATATTATGCAAGAAGTGTGAATTTCACTGTCGACAGCACATCTCCATGACTGCATGTACTCTATGTGAATGTGTGGACATGGCACTCATCTGGTGTCTTGGTCACTGAGCTCTTCACCTGTAGTCCCTTTTAATGCATCACAATTAATCATAAACAGTTCTGTACTGTACTTGTATAGACTTAGGTTGTATGAGGTTGAAAAGTGGTGTCTGAGCAAGCGCTGATACTTCATTGGTAATGTTATTTTTGCTACTACTTACTAATGCCATGACTTGCCGGTAGCACTTTAGTGTAGGGACCAATTCTCACTAATAACTATTTGCTTTTTTATCATGCCTGTTATTAACATATTAGCTGTTTATTAGTACTTATAAAGCACATATTCTGCATGACCATATTCTACATCCCCAATCCTACCCAATACCTAATCTTAACAACTACCTTACTAACTATTAATAAACAGCCAATTAGGAGTTTATTGAGGCAAAAGTTATCGTTAATGGTTTTTTTAATAGCGAGAATTGGACTTTAAAATGAAGTGTGACCGACTTGCCTAATAGCATGTTTAGAGAAGCACTTTATTACGCCCTTTATTATTATGTTTTGTATCATTCTGTAAAACTGAACAGCAGAATAATAAATTCAGGATATGTAAATAACATGTAGTCTGGATTATTCTAACCTAAAAGTAAGACTTAAATTATATATTATATTTAAGGGAAGCACTTTATTTTACAGTCCTGTTCCGCATACCATGTACTTATTATATTAATGACAATAACTGGGTAATAACTAGGTACTAACCCTGAACCTACCCCTAAACCTAACCTTAACCCGTGTAGTTACCTTATACCCAATACTTTCTGAAAATGCACTGATTTTCTGAAGTACACTGAAAATGCACATACTGTAAGTGCATGTAAAATACTGCAAAATAAAGTGCAACCTGTTTAAGGAGGAAGTATCGCTGTCGTTTGATTAGTTAAAACAGCCTAATGTGCAGTACTTCACATTAGTTGTGCATGAGTTAACTGTATTTCAGTTCATTCCATAAAAAGGTGTGCTTAGTTGACATTTGCATTCAGCCTCTCCTGCTGCATTGTAAGGTCGTGTTTACACTTGTTTGTACAGTGATGCATGTGACTAGAGGCATGGCAACTGCAAACTCAGAGGAGGAAGTTGTTGAAGGAAGTTTCTTTTCTACATTATTTGAGCAAAATCCTGTACATGCAAGCGAGTTCATGACTTTACGCCGAGCGTGATGTGCTGGTTTGTAAATGATTTGTTTCGTCAGAGCAGACTTTGGCTCTCTGGAGGAAACTGAACTGCCCTTTGAACTTGTAGCTCACAATGGCAGATAAGCAGAAAAAACTGAGCTTCTTTGGCAGGAGGTCTTTCTTTGGAAAACATTCACATCGAAATTCTGCAAAGAGTAAGAGTTAGTGAGTAATGTTCATGTAAATATGGAAGATATATGCTCTGACTGAAGTAAACATAGCTGTGAACACATGGCTCGCTTATGAAATGTAGTTTGCGTGCTAAACATGTGCTAGATAGATGTGCAGTCTTAATTTGATAACTTGAATATATTTGGTAGAATTTTATTGAATTCATTCTGATTAGTCCTCTAAACAGCTGAGATAATTATTACTTGTAATGTGTAATGCCACTGTTTTTTCCTTAAAGTTTACCATAATGTTTGTTTCAGCTGTTGTCATGCATGAAGATTTTTAATCAAGTCTGCTATCAGAAGTTGTTTGCTCTCTTTATATGTTCTTACATTTGCCCCTCAGTGGTTGGATTTTGATTAGAATTTTTTTAATACATTTTCTACCCAAAACACTTTTGCTATATTGTGGGCAGTTGCTAGGGAGTATCTTTTTGGTAGGGGTTTCTGGCAGGTAATTAGGTGGTTGCTTACTAGACAAAATCCAAATGGACCCTACCAGGTCATAATATCTCTTTGAAATATCTCTTTCCTTGGCAAGCAACACTAATAACTGTCTTTTTATTTATTTATTTTTGGTCACACTTTATTTTAAGGTCCAATTCTCACTATTAACGAACCATTAACTATGACTTTTGCCTCAATAAACTCCTAATTTGCTGCTTATTAATAGTTAGTAAGGTAGTTGTTAAGTTTAGGTATTGGTAGTGTTAGGGATGTAGAATATGATCAAGCAGAATATGTGCTTAATAAGTACTAATAAACAACCAATATGTTAACAATAGGCATGCTAATAAGCAACTAGTCAATATTGAAAATTAGTCCCTATACTAAAGTGTTACCAAATGCTTTTGTTTGCTTAGTTTTGAAAATCACGTTTTACAAGTTGCTCAAATATTAACAGTGTTTAATGAAACATGGATGTATTCATGCCTAAAAATTGTGTGTATAATAGCTTTAAGGCAAAGTCATGATTATTAATAAGTTCACAATTAAATTTGTTCTAAATTTAGAAATTTAGTACTGTGATTAGAAATCACAGTAGTCAAGTCAAGTCAAGTCACCTTTATTTATATAGCGCTTTTAACAATACAGATTGTGTCAAAGCACTTAACAGTATCAAATTGGAGGATAGAGTGTCAGTAATGTATAATAATAAGATTAAACACTCAATTTTCAGTTAAAGGCATTTCATTATTGAATTCAGAGATGTCATTGTCTAGCTCAGTTTAGTTTAAATAGTATATATGAAATCAAATTGACGATAATCGTTAGAAATTAAGTGTCCCCAACTGAGCAAGCCAGAGGCGACAGCGGCAAGGAACGAAAACTCCCTCTGTGACAGAATGGAGAAAAAAAACCTTGGGAGAAACCAGGCTCAGTCGGGGGGCCAGTTCTCCTCTGGCCAGGATATTATTATTTATTTTTTTACTTATTGTATTAATTAAATTTTAAATGTATAAATGTATTATATTTCTATTTTTATATTGTTGCAATTTCTAACAATAATAGTATTATGTAGTTAGGTATTTTATTATATTATAGTTATTTTGTTTAATTTTAAGTTTTATTGTATTTAAGTCGAGGTCTTCACTGGGGATATGTCCCCGGGGCTCATCCAGGTGTCCGGCCTCCGCCGACGGTCAGGGTCGCAGACATCATCTCCCGGCGCCATCTGATCCAGACACGGACTGAGAAACAGAATAATAAAGAAACAGACAAATATTAGCGTAGATGCCATTCTTCTTACGATGTAACGAGTACATCGTGTGTTATGAGGAGTGTTCCCGGTTCCGGTTGATCTAATTAATGCAGCCTAACAATCCTTTAACGGATTTGAATAATAGAAGTGTATTAGTGTGTTATGTGTAAGCCAGGTTAAAGAAATGTGTCTTTAATCTAGATTTAAACTGACACAGTGTGTCTGCCTCCCGAACAGTGTTAGGTAGATTGTTCCAGAGTTTGGGCGCTAAATAGGAAAAGGATCTGCCGCCCGCAGTCGATTTTGATATTCTAGGTATTATCAAATGGCCAAAGTTTTGAGAACGCAGCAGACGTGGAGGACTATAATGTGATAAGAGCTCGCTCAAGTACTGAGGAGCTAAGCCATTCAGGGCTTTATAAGTAATTAACAAGATTTTAAAATCTATCCGATGTTTGATAGGGAGCCAGTGCAGTGTTGACAGAACCGGGCTAATATGGTCATACTTCCTGGTTCTAGTAAGGACTCTAGCTGCTGCATTTTGGACCAACTGTAGTTTATTGATCAAGCGTGCAGAACAACCACCCAGTAAAGCATTACAATAGTCTAACCTTGAGGTCATAAACGCATGAATTAGCATTTCTGCATTTGACGTTGAGAGCATAGGTCGCAATTTAGATATGTTTTTGAGATGGAAAAACGCAGTTTTACAGATACTAGAAACATGGCTTTCAAATGAAAGATTGCTATCAAACAGCACACCTAGGTTCCTAACTGATGAAGAAGAATTGACAGAGCAGCCGTCACGTGTTAGATAGTGTTCTAGGTTATTACATGTGGGGTTTTTAGGTCCGATAATTAACACCTCTGTTTTTTCAGAGTTTAGCAGTAAGAAGTTACTCGTCATCCAGTTTTTTATATCGACTATACATTCCGTTAGTTTCTCAATTTGGTGTGTTTCACCGGGCCGTGAAGAAATATAGAGCTGAGTATCATCAGCATAACAGTGAAAGCTAACACCATGTCTCCTGATAATATCTCCCAAGGGTAACATGTAAAGCGTGAAAAGTAACGGCCCTAGTACTGAGCCTTGAGGTACTCCATACTGCACTTGTGATCGATATGATACCTCTTCATTTACTGCTACGAACTGATGGCAGTCAGATAAGTACGATTTGAACCATGCTAAGGCACTTCCACTAATGCCAACTAAGTTTTCTAGTCTATTCAAAAGAATGTTGTGGTCGATAGTGTCGAACGCAGCGCTAAGATCCAGTAGAACTAATAAAGAGATACAACCACGATCAGATGATAGAAGCAGGTCATTTGTAACTCTAATGAGAGCAGTCTCAGTACTATGATACGGTCTAAATCCTGACTGGAATTCCTCACAGATACCATTTTTCTCTAAGAAGGAATATAATTGTGAGGATACTACCTTTTCTAGTATCTTTGACAGAAAAGGGAGATTTGAGATCGGTCTGTAATTAACTAGATCTTTGGGGTCAAGTTGTGGTTTTTTAATGAGAGGCTTAATAACAGCCAATTTGAAGGTTTTGGGGACATATCCTAATGACAATGATGAATTAATAATAGCCAAAAGAGGATCTATGACTTCTGGAAGCAGCTCTTTTAGTAGTTTAGATGGAATAGGGTCTAACATACATGTTGTTGGTTTAGATGATTTAACAAGTTTATACAATTCTTCCTCTCCTATAATAGAGAATGAGTGGAATTGTTCCTCAGGGGATCTATAGTGCACTATCTGATGTGATACTGTAGCTGACGGCTGCATGGTTACAATTTTATCTCTAATAGTATCGATCTTGGAAGTAAAGTAGATCATAAAGTCATTACAGCTGTGCTCTTGAGAAATGCCAACACCTGTTGATGCTTTATTTTTCGTTAAATTAGTGACTGTATTGAATAAATACCGGGGGTTATGTTTGTTTTCTTCTAGAAGAGACGAAAAGTAATCAGATCTAGCCGTTTTTAATGCTTTTCTGTAGGATAGGGTACTTTCCCGCCAAGCTATACGAAATACCTCTAGTTTTGTTTTCCTCCAGCTGCGCTCCATTTTCCGGGCTGCTCTCTTTAGGGTGCGAGTGTGCTCATTATACCACGGAGTCAAACTGTTTTCTTTGATCTTCCTTAAGCGTAAAGGAGCAACTGTATCTAAAGTGCTAGAAAAGAGAGAGTCCATAGTTTCTGTTACATCATCAAGTTTTTCTGCGCTGTTGGATATGCTGAGGAATTGAGATAAATCAGGAAGATTACTTACAAAGCAGTCTTTTGTGGTAGAAGTGATGATTCTACCATACTTGTAACAAGGAGTAAAATTTACAGTTTTAGCTATATGGAGTTTACACAAGACTAGATAATGATCTGAGATATCATCGCTTTGCTGCAGAATTTCAACACCACTAACATCAATTCCATGTGACAGTATTAAATCTAGAGTATGATTTCGACAATGAGTAGGTCCTGAAACATGTTGTCTAACCCCAATAGAGTTCAGAATGTCTATGAATGCTGATCCTAATGCATCTTTTCATTATCGACATGGATATTAAAATCACCAACAATTAAGACTTTATCTGCAGCCAGTACTAACTCAGATAGAAAATCAGAAAATTCTTTAATAAAGTCTGTGTGGTGCCCTGGTGGCCTGTACACAGTAGCCAATACAAACATCACAGGGGATTTATCACTAACACATGTTTCTCTAGATAATGTTATACGCAGCACCATAACTTCAAACGAGTTATACTTAAAGCCTGCCCTCTGAGAAATACTGAGAATATTGCTATAAATTGTAGCAACACCTCCCCCTTTACCTTTTGGACGTGGCTCATTTTTATAGCAGTAATCTTGGGGGGTAGACTCATTTAAAGTAATGTATTCATCTGGTTTTAGCCATGTTTCTGTCAAACAAAGCACATCTAGCTTATGGTCAGTGATCATATCATTTACAAATAGTGCTTTTGTAGAAAGGGACCTGATATTCAGTAAGCCAAGTTTTATCAGTTGTTTCTCTGTATTGTAAACAATTTTTATTTGTTGAACATCAATTAAATTGTTACTATTACTTTGGTTTGGACGTTTTCTGTATTTTCTAGTACGGGGAACAGACACAGTCTCTATAGTGTGATATCTAGGTGAAGGAGTCTCTATGTGCTGAGAATTAACTGCCTTCTGTGACGTGAGGCGGCTAGCAGACGGTCGGTTTAGCCAGTCTGTCTGCTCCCTGACCTGGGCCCTAGTTAGTCAAGTACGAACTCTAAGACTATGTGCCATATTTCTAGAGAGAAGAGCGGCACCACCCCAGGAGGGATGAACACCATCTCTTTTCAACAGGTCAGGTCTGCCCCAAAAACTCTTCCAATTGTCTATGAAACTTACGTTATTCTGCGGGCACCACTTAGACATCCAGCCATTGAGTGACGACAGTCTGCTATGAATCTCATCGCCACGGTAAGCAGGGAGGGGGCCAGAGCATATTACAGTGTCTGACATCATACTTGCAAGTTCACACACCTCTTTAACATTATTTTTAGTGATCTCCGACTGGCGAAGTCGAACATCATTAGCGCCGACGTGGATAACAATCTTACTGAATTTACGTTTAGCATTAGCCAGCACTTTTAAATTTGCCAAGATGTCAGGCGCTCTGGCTCCCGGTAAACATTGGACTATGGTGGCTGGTGTCTCTATTTTCACGTTCCGTACAATAGAATCGCCAATTACTAGAGCACTTTCATCAGGTTTCTCAGTGGGTGCGTCACCGAGTGGGGAGAACCTGTTTGATGTTTTGATCGGAACGGAAGAGCGGTGTTTTGACCCGCGACTATGCCACCTCACAGTCACCCAGTTGCCCTGCTGCACGGGCACAACCGGAACCGAACAATGTACAGGAGTCCCTGAGCTAGTCGCATCCAAAGCAGTATCTACAGCCCTCACATTCTTACTATCCTCAACTAAAGTTTGGATGCGTGTCTCTAGTTCTAAAATCTTCTCTGTCAGCCTAACTATTTCCCTGCATTTATCACATGTGAATCCCTCGTCGCCGACAGAGAGAGATAAACTGTACATGTGGCATGAAGTGCAAACAACAAGAGAAGGAGAAGCCATTACTTACCGTGATTGATGAATGATACCAACTTAACTTACCACTGTTGTTTGATGAACTTGTGAAAAACGGCGCGAGAGAGAAATGAAAACGGAGCGAGAAAAAATAAAACAATAATAGGCGCGAATAGAAACGTGAATGGAACCGCGAGTAACAAGCTAACCGGCTAACGCGCTGCACGCGCGCTGCACTCGCGGTTTTAAAAGCGAACGATCAAATTAGTTAGATTAGTTTGATAGATAATACCAGAAATATGGTGGGAATTAAGTTATATATTATCACTTTAAACAACAGAGAGTGAAAGTAAGGTAAAGATTCAATAAAAAAGCGGAGCTACAATCGCAAACCTCTCAGCAGCACAACAGACAGGAACAGACTGAAGCAGTACTCCTGGTGCTTCTAGAAACATGGCATGTGTTCACCCCTAAATGTTTCTTTATATACTATTATCATTTAAATTGAACAATGAAGGCTGCATTTGCATAGACCCAATCTTTTGACACATATCCAATTTTTTTTTTTGTTCCGCCTGTTTACTTAAGTCTCACCTGACTGCCAAAATATACTGACAGCAACACTTGGAATAGTTCTCACAAGTGTTCAGTTTGAGCACAACCAAATGTGATGCTTTATAGCATGCCAATGCTTTTGAGCATTTCTGTAGTGATTTACAAAGCATCAGAACACTGCATCTGATTCTGCAAAGGAGAAGGAGGAAAATTTTATATTTTTGCTATGCAGTGATCAGTGCAGTCTTAAACAACATGATTTATGTAACTACCCTCTAATGTTGATGGAATTGTTACATTGCACCACAGATAGATGTAACTGGTAACTTCATATGATGTTCCACTAACTGTTTCATCATGAATCTGAGTGTGAGCACAGGTATTGGAGAACAACTTCTACAATACAAGTATTTAGATACAGTTTGGTGTGAATGGCCACTAAATCTTACTTATTTCAGAATAATTTAAGAATAACAAAAATGATAGGTCGGGCATGAAAACGCAGCCTATCACAGAAGCATATAAAAGCTTTTTATACCTCAGCTGGTGTTGGGAATGGTACACTTGTATTTACATTAAAATCCTATGCGAGAGTGCATCTTTAGAGAGCATAGAGACTGTTAAAATACTGTTTACTGGCTGTTACAGGTTAAAGACTGTTACCGGAGGGATTATGCAGAAAACTTAGATAATAACTTTGGGCATGTACTTACACATTTAAAATAATCTGGATGGATTTGTCAACATCAGAAAGGCTTAGAAAAAAATGTTTGTGCATAAGCACAGCAGACATTTTGCATGAGGAACTTTGGTAACACATTATTTTAAGGTGTACTTGTTACACGTTACATGTACTTACTATTATAATAACAATTAATCATGCATAATAACATGCAAGTAACCCTAAGCCAAATCCTAATCCTAAATAATTAATTACTAATTACATATTCAACGGTGTGATTAGTTACTCTTCTAAGTACGCCCTCTAAAACGTATCACATTACTTTTTAATAATTACTTTCTAAATCCTATATTAACCACAACCAGTTGAACAATACAAGGAAAGACATGAAACTGCTCTTTTAATTCTTTGAAGTAAATAATATAAGATTATTCTTGAACTGACAAAAGTATGTAAAGTAAGAATGTTATATTAAAAACATACATTTTAACATCAGATGTTACACTGTGATGTTAAATCCACTATTGTTTTATACTAAATTGTTCTATAGTCTATACAGTGTTTAATTTAAACTCATCAGAAGTAACTGTAATTAAATTACAGAAAAATAAGAGTAATCCCTCACTTTACTTTTTAAGGGAAAAGTAATTAAATTACAGTAATAAATTGCTTAGTAATGCATTACACCCAACACTGACCCTAACCATATAGTAATCACATGTAGTTAATTAATATTACTCAGTACTTAAATGTATAATTACACTGTAACAAGGACACCTTAAAATAAAATGTAATCAAACTTTTCTGTACAATTAAATACACAACGTATGTGCAGTTGTCACTGAATATGACCCACTGTAGTGTGTAAATGTTGTAAATTAAAGCATTATAAAATGGTTATTCCATATATGTAGCAAGGTTTCATAAAATAAAACAAAGCAAATAAAATGTAATGATATTAGTAAAAACATTATACTTCCGCCAAACAATGTAGTTCCCCAGGAACGGTTGTGGGCAACACACAGACGTAAACAAAGGTGTATGTTTATAGAGTAATTTACAACAGCTTTGAACGCGGCTCAACCAATCAGAATCAAGGACTGGAACGATCTGTTTTATAAGTGTATTTTTACATTCATTCATTTGCTTTCTTGTCTTGTCTAGTGTGGAGGGGAATGTTCAAAACAGTGAGCCCGGCCCTTCCTTGGACACCAGCATAGGATATGGCCATGGGCGAGGCCCCGTCACACACAGTTCTTCCTTGAGTCCGGACCAGTTTGAAAGCCCAGCGTACGGCCACAGCGTCCAGCCAGGCCCACAGCGCCCTCAGAGGCCCAAACTACAGCACTCTCAATCCATCCTCCGCAAGCAGGCCGAGGAAGAGGCCATCAAACGCTCGCGCTCCCTCTCTGAAAGCTATGAGCTCTCCACAGACCTGCAAGACAAGAAGGTACAGTGTCCTGCCAAATTAATATTGGACCAGGAGTTTGAACTAACCTGGGCTGCATTTTGTAGTTTGCACAATCATGATTATCAATAACTTTGTGTATGGGTTTCAAAAATTGGATAGCACTTTATTTTGAAACACACACACAACGTTGTTGATAACCAGATATTCTACTAATAAGTAACTTTGCACCTACATATCAACTAGCAGTCATTAGAGTATTAGTAGACAACACTTTATTTTGATGCTCTCCAACACACATTCATCTGACTATAAGTAACTTTACAAGTACATATCAACACTAACCCTAAACTAACAGTTTGTTAATACTCTGATGAGAGTTAGTCGACATGATGTTGAAAATGAATGGCAGTTAGTTGACATATATTTGCAAAATTATGGTCACACTTTAGTTTGGGGACCAATTCTCACTATTAACTTATTAACTACAACATTTGCCTTAATAAACTTCATATTTGCTGTTTATTAATAGTTAGTAAGGTTGTTGTTAAGTTTAGGTATTGGGTGAGAGGATCTAAAATATGGTCATGCAGAATATGGCATTAATATGTGATTTATAAGTAGTAATAAACAGCCAATATGCTAGTTATATGCATGCTAATAACAAACAACTAGTTAGTGACAACTGGTCCCTAAACTAAAGTGCATCTTTAGAGAGTGTTACCAAAATTTCTTACAGTATAGTTATGGTGCTTTTCCACTGCATGGTACGGCACGGTACGGTTCAGTACGGTTCACTTTTGGGGGGTTTTCCACTGGGAACAGTACCTGGTACCTGGTACTTTTTTTTAGGACCACCTTGGTTGAGGTTCCAAGCGAACTGTACCATTACCAAAACGTGACGTGTAACCTCTGCTGATCACTGATTGGCCGGAGAAAATCGTCACTGCCTGCGTCATTGAACTTGCGGCACGAGACACAACAGACCTGCTAGATTTAAATCAGCACAGTCAGCGAAGGATCGAATGCAACTGTTTTGAATGAGCGCACCTTTCTTTTAACAACCAAAAAATGGCTGTTTCGTGGTCTGTTGAGGAAGTACAGACTGTCCTCTCGTTGATAGCCGAGGAGCGGATGGAGCGACGCAGAATTAAAAAGTTTTTCAGGAACGCAGTCCTAGGACCGCATTTCTAGGACCCTAGGTTTTTAGTGACAACGCCACCTACCGAATAAAAGGACCAGCAAAGATGGATGACAATCAGAGTGTGAGTATCAAATGTGAATCAATTTTTATTTGTTTAACATTGAACACAATTGTGATGCATTTCATTGGAAAGTTAACATAGCCGAAGTGATCGTGATTTGCTAAATAGTCTTGAATGCATAGCCATCATATATTAGCCTCTAATGCTGTAAAATGAATTGTTTGCACATTCATTTAACGAAACTGTTGCATGATAAGCCTGTGTTGACTTATTGACAGCACAATACGCTGTAGCACGTTCGTTGTGAAAGCTTGTTAATTACTCATTGTTTTTCCATTTTGATTAAGTTAAAACAATCTTAGTTTTAACTGTCACGTGCTCACAGTCAGCCTGTTTAACGTTACCCCACAATACATGTTATAAGTACATCTCTTCATTTTGACATGGTTTTATAATGTTGGTTGAGACATATGACATTTTAATAGTCAGACATAACAGAGAGGCCATCATAATAATTGATTGTTAAAATACCACGTGTTAGATTGTGTCATTTACTGTGTACTGTACTCTATATGAAGTGCTTTCAAGGACACAGCTCAGGGCAGGCAATAGTATGACAAAAGATAAATAGGTCAAGTACTAGGCTTAGGCCTAATTTATATATATTTATTTATATGAAATTAACTTTAAAATGTTTTTCAAGAAACACATAATCCAATTTGCCCGGAGGACGTACTCAGCGGGAAGACTTCAAAGTGGTATCCTCCGAAGTCCTTTCGCCAGGTGCCTGTCTACCTTGAGAGTGAAGAACAACAGGACAACCTTTTTACTTTTCTGAAGTCAGTACTACATAAAACACCTACGCAACTGAGCTTCACGGATGAAGTGCAGTTAATCTGTGGTGTTCCATTTCCAGAGGTATGCATAACAATATAATGTATTGTGCATGTTTCTGCTCTTTCAAACCCTACTGTATATTATACCTTATGCTACTTATGTACAGACCTGTGTATATTTCAATTAACAATTTTCTTTTGATAGGCCATCATATATGGTCTGGCTGGGCTTCAGAATTTGTCTCTGCAGGATGGTGAGCAGGCCTTCCTCTCTGGTCCTGATTATCATCACAGGTAAGAGTAGAAAATTAAATAGTTTTTACACAATGTCCAATGGATCCTTTTTTTTAAGCGTTAACAGTATTTCTGTTAACCTAGCAGTGATTATGTTCTCCATGTACTATTTCAGTGAAGTGGAAGAATTTAATAGGGTGATAGAGAAACAATTAAGAAAAGAGGGGAGAGCATCCAGGTGGTAGGTAGTGGTGCTGCATACATCACAACGTGTGCTTTAAATATTTAAATGTCAGGAAAAGTCATGTCAATAATATGTTATTTCTATTCAGATTTCTTGCATCTCTCTCTATTATTTTTTCTCAGTTCAGATGGGCTTTATTGACATGAATGTTTCAAGAACCTTTGTACCCACAACATCAAAATATTATTTTTTCCAAATCTTTGAACAGTATGCAATAATAGTATTATGAACATTAATTGGTATGAAGATTGATATAATTATTTTTGTATCGTATATGTGTGTGCGCTCTGTGGTAACTAAGATCTTTTAAATATGAGATTTAAAATTAGAGAGTAGAACATGTTCAACTAAATATTCCTTATTTCATTCACTTCTCTCTCTTTCTCTCTCTTAGGAGTCAGTGAAGACGTTGTCCATAAAGTTCTTTCTATGTGGTTCACGTCATGAACAAATTTGTTTTTGTGTGTGTTCAAGTTCAACTGTTGTAATATATTTTTTTATAAAATATACGCAATCTTAAATCTACCCCCAGAGTCATCCTTGTGTCTTCGCTCTGTACTTGAAAATGTGGTTGATCTAGTGACTGAAAAGACTATACTATGATTCCTTGTTTATTTTACTCGAGTTATTATATTATGCTACTTAGACCCAATAATTACTCAACATTCCTAGGAACCAGGTTTAATTGCAATAAAGAAAGTAATATTTGGTGCAATAAAACTTTAAAAAACTCTAAAACTCTAATGTAGTTAAAACTGGGTGGAAATACTGCCTTGGTGGCACTTTTTTCGGTCCTCCAAAACTAGGGTCCTAGAAATGCGGTCCTACAACTGCGGTCCTGAAAGACGGTATTGCAGACGGATAATATTGGAACTGAGCCGTGCCGTTCTGAACCGTGCCGAGCCGAGTCATACCACGCAGTGGAAAAGCGCCATTAGTAGAATGTCTAAAGTGGACTATTGAAATAAAGTGTAACCAAAAATTGTTTATGTTAAACACTATTGTTTATTCACAATAGGGCTGCACCAAAGATTATTTTGATAATTGATTAACATAGTGATTATTAGAATGATTAATAGTCTAATCGTTGATTATTTCACTGATTAATCAGTAGACTTTGATTGATTATTCAGCTTTTGCAATTAGTTAAAATATTGAGTTATACATATTCTAACAAATAAATAAAGGTAATCACTTCAGTTTTTGAAAATCATATTATGTAATTACAATTATTATATATAACTAAATATATTTTGGCACACAAAATGAGATGACAGACAGAGAAACTCTCTCATTCACCATTTAATTAGCTATATGAAAAAGTAGCTAACTGAATGACACATCATTCTGCATTAGATTTCCTTTTGTAAGTCATATGGATAAAAAACAAAATAAAGGTAAGTGATAAGACGTTTTATTTTTGGTTAAACTATTTTATTCACAACATATCTCTCTTAAAATACCTCATAGGATTATGATAATCAAAACAGTCCTGAGCTAGATCAAGCTTTGATCTCTGCAAACCAAACTATCATTTTAATGAAATTATATTTTTTTCCTCCACTAATAATAAGATTTTATCATTAGCTAGCTCCACACTGGAGAGCTGCTTTATAACAGAAAATCAAGTTGCAAGTCTAACTAAAAGTGACACTGACTCATGTTTAATAATGTAAAGCTTCTTAATTTAAGGCTATATATTGCATAAAGTACTATATAAATAAACGTGACGTGACTGGACTTTACTAGAATACCGAACATGCAAACATACACATAGCTGGAATCAGATGCATTCTTAACTACTGCTTTCTCACCGCTGTCAGATTTTGTTGTATTTATTTCATTATTGAGAGGAAAGCACACAACATTTATTTACATATTCATCCAAACGCCTCTCAGCGGCTTCAGGTTTGGCTGCTTTTGCTCTGAAGCATTTTGTCTTCTTCTCTTGAATTGCATTGAACTGAATTACAGTCTTTGTGCTACTGCGCCACACTGGTCAAACTGCATTATTGCAGGCTCTTCCATTAGGTCATATGAGATCAAACAACTACTCGACAACAAAAATATTTGTCGACAATTTTTTGTTGTCGACGTTGTCGATAATGTCGACTAATCATTTCAGCTCTAATTCACAATGGGCCAGTTTTACTAAACAGGGCAAATTAGTGCGAGAGCGCAACTCCAAAACAGCGCCGATGGGTGTGGAAATTTATGTGGGTGATTTACTAACAATGCACAAATTAAAGAACACAGACGCAACATCTCATTTACATATCAACCAACGCAATATACCAAGCACAGCGCAAATTAGCGTAGTTGCAAATAAAGAATAAAGAAATAAAGAAGCCACAGTACTTTGAAAAGAAGTTTTGATAGACCTGGTATTGCGTGACTCGTAGCTGAGGGTTCCAAGTCGCCTTTTATTTCCTGAAGCAAATTAAAAATAACATGGCATGGCAAACTGTATATTCGGATAATGTGTTCTTCTGGCATTCCAAATAAATTAATATGTGCGGAAAAAAATCCTCTCCCTTCTAACATGCGCTCTCTCTTCTCTGCCATGCCTCCTCATAGCAATAACTGGAACCATTTCAAGCGCAAAATAGTTTAAGACGTGCTTTTTTGGGCGTTAAATAATAGCACAAATACCAGTAATTTGACGAGCGCAAACGCTAGTAAATCAGGTTGCGTGATTCATTTGAATACTCTCCTCCCATAAATTTTGCATCTGAAAGGGACACTCCTACAAATGCATATTCAATAAGGTCAGGTGCAAAAATAACTTTGTTCACGCCTTTTCAGCGCTAATTTGTCGCTGTGCCACTTTAGTAAATACTAACAGTACTATTTTAACACTAAAAGACGGTTTGCGCTGGTGCAAGCTGTTAGTAAAACTGGCCCAATATGTGTTGTACCTTCTAATAAACCCTAATTGGTTTGTTATGATATTGTCTTAATCATGTATTTCTTGATTTTCTAAGGTGGAAGTGCTTGAGCGGAAATACGGAGGCCGTTTCATAACCCGCCATGCTGCACGCACCATCCAGACGGCTTTCCGCCAATACCAGATGAACAAGAACTTCGAGCGCCTCAGGAGCTCTATGTCAGAGAACCGCATGTCCCGCCGGATTCTCCTGTCCAACATGAGGATGCAGTTTTCCTTTGAGGGACCTGGCTCTCTTTTGGAGGGGAGGCAAATGCCTCTCTTAGACGATGTCAGCCAAGTAGGAGGCATGGTGCAGGCTGGGGAGATGGTTCCTGTCATTATGGAAGCCCCAGAAAATCAAAACGACTTGACAGATACAATCACAGAGCTAGAGGACACTTTCTCAAGGCAAGTGAAGTCATTGGCCGAATCGATCGATGATGCACTGAACTGCCGAAGTCTACACAAAGAGGAGATGTATTCTGAGCAAGTGCTTTGTCAAGAGGGCAAGCAGCAGCATGATGAGCTTCCTCAGCCTGATGAGCACCACAAACTGGATGAGATCTGCAATGTAACACTCTTCATCGATGAAGAGGAGCTCTCTCCGCTAGTTCAGCCTCCTTGCTCCATAGAGCAGCCATCCAGCTCTGAGCAAACTATTGGCTGGTCCACAGACGCCAAGGAAGAAAAGGTGGACATGGACACAAGCTACAGGAGCACTCCTTCTCTCCAATGCGAGGGTCCACAGCTTTGTGCAGAATTACCCCTGCTGACCATCGAGCCTCCCAGTGAAATCTCAGCAGATATAAGCGACCGCTCTGAACAAGGTTTGCTCCAGCAGCCACTGAATATTCACGAACGGGCTGCTCCCAAACAAGTCGCACATGTACTACCTCCTAGAGTTCCCTCGCTTTCTCGAGACGAAGAGCCACTGAGACACAGGCAAGTGGAGAGCCACCTGGCCACCAATGGCAACCGGCAGAGCAAGTCAGAGTCAGACTTTTCGGACGGAGACAATGACAGCATCAATAGCAATTCAAACTCCATTGACACGATAAACTCAGAAATGTCATCCAGAGACGAACAGAGTCTCAGCAAACAGACGTACCACAAAGACACTCGCAACAGCTGGGACTCTCCGGCATTCAGCAGTGATATCATGCGCAAGAGACAATACCGCATCGGCCTCAACCTCTTTAATAAGTATGTATTACAGCGATTACACATGATACATGTTTTATCACTGGGTATGAAGGGATATTTTAAGGAGCAATTCTTACTATTGACTAGTTGATTTTTAGCATGCATATTACTGGCATATTGGCTGTTTATTAGTACTTATACAGCACATATGTGACCCTGGACCACAAAACCAGTTTTAAGTAGCATGGGTATATTTGCAGCAATAGCCAAAAATACATTGTATGGGTCAAAATTATCGATTTTTCTTTTATGCCAAAAATCATTAGGATATAAAGCAAAGATCATGTTCCATGAAGATTTGTAAATTTACTACTGTAAATATATCAAAACTTAATTTTTGATTAGTAATATGCATTGCTAAGAACTTCATTTGGACAACTTTAAAGGCGATTTTCTCAGTATTTTGATTTTTTTTTTTTGCACCCTCAGTTTCCAGATTTTCCCTTATGACTGGTTTTGTGGTCCAGGGTCACATGTTAATGCCTTATTCTGCAATAAGCAGCGAATTAGGAGTTTATTAAGGCAAAAGTCATAGTTAATAGTTAGTTAGTAGTGAGAAGTGGACCTTGAAATAAAGTGTGACTGTGATATTATTATTATTATTATTATTATTATTGTATATTATTATGTCTGTGTTGATTGGGCTGAATTCAGTGCAGTAACTGAATAATGTTTTCATGCCTATCCTTTAGCCTTTATCTTTTTTATTATTATTTTATTTGTTGTTTAAGTGTATTTTCACTAATTTTATCACCAATTTTTTTTTCTTAATTTAGAATAAGTGGGACTCACTAGAGGGAATTATATAATTTTTAATTTTTTTATTATATAAAACAAAACTTTTAACTTTCCAGAAATCACATTTTCACAGTAACAGGCCATAGGATGATTATTTAACTATTACTTTCCATTCAAAATACATAATTACAGCCTAGAAAACTACCAATAGTTTAATTTATCCAAGCCAAAACCTAAAACATCATATTATTTATGCCCCAAAGTTTGTCATTCATATACTGTATAATTTGAATTGATACTTTGACTGAATTGCTTTTTTTTTTTTTTTCACAACATGTTTTGTGCCAACCCTGTTGTATATTGAAAATGTTTTATGGCCGAATGTTTCAGGGTTGATGATCAGTGATCAAAATGAGCAAAACAGGCCAAGACTGGTCTTTGTTAACAAATATTACTGCATCACTTCACCTTATTGCCTAATTGAGCTTGACGAGGCCAATAATGACATTTTTGATAAAGACTGTAGGAGAGACTTATGATGTCTGTCCTTTAAATATGATGTCTGAAATATCAAAGCATTTTATATAACTATGATATGTCACAGCATAAGGTGTAACAGAAAGTGCAAGAACAAAATCTGTATTTGCCACAAAAATGTGCCTATTTTAGACAAAACTAAACTGTGAAAGCATGATATTTCAGTGTCAAAGCAAAAGCAAATTTAGTTTTAATCAAAATAAACCAATAAAATGTAATGGCAATCATAAGGGAAAAATGAATATAAAAAGTAAATATAAAATTTTAATTAAAAATAAACTTTATGTTCTATTTTTAAGCTTTTGCATGTCCAGTTTATCATATAACTTAAGGTATATGTTCACTATCCTGTTAAGTTCACTATCCTGATAATTACTTTACTAGACAATCAAGGGGACATAACGTGAAAAAAGGCTTAACATGGCTTAATGCATTAAAACAGTGTTTTAAAAAGACCAAACTCAATGAACACATTATTAATAAAACACACTATGTACAGACAAGCAGATGAGTTCAGAATGCAAAGGCAACACATTTAATTACTTTTCCATAAGGAAAGCACTTAAGTAAGGAATAATTCACGACAGACCGTTGAATTATTAGAAAAATAATGCACACCCGAGGTGGTGATGTGGCCACGACACGAAGCAGAGTTACACTTCGGGTGTGCATTATTTTCTAATAATTCAATGGCCTGGAGTCAATTATTCCACTTATACTACAATTACGACACCTCAAGACATCGAACAGGTGATATATTTCAAGACATTCATCCGTTTTTGTCTTTAAACGCTATTGTGAGTAGGATTAATTTCGCACCTCATCCAACGCCTAATTCCAATGCTTAACGCATAATTAAATGCATTGCGTTCGTATTTTGGGCTCATATCTGTTTGTCTGTACGTATGATTTATTAACTCTTTCCCCGCGAAACACTGAATTTTCCGTTATTCGTGAGACACTGCTTTCCCGCCAAAAACGTAATTTTCCGGGTTTCAGTGTTCTCACTATTATATACTCGGGGGCGCTATTACGCATCTCCTGAATGAGTTCAGAATCACTCGTTCAAAAACACAGGCGAGAAAGACACAGAAATGAGCGTTCTCATAGGTAAGCATATGAAATATAATGCGATCATCAACAATAAACAGCATTTAAATGAAAACTGCTTAAAGTTAGTGAGGGAAATGTCAATCCAAGAACTGGTAAAGGACTGCGCAAGCTTTAGGAGTGCTGATGGAAGTGATCTACTGCATCTTTGTTTTGAATTATTAGGAATTCTGGCAACTTTTTTCAAAAACGATTGCGGGGAAATAGTAAATAATGTTTGAGTTTTTACTCAAAACACTGTTTTAATGCATTAAGCCACGTTAAGCAGTTTCCTTATAACAGTTTTCTATGGGAGGAAAACACTGTGCGTAATTAAACACAAAATGCGTAATTAAATGTGCTGCGTTCTTATTCTGGACTCATTTGCTTGTCTGTACGTAGTATGCTTTATTAATAATGCGTTTACTGAGTTTGGTCTTTTAAAAAACTGTTTTAATGCATTAAGCCACGTTAAGTGTTTTTCACGTTAAGTGTTTTAGAATGTCCCCAATCAAGAAAACACAAATGGCACTGAGAAAGTTGCCAGTGCACAAAAAGTGACAGATAACAAAATGGAAACATGCTTAAGTAGTCATTATTATTATTTAGAACATTTATTTGATTTTTTTTCTAACATATGATCTTGCTTACTCTTTAAACCAGACATGTCAGAAAGCGTTTGACAAAGTAAATATAAATAAAGAGAATTTCATGTACTCCACACCGGAGTGAGAGTACATCATATGAATCAATGCTGTTTAGCTTTTTTTTAGAGGGAATTTCAGAGGGACTTGTTTAGCTGTAGTATAACTCTTTTCAGTTGTTGTAATATTATTCAGCTACTTATCGCACAAGAGCTCTTCTATACCTTTTAGTGTCCCCCCCAAATGATGTTTTACATTGCATTTATATTTCCTTTTGCATGTCCTAAGTATGATTTTGCGTTTTCAGTAGGATTAGACGTTAACCTCAACTGCTGATCTACTTTCAGAAAGCCAGAGAAGGGCATACAGTACCTGACGGAGAGGGGCTTTATTCCTGACACGCCCGTGGGTGTGGCCCACTTCCTGCTGCAGAGGAAAGGCTTGAGTAGACAAATGATTGGCGAATTTCTCGGGAACAGACAGAAACAGTTCAACAGGGATGTTTTAGAGTAAGTATTTTTTTTTTCATTCATACTACTACTATCTACATGATAAGTTTTCAGATTTTATAATTTCCACATTCCACAAATAAAATACACACAGGTACAAATTACAGACATAAATCCCATGTTTTGTAGAAAAAAATAGATATGTTAGAAAAACTAGCTACAATAGAATTAACCTTGCATGCAGTAGCTATATATCTAAATATAGCTAAATATCTCATTCAAACAAAGTGGATTTGGACCCCTTCTGGAAAGACAAGTCCATTTTTACACAAACTGTATCTCTGACCGTGTTTGTCAAGATCAACTATTCAACCCTGTAACTAATGTGAAATTTATAATTTTTGCTCCCAATTAGGCTAGTTTACTTAGTATTACTTAGTATTTTTGTCTTGTTTTCTAGTATAAATATCTAAACATTCCAGACTGTCCTCCAACAAAAACGACCCTATACCTGTAGGTTGTTTGTGCAAACACCTTATTACAACCAATATTTAAGTTTTAAAGTTAAGCTTAAAAAATAATGACTGTGTCGTGTTGCGTCTGTCCTCATGAAATGACGTATGACTGTCATAACCAATCAAAATTGGTTTATTTAAATGCATTGAATGGAGTTTTTGCACAGTCCAACCGGATCGTAATTCATAAATATTTTCCTAGTTTGCTAAGTCCTACGAATGACTACACCTAACCCAGCCCCTAAACCTACCTTCACAGAAATCGTGATTTATAGTGCATATACATTTTATGAGCATGTACATTCCCTAGGATCAAACCCATGATCACATGATTGCATATCATCATATAACGTAATGATCTACCAACTGAGCTACACAAAACTTAAGATATTAAGTCTTGTTTTCTAAAAAAAAAAAAAAAAAATATTGGTATGTTAGTTTTTGCTTAAAACAAGCAAAAATATCTGCCAGATATTTTTGCTTGTTTTAAGCAAAAACTAACAAAATTTTGATATTTTTTTCAGAACATAAGACTTAATATCTTAAGTCATTTTACTTGTAAAATAAATGCATCCTGATTCAAGAATTTTTAGATATTTATACTAGAAAACAAGACAAAAATACTAAGAAAATTATTTTTGCAGTGAATGTATTTAAAAAAAAACATTTTTATTTTTTACCCTGTTCGTGCAAACTGGCAATTGTCGTATGCAGCAGGCATGTGTTGACATGACGTTTGAGGGCATGTGTGTCTGTTGCAGCTGTGTGGTGGATGAGCTGGATTTCTCAGGGATGGAGCTGGATGAAGCTTTGCGGAAATTTCAGGCTCAAATCCGGGTTCAGGGGGAGGCACAGAAGGTGGAGCGCCTGATCGAAGCTTTCAGGTGTGTAATCACATGACAAAACATACATCTACTATACAGACATACAATGAACATTCATTCACTATCACTGCAGATTTTTATTTATTTATTTATTTTTTTTGGAAATCATTAAGTATTGATTTGAAAAATACACAAGGTAAAAAGATGAACAAGCGGCACTAATTCAAAAAAGATAATTTTCATTGCTTTATACTGTAATGCTTTATCATGACTGATCAGAGTTACAGTGATCTGCGGTGTGTCTTTGTTTAGCCAGCGCTACTGCATCTGTAACCATGATGTGGTCCGTCAGTTCAGAAACCCTGACACCATCTTCATCTTGGCTTTCGCCATTATCCTCCTCAACACGGACATGTACAGCCCCAATGTCAAGCTGGAACGCAAGATGAAACTTGAGGACTTCATCAAGAATCTACGAGGTTTTGATTGAAACACAATGTTGTTTTCATAATAATAAATGAGCTGACATCCACATCTGTAAATCACATCTGTCAAGGATGAGTCCATGGCTACAGCTCCGCTGAACACTGGATAGACAGGAAAACTAAACAAATTCAGCTGTAAAGCTATATTCCAGCTGTAATAATCTTGTGTTTGTGTTGAAAGGGGTGGATGATGGCGAGGACATCCCTCGGGAGATGCTGGTTGGGATTTATGAGCGGATCCAGAAGAAGGAGCTCAAAACCAATGAGGACCACGTGTCTCAGGTGCAGAAGGTGGAGAAACTCATTGTGGGCAAGAAGCAAGTAGGTTCATCAAAATACTGATCTATGAAACTGCTAAATTTGCTAAAAGATGCAGACTCTTATTTTTAATCCCCTGACAGAATTTCAGTGATTGAGCTTCTTAAAACACTATCTGTGTAATTAATGAAGATAATGAGCCTCTATCAGAGGTCTGTTCATTCTTCAACAATTCAGATACGACAATTTTGAATTTAGTAAAGAGAACTGCATTAGTACACACATATAGCTTGACTTTTCCTCTTGTATTACAGATGGGATCACTTCACCATGGCCTTGGATGTGTAAGTATTTTTCATGATGTATAAATACAGCAGCTGTCTATCTGTCTGTGACAAATCATTATTCCCTTCCACACTTCACTACTAAAGTCACTTTCCCTATATCATTTTCTTTCCAAATGTTATATCTGATCCTAAAATCAAATAACTGAATATTTTGCACTGGATGTGAAACATTTTCTTTTTCCTTTCAAAACTCTAGATACAGAATTTAAATACTGATACACTATATATAGATTTGGTAACATAACCAAAATATAATCTCTCATTCACAAAAGTTAACTTAAAAATTAAAAGCTTAGTGAAATGCTTCACATGTCATGTAAACAAATCTCACAGTTTGAAAGCATGTGTGTGTGTACTTACAGTAGGGGAAAGTGGGGTAAGATAAGCCATTTTTTACTTATGTGGTCCCCAAGATAAGCGAAAATGAGGCAGAAGTACAATGGAAGTAACTAAAGTAATTTCAGGATGTTTCCTATCATTTCATATTATCAGAATGTATCTATGACAAAGGGTTCTAAAAATATGGCTTCTCATAAAAAAAGTGTTCCCTGGCACAATTTGCCCCAGGTTAGGGGTAAGTTGACCCAAGTCAGTGGGTAAGATGTGCCATCTGGGTGTGAACTGACCATCTGACTGAATCAGATTCAAACCTATGTGAAATAGATAATTTACCTCTTTTAAAAACTAATAATAAGTCTCTATTTACAAACAGTCATATTTATTTTCTTAAAGTTAACTTAAACAACATAAAAAAACAACCAAATGAAGTTTAGATTTCAAACTTTAATTGTTTGCGTTTCTGAAACAATGTTGAACACCAAAGTTGCAACCTTCCCAAAAACAGTCTAAACAAGAGAGTTTGTTGAGTAAAATGAAATAAAAACTTAATTAGAATGAAGGAATAAATATCACTGGAACTAATAAACATTTTAGTAAAAAGATTCTTGGCATGGTCGCTTTTCTGCAGTGTCGAATAGGCCATTAGGGACTACAAGTGGAAAGATATATATATGATAATAATGTGATAAGCATCTTCTGGTTCTTATCAGAGAAGGATATGATGCACTTGTACATGGTCTCTATCAAATACACTACAAATAATATGTTGTAATAATAATAATATGATAAACTAAGCCAGTTGTGTAATATCACATTAAAATACCAGTTTATATTTCAGAGATTTAACTTAACTTCAGTGCCTTATGGTGGGATTAGTTAAAATGCTGGCTCAATTTACCCCACAGCATTTGGCTCACTTTTCCCTATAGCTGCCATTTTGGAAAGAACTAGCTAGCTTACCAAATCAAGCTTATATTTAGCTAAATGATTTACATGGTTTTATATGTTGCTAAATCACTTATATGCATCATAAATATTTTAGACCTGGATAAATTTACAGGAGTACACTGAAACTGTGACTGCTTACATCAAAAAGTGCATTGATGATGTAACAGTCACCAAGACCATCACCACACGCGCAAACCAGAAGCCGTGGATGACAGCAGAGGTTCGTGGGCTGCTAAAGACCAGAGATGAAGCATTCAGATCAGGAGATAAAGCAGCCTTCAAAACAGCAAGAGCCAATCTGTCCTGTGGCATCAAAAATGCAAAATGGTCCTATGCTCAAAAAAATCAACAATCACTTCACAGACAGCAGAGACACACGGAGCTTGTGGCAAGCCATTCAGACCATCACTGACTACAAGCCCTCGCCACAGGCCTGTGATGATGACACATCCCTCCCAGATGCACTCAACCACTTTTATTCACAGTTTGAAATGCAGAATGTCACACCTGCACAAAAACTGCCCACACCTCCCAACGACCAGGCGCTCTGTCTGTCTCCAGCCGACGTAAGGAAGACCCTATCTAGGATTAACCCATGCAAGGCTGCGGGTCCCGACAACATACCTGGCCGTGTACTGAAAGACTGTGCTGTACAGCTGACAGATGTCCTAACAGATATCTTCAACACCTCGCTGAGCCAGGCAGTCGTCCCCACATGTCTCAAATCCACAACAATCATACCGGTACCAAAGAAATCACCTGTGTCCTGTCTAAATGACTATCGTCCCATAGCACTGACTCCAATCATAATGAAGTGCTTTGAGAGGTTAGTCATGCACAACATCAAAACCAGCCTCCCCAACACACGTGATCCGCTCCAGTTTGCATACCGTCCAAACCGCTTTACGGACGATGCAATTTCCTCCACCCTCCACCTGGCTCTTACCCACCTAGAAAATAAAGACTCCTATGTTAGAATGCTGTTCATTGACTTCAGCTCAGCATTCAACACAATAATTTCACAACAGCTCATTAATAAACTAAACCTGCTGGGCCTTAACAATTCCCTCTGTAATTGGATTCTGGACTTTCTAACCGGAAGACCTCAGTCAGTCCGACACGGCCACAACACCTCGAGCACTACCACACTGAGCACTGATGCCCCACAAGGCTGTGTGCTCAGCCCGCTGCTCTTCACGCTGCTGACCCACGACTGCACTGCCAAGTCCAGCTCCAACCACATCATCAAGTTTGCTGATGACACAACTGTGGTAGGCCTCATCAGCAACAACGATGAAACGCACTACAGAGAGGAAGTGGCACAGCTGGCTGAATGGTGTGGTGCAAACAATCTGTCCCTCAATGTGGGGAAGACAAAGGAGGTTGTGATGGACTTCAGGAGAAACTCCATTGACCACCCCCCACTGACCATCGACAGCTCGACTGTGGAGAGAGTCAGCAGCACTAAATTCCTGGGGGTGCACATCACAGAGGATCTCACCTGGACCACCAACACCATGTCACTCTCCAGGAAGGCACAACAGTGCCTACACTTTCTCCGCTGGCTGAAAAGAGCAAGTCTCCCTCCACCCATCCTCACCACTTTCTACAGGGGCACCATTGAGAGTGTGCTGACCACCTGCATCACTGTCTGGTACGGGAACTGTACTGCAGCAGACTGCAAGACCCTCCAGCGGACAGTGAACACAGCTGCAAAGATCGTCGGTGCCCCTCTCCCCTCCATCCTGGACATTTTCCTTACACAATGCTTCAGTAAAGCCAACAGTATCGTGAAGGACTCCACACACCCCTCCCACAGTCTCTTCCAGCTCCTACCCTCAGGAAGACGGTACCGGAGCATCAGAGCCCACTCTGACAGAGTGCTCAACAACTTTTTCCCCCAGGCTCAAATCACTCAAACTCAAATCACCCCGCCCCTCTCTGAAACCCCATACAAACCCCCCCCCCCATGCACTACAAATCATCCTGGACTGCTCCCCAGCCAGCTGCTTGACTCACAATGTTTCTCTTTGCACATGTACAGTATTTATCTGAAGCATTCATATAGTTTGTGTAGTTTGTATTTTTTAGTTTTTAGGTAAACATTTATATATAGTATATTTATAGTCAAAATCTATCAATAGGTTAGTTGTGTATAGGTTTATACTGTTTTTACTTCATTGTTGTAAGTCTGTATTTATGTAGCATCGTGGTCCTGTGAGGCACGACATTTCGTTCCACTGTATGTCCCCATATGTAGCCGAATGACAATAAAGCTCAACTTGACTTGACTTGACTTGACTTAAATTTGCTTTGATGTAACATTCATTGCATCTGTTATGCTAAACTTTTTCTTTGACAAGCCAAAAGCAGTTTTTAAAGTACTCCTTCCATGTGTTTCTCCATTTCACAGTCTGGCAGAAATGATGGGTGGCTCCAAAATACATGGTCACATGACAGTAAAAATTTACAGTTGCCAAGATACGGGGTGGGTCAACTCACCCGCTTGCTCAACTTACCCCACTCTCCCCTACTTAAAATGAAAATTCTGCTATCATTTACTCACCCTTACAAAAGTTGTTACAAAAGATGATATTTAGAAGAATGTTAGTAACCAACAGTTGCTTTGTTTTTCCATACTATGGAAGTCAATGACCACCATCAACTGTAAACCAATATTCTTCAATATATATATATATATATATATATATATATATTTTTTTTTTTTTTTTTGTGGTTTGAAACAAGAAGAGGGATGGTAAATGATGACAGAATTTTCATGTTTTGGGTGAACTGTCCCTTTAACCAGATTTGGATGCAAATTTATCCTCAAAAGCAACTTAAAAGTGGCAAAACCTCCTCTTTTTGGGGACATCCTCATTTGTGAAAACAAAAAGGTAAAAAATAAAGGGTTAGGGTGTGCTATGTTATAGTTTAGAAGAGTGAAAATATCACAGCACAGTATAAAAACAGGCGTCAGTGGAAAATCCCCACCATGATGGAGAAACAAACATGTTTGTGTGTGTGATACAGGTGCTGTCTCAGGCCCATCGCAGGCTGGTGTGCTACTGCAGACTGTTCGAGGTCCCAGATCCCAACAGACTGCAAAAACTCGGGCAGCACCAGCGGGAGATCTTCCTGTTTAATGACCTCCTGGTGGTGAGAGATCACAAAGACACACATAAAAAAATGACATGAGCAAGCATGCTACATTGTCTATTAAAGCTAAATACTTTCATTAATGGACAAATATCAACAAATGTGCTGATACCGATCACTGTGATTTCTGCAACTTTGTGACAGGTTACTAAGATCTTCCAGAAGAAGAAAAATTCAGTGACGTATAGTTTCAGGCAGTCTTTCTCTCTCTATGGGATGCAAGTGATGCTCTATGAGAACCAGTGTAAGAAATATAAACACAGTCAATCTTTCTGAATGGAAGGCTTGAAGTGCCATTAATAAATGAAGGAAAGAATAATCATTTTTATTCATTCAACAATTGTAATGTACATTAACAAATAATTTATCAGATAGATAGACAATAAGTAGACACACTTAAAGTTGTGGGATACTGTAAGTGATAAATGTATGTAGTTTAATTCAGTGATGTATTGACATTTTTGTTCTTGACTTATAAAATAGAACGGTCACACTTTATTTTAAGGTCCAATTCTCGCCATTAACAAACAATTAACTACGACTTTCGCCTCAGTACATTTTCTTCTTATTAATAGATAGAAAGGTAGTTGTTAAGTGTAGGTATTGGGGAGGATTAGGGATGCAGAATATGCTCATGCAGAATATGTGCTTTATTAGTACTAATAAACAGCCAATATGTTATTAATTGGCATGATAATAGAGAGAATTAGTCCCTATACTAAAGTGTTACCAAATTAATATTTTATTCTTTCATTTCATGGCACTCTTAGTCCTACGTAATGGAGCATGTACTGTGCCCTAAAGGCCAACTCACACTGCACTGACAGATGCCAAACAATGCAGGCGATCACCAGATTACAGCATGTCACTTCTCTGACATTCCACAACCCGACAAGAGCTGATTCAGCATGTTCAATCATCACAAAACAACATCTGACAGATGTCAGCAGACACCGATGGGGTAACACACTGATCAGACAAAACCCATTGAAATGTCTGCTGTCGGTGTGGTGTGAATTGGCCTTAAGAATCCAAATAAATATGTAACTTATTTTCCTTCATATTATTTTTATGCTGTAAAGTCATGCTTTCTCATTTTTCTTATTTTCTCAGTCTATCCAAATGGTATCCGACTGACTTCAGCCATTCCTGGTGCAGACTTCAAAGTCCTGATCAATTTTAATGCTCCCAACTCTCAGGACCGCAAGAAATTCACCAGCGACCTGCGAGAATCCATCGCTGAGGTCCAGGAAATGGAAAAGTACCGGATAGAGTGTAAACAGACCTTTATTCTTCCTCATCCTCACCGTTACCAAAGCAGGTTTTGTGAGCTGCCCATGTTAATGTTGTTTTCAGACATGACTGAGCATCAGAGTACTAACAGATGCAGAGTTACAGTTGTTACGAATAATGTCATTCAAGTCATTTTTGCTTCTAACTCAACATTCTTCAACATTTTTTTCCAATGTTTAATTTCTCATTTGACTTATGATTTCTCTGTTTTTTTTTTTTTTTTTTGGTTACACTTTATTTTAAGGTGTCATTTTTACAATGTAATTATACATTTAAGTACTGAATAATATTAATTAACTACATGTACTTACTATATGGTTAGGGTTAGGATTAGGGTTTGGCTTAGGGTTACTTGCATGTAATTATGCATAATTTATTATTATTACAAATAATAATAATAAACATGCGTAACAAGGACACCTTAAAATAAAGTGTTACCTTGTTTTGTTTTTTTTAACACATAAGTTTGTTACATTGCCTCCTTTCCGGATGGAAATGCCAGGGCCATCTGGCTTTATGCTAAATATGCTTTAGTATGTTATGGGAAATAAAGCACATTAAACTGACATCAGCTTTAATGCAGAGAAGGACTTAGCTCTTGCTTGTTGTCCACGTACAATGTTCTTTTGGAGTTGTATGCTATACGGATGAAATGATTGTTGACTGTTTGTGTGTTTGAATGTTTGTAGCTGAGCTGGAGAAACAGAAAGGAGTGGTCAGACCCAGTATGTCTCAGAGCATATCGGGCCTAAAGAAAGAGACTGGAAATGGCACCATGGGCCGCACGAGTCTGGATGACACGTACGCCATGGGGGAGGGGCTAAAGCGGAGCGCGCTCAGTAGCTCCTTGCGTGACCTTTCTGAAGCAGGTGAGTTCAGCGTATTTGATTTAATGATGACGAGTAGATTTACCTTCTGGACAGTAAAATCAGAAAGAATATTGAATAGAATATTGAAAAGAATGTTTTTATGTTTGTTTGTTTGATTCCCTATGTAGAATGATGTTCCTGAAGTCTAAACATTTCTTAAACATAATCTTTCCACATATTAATATGTTACAAATCATTTTTCCACTGGTAACATTAGATGACTGCAGGTAAAGGTCCTACAGGGTTTGCAGTTTGTATCCACAGAACGAAGAAAAAAAAATAGTTGGTTCATCCGTGTTGTGAATAGGTCCACTGTTTATATTCTGAATCATTTTTCACAAGCAATATTTGATCTTGGCAGTGTTGTGTCAGTGCTCTTGGGGGGTTTACAGAAGCAAGGTCATTGGAGCAAAGGTCATACACAATCCTGCTTAACTGATGTGTTATTAAAAGAATATTCTGGGTTCAATTCTGTTGAACAATAATATTGATTAAAATAAATCTGCGTTAGGAGGTTTTAAAAGCAGAAATAATTGTATAAAAGCTCTAAAACATTAGTTGTAAGTTAAGTTGTTTAAGGTGAAATGTTGTTAAAATCATATTTTTTTATGGTTGTTTTAATATTTAAGTGTATAGGGTTTATATGTTGCAAAATTGTGTAATATGTAAGTGGTTAGGGATTTAACATTTAACAGTGATTTAACACCATTTAACATTTAACATTTAATACACATATGGACCACAAAACCAGTCATAAGGGTCAATATTATGAAAATGAGATTTATACATCATCTGAAATCTGAATAAATAATCTTTCCATTGATGTATGGTTTGTTAGGATAGGACAATATTTGTCAAATGAAGTTCTTAGCCATGCATATTACTAATCAAAAATTAAGTTTTGATATATTTACGGTAGGAAATTTACAAAATATCTTCATGGAGCATGATCTTTACTTAATATCCTAATGATTTTTGGCATAAAAGAAAAATATATCATTTTGACCCATACAATGTATTTTTGGCTATTGCTACAAATATATCCGTGCTGCTTAAGACTGGTTTTGTGGTCCAGGATCACATATTGTTTTCTTCTTGTGGCTATACTATTTTAACAGTGAGTATTTTAACATCTTTGAATTGATCATCCTAATTCATTTCCATTGTATATCATTTATTGTAAAACTGCATTTCCAGCTTATCGGTTTTCCTAGTGCTGTCACTCTATTGTTATTGGTAAATTGCAAATCAGGACTTGTTCCACAAAGGACAACAGTTTGCAGACGATCCAGGACTTGTGTACAATGAACTTCATGCTCAGGATGTGTAGTTTCAGAATGCTGGAGAAAGGAGGTTGCACCCCCAGACTGTCAGTCTGATTTAGCTGATTTAGAGGTTTCAAACGGCAGACTTGGATTTGTTTGCTTTCAGCAAAACATCCCATTGCCCCCTTTATAAAGCTGGGTGGCTTTACATCAGCTTTACAGCATTTAGACGGGGAAATAGTGCATCGAAATAGTGTCATTCTCCTCTGGCCAGACAAAATCAGCAGTTTAAATCTAGGCTGCAGCAGAGTCAGATTGTGCAGAGGACTCATCTGTTTCCTGTGGTCTTGTCCCGATGGCCGTCTAGGAGACAGGGTCTTCACTGGGGAACAGTCTCTGGGGCTCATCTAGTTGTCCTGGTCTCCACTGACGTTCATGGCTGTAGAGGTCATCTCTAGGTGCTGATCCAGCATCTGATCTGGATACGGACTGGATCCAGGTGGCTGCAGTGACCATCTGATCTGGATACTGTCTGGATCTGGGTGGCTACGGTGACCTCGGAATAAGAAAGAAATAGAATAATATTAGTGTAGATACCATTCTTCTAAAGATGTAACAAGTACATCGGATGTTTTGGGAAGTGTTCCCGGTTCCGGTTTACCTAATTAATGCAGCTTAACAATCCTTTAACGGATTTGAATTATAGAAATGCAATAGTGTATTATGTGTAAGCCAGGATAAAGAGATGGGTCTTTAATCTAGATTTAAACTGACAGAGTGTGTCTGCTTCCCAAACAGTGTTAGGTAGATTGTTCCAGAGTTTGGGCGCTAAATAGGAAAACGATCTCAGTTGATTTTGATATTCTAGGTATTATCAAATGGCCAGAGTTTTGAGATTGCAGCGGACGTGAAGGACTATAGTGTGATAAGAGCTCACTCAAATACTGAGGTACCAAACCATTCAGGGCCTTATAGGTAATTAGCAAGATCTTAAAATGTATATGATGATTAATAGGGAGCCAGTGCAGTGTTGACAGAACCGGGCTAATGTGGTCATACTTCCTGGTTCTAGTAAGAACTCTAGCTGCTGCATTTTGAACCATCTGGAGTTTGTTTATTAAACACGCAGAGCAACCACCCAATAAAGCATTACAATAATCTAGCCTTGAGGTCATGAACGCATGAATTAATGTGTCTGCATTTGACATTGAGAGCATATGTCGTAATTTAGATATATTTTTAAGATGAAAAAATGCAGTTTTACAAATGCTAGAAACATGTTTTTCGAAGGAAAGATTGCTATCAAAAAGTACACCTAGGTTCCTAACTGATGACGAAGAATTTACAGAGCAGCCATCAAGTATTAGACAGTGATCTAGGTTATTACATGCAAAAGATTTTGGTCCAATAATTAAGACCTCTGTTTTTTTCAGAATTTAGCAGTAAGAAATTGCTAGTCATCCAGTTTTTGATATCAGCTATACATTCCGTTAGTTTTGCAAATTGATATGTTTCATCGGGTCGCGAAGAAATATAGAGCTGAGTATCATCAGCATAACAGTGAAAGCTAACATCATGTTTCCTAATGATATCTCCCAAGGGTAACATGTAAAGCGTGAAAAGTAAGGGGCTTAGTACTGAGGCTTGAGGTACTCCATACTGCACTTGTGATTGGTATGATATCTCTTCATTTACTGGCACAAATTGATGGCGGTCAGATAAGTACGATTTAAACCATGCCTCCCATGCACTTCCTCTAATGCCAACATAATTTTCTAGTCTATTTAAAAGAATGTTGTGGTTGACAGTGTCAAACGTGGCGCTAAGATCCTGTAGCACTAATAGAGAGATACAACCATGATCAGATGATAAGAGCAGGTCATTTTTAACTCTAATGAGAGCAGTCTCAGTACTATGACATGGTCTAAAACCTGACTGGATATCCTCACATATAGCATTTTTCTCTAAGAAGGAACATAGTTGTGAGGATACTACCTTTTCTAAAATGAAACTAAAGAGATGGGACAACAACAACAAAATAGCGCTTGTGAGTGAGAGGGTATGAGATAGCAGATCTTTGGTTTAAAGGAGTTCAAAAATATTTGTTATCAGCCATAACTTATGGGGAAAAATAGAGTAGACACGGGACATGGATGAAGCTTTCTAGAGAGCATATGTCGACCGCCCGCATTTGCACACATCAAAGTATACTTTGAAAGGCTATGTGTTTGACTGTATGCATATGCTAGCATACACAAACAAAGTATACTTTGGGCTTCAGGCTCTGGAGCGATGGCAGGTTCATTCGTGTGGTTCATTCGTGTATCGGAGTGGACTCTGGCTACTGTTATGTGGCTGGCTCAGCTCTGTATCGAGAGTGTGACTGGTGATGAAGGCCAATCCATTGTTCACCAGCAAAACACACAACGCAGCAAAATCTTCCCTTGGACCATCCACTGGAAGACGGGCCTTGGACCACTCACTAAGTCATGTAGAAAAAGACACACAGCAAGCAGTCCGGGAAATAAATCAGGCACATCAGATTGATAAAGCCCCATACATGGTCTTCCAGTGGACGATCCAACTGCTCCAAGCAGAGCAACTGGACAGCTGGCAGGTCCATAATCAAAACGGGGAAAAAATGCTGCAATCAAAAAAAATTGTCCATTCTTTTGTCACGTGGTGGCTGTGAAGAAGCACATGATCACAGGAAATTAAACAAAACTGACTTTATTTGTAAATCCAACACGGAACGCCCTGGAGAATCACTGGGAAACATGACGACTCAAAATATAGACAAGAACGGACAAAGGAACCAAGGCTTATATAACAGGAACATAATCAGGGTCAAACATAACAGGTGAGAAGGAACTAATTACCAAACAAGGAAATTAACAGGGAAAGAGTGCAAACAGAAAGAAAACTAAAATGCAGAGGAGTTGTTGGTGCCGATAGCCTCAAGGGCATCGTGCCTGCATGTAGCACCATTGTGCTTTGGGCGTCCTGAGTTTGAGTCCCAGCTTGTGGACCTTTCCTGATCCCACCCAAAAAATGCAGAGGAGCTAAATGGACAGACGCAATGCATAGAGGTATGTCTTGAAAGAGATGTTTCTTGAAAGTTGTGATGGTCACACTAGATAAGTTTTGTCAACAGAGAGAGTGAAGATTCTAGAGAAGTGGTCTCAAACTGAATTCCTGGAGCGGCCACAACTCTGCACAGTTTTGCTCCAACACTGATCAAACACAATTGATCCAGCTAATCAAGGTCTTCAGGATTACTGTAAACTTCCAAGCAGGTGTGAGTTGGAGCTGGTTGGAGCTAAACTCTGCAGAGCTGTGGCCCTCCAGGAATTGAGTTTGAGACCACTGTTCTAGAGGGTGACTTTCTACTTTTTTGTGAAGTAACCACCAGGCTCCACTTTGGTAGAAAGACAAAGGCAACTTTTGAGGGGAAAAAAAATCCCATGTTATTTTTCCAGGAAAAGCACAAAAACTCTAGTCAGTCTGCTGTATTTATATTGTATTGAAACTGCTCTTTTAGTCTTTTGTTAGTTTTATTTCATTTATCCATTTGTTTGTGAGAATCGTGTGTCTTGGCTTATGTGTATGTTGATAAAATGGCTCATGACAGGCAGCAGTATGCACAGATGGAGTATACACAGCAGTGTAACTGGCAGTTATTTACTGTTGATAATGACCCAGAAAGTTCAGAAAGTCTCAGCTTGCTGTGTGTTTTCATCAGTTTAGAATAAAGGGATGTTACAGGTGTGATGTACATCTCTAATCTATGCTACTGCATGTCTCGGGCAGACGAGCATGGGCGCTGTACCAATGCAGGATCTCTAGACAGCAGTATGGAAGTAAGTAGACAGTGGGTGGTAATTATTTGATTTGATAATGTGAAATGCACATTTCTTTGCACCTTCTATGCATCATGGGTTAAAACGGTCCATTCTTTTCTTTCTTGTAACATATTTATTGATGCCTAACCTGCCTGTCTGCTCACACGCATGCATGAACTGCTCACCTACTGAAATTGTGGCTTGTCTGTAAGTGCAGGTGCTCAGAAACAACTGGAGCCTATTTTTAAGCATGCATGTTTTTTTTGTTTTTTTTTTCAAACAGTCTGATGATGGCTTCTTGATGTTCATGCAAGTCTGTTCTTTTGTTCAACAGGGCTTTCACTGTTGTCTGTTAGATGGCTGATGATCCTCACACATACAGGCACAGAGTGAAGTTTCTGCTTCCACTCAAAATAGGCATTTTCAAAATGATATAATAAATGATCTGTGGGGTATTTTGAGCTGAAACTTCACAGACGCATTCTAGGGACACCTGAGACTTATATTACGTCTTGTAAAAAGGAGCACAATCCTATTGTTAAGTCTGATGCTATGCGTCACCGCTTCCGGGTACAAACGCTTTATCAGATGCCACAAGAAAACAACAAATGGTACTACCGTATTGACCCGAATATAAGCCGATGTTTTTTTCTTGGAAATACATCTGAAAAAATGCGGTCTTCTTATATTCAGGGTCTAAACTTTGACATGTCAATAATACACCCACAACAATAGGTGACGCCAAAAATGCATAAAACGAGTGTGCCATGAAATATGTACTGTAATGTGTGTTGTAAAGATCGCGAGTGAAAACAAAAGAAAAAGAAAATGCTTACAGCTGCATGAGATCGTGACTGTCATGTTAGCCTGGTGGGACCAAACGTCCTCTGTAAGTGATTTTAAAACATAAGACAGTACTCAGATTTGAAGACTACAATAAGATTTTACTTCTATTATTAATAAAATTTTGGTAGGCTACTATGAGATGGATTGCCTAAATGTGTAATTCATATGGGCTACCTGTTATTTTTATGGTATATCAAAAAGTGTATATTTTTAAATGTCATTGTTGGTAATGGTACATTTTACCAGTATTTACCATACTTTCAAAACAAAAATTAAAATAGGAAAAATATGCAATATGAAAATAATTTAAGAAAAAAATGTGTTTTACAGAGAGAAAAAACAAACAAACAAGAATTGGTTTTCAAAAAGCCTTTTTCCAAAAGGTACATCTGGAAAAAGGGGTGTCGTCTTATAATCAGGGTCGTCTTATATTCGGGTCAATATGGTAATATACACTCAGAATGTAATATAAAACTACCAAAAATCTATAATCCTAACCTTTATCTCCATATTGAATCCCAGATGGCCAGACAGTGATTCATCTATTATAAATCATTAAAATATTTGTGTCTGGGATGCTGTGAGCAAGGAGACTGTAATGTACACTGTAAGTTTTTAAATGTTTAGCTTAAATGTGTAATATGATTAAATAGTGCTCCTAAACGGCTGTTGAGGTGGTATTCTCAAGTGAAACGAGTAGAGGCTTGGACTCAGAAACAGCATTCACAGCTTAACGAGTGGATAGGTCTCTTTTAAGTAATAATGTATAGATCTAATCTTTTCAAATAGAACTGTCTTAAGAGGTTTGTTAAGCAATGGGATGTGCTTCTGTAGTTTATTTGCATATTTTCTACCATGAGACAAGATTTTCCAAACAGGGAAGCCACCCCTGCTGAAAAGAGCCAGATTTGAGTCAGTTCCTTTCACTGAATTGGATTCATGCGGACCACACGCTCACAGAATTATCTGGAGTGTTTTTCATTCATTAAAACAGTACCATAGAAAAAACAGAGCGCATGTATTATAAATACACGACCTTTCATGCCAAAAGAGTTCACTTGTGCTGCTTTTCATTTGTAAACATGCTCAAGGGGTGTGCAATTGGGCACAGCATTTTTACCTCTCACAAGAATTATGCTTTTTATCAATACCGTATGTGCTAATTTACAAATTAGAAGAAAAAAAAAAGACAGCTTCATTCACAGACAACTCAAACAATGTAAAAAGTACAATGCAATAATGTCTTTTAACACCTAAAACTAAATTTGATAAGAAAATGAATACTGACACTTTGAAGGACAGTCTCCAATTTACTATCAGTTTCCTGTCAAAATGAAATTGAAGCGTGCATGTTCAGACTTTCATGATGTCACCAAAACACTCTCAGAAATAAAGGTACAAAAGCTGTCATTGGGGTGGTACCTTTTCAAAAGGTATACTTTTGTACCTATTAGGTTCTAATATGTACACTTTAATTACTAATATGTACCTTTAAGGTACTAAAACGAAACCTTTTAGGTACAAACATGTACCTTTTGAAAAGGTACTGCCCCAATGACAGCTTTTGCACCTTTATTTCTGAGAGTGAAATCCACTATGTCTACAGCCTGCAGTGAAGACTGTATTGGTGCTAAAAAGGCATTGAAGTGACTGATATAATGTCTATGGAGGAAATTAATCTTAATATACATGTCTGTACTTACTTCACTTCTTATCAGTGTTGGGCTAGTTACTCAAAAAATGTAATATATTACTCATTACTATATTATTACTTATTACTTTCTGGCAACAGTAATTAGATACACTAGTTACATTACTTTTCTTTCACGCCCCACATAAGTTGTAATTGCATATCTTCCCCATAAAATTCTGCTAAGATGTTACTAACAATATATTTCTTCCTCATCATTTGAGCAAAATCCACCTTGGATCACAATCAGAAGTAGTGAATAATAGTAACGTTTAAGTGAAAGTGCTGTATTAATCTTATTAATTGTCACACGTTGCTTGAAGCTATTTGTAGCTCTAATTTCTCTGTTACTCATAAACAATTATATTCCATGATGTATTTTATCAAAAGAAATCATATAAGTTTATAAGAAAATGTTTCTTTCTCTAAAAAGATTTTATACAATTTATATTGGGATCAGAGGGATGTAATGCCAGAGTAAAGTAATGCCACAACTTCCATAATGCCACAACTTACACATTAGTGTTCAGATCATCTTTTCTCCTGACAAAACCAATATAATGGCAATTTTTCCATCTGCTGATTGTAAGCTTTTTCATATTGCATATGCATGCTGCACTGACTTCATGAAAATTATGAAAATAAATCTAGGAATTACTGGATTGTTGAATTTCATTGAGGCATCGAAAGCAACTAAGTAAGTAGCTGTTTTATGGATAGTAACTGTAATATTATTACTGAAATCTTATTAGTAATTAGTTACAGTACTAGTTACTGCAAAAAGTAATATTATTACTGTAACTAGTTACTGCCCAACACTGCTTCTTATACTGCACATTTTCACTTCAAACTCTAGTGGACTTAAAGTGTTTGAACGCTTGATTAGTTCATTAATGTTTGGTCCACGTGTCTCCTCACAGGGCTCCATCTTTAGCAGTGCTCCTCTGCGCCAGAGAGAACCTTCCTTCCAGGAGCATCTGTTTCCTGACAGACGCAGCGCTCCGCACTCCTCCTCCTCTCTCCTTGGGTCACTTTTTGAAAGCATTCGGGTCAAGCAGTTTGTCTTGGGCCGTCCTTCATCTCCACCTTTCCCTCCGCCTCACCCATTCAACCTGCACACACGTCACTCACAGCGATGTCACTTCCCCCCGAACTCTCCGCCCTATCCGCATCTCTTCAGACAGCTTTCACAGCCATGACACAGAGAACAGCAGATGATCAGCAAACACAGACCCTGCGCTGTCAGCACGCTGGTGTGAGCTTTAAACAGACACGTGATCAGCGAAACTGAGCCATACCAGCCAATCCCAACAGTGCAAAAACAGCATCTGTATGTCTCTCACACTTACAGCATTCTGCCTACGGGTGAATGTCTCAAGATTAGAATTAAGAATTTATATTTTGCATAAAGAATACCAAGGACCATTAAGATATACAGTACCAGTCAAAAGTTTTTGAACAGTAAGATTTTTAATGTTTTTTTAAAGAAGTCTCTTCTGCTCACCAAGCCTGCATTTATTTGATCCAAAGTACAGCAAAAACAGTACAATTTTAAAATATTTTTTTTACTATTTAAAATAACTGTTTTCTATTTGAATATTTTAAATTTATTTTAGCATCATTACTCCAGTCACATGATCCTTCAGAAATCATTCTAATATTCTGACTTGCTGCTCAAAAACATTTATTATTATTATTATTATTATTATTATTATTATTATTATTATTATCATCTTGAAAACAGCTGAGTAGAATTTTTTCAGGTTTCTCTGATGAACAGAAAGTTAGGAAGAACAGCATTTATCTGAAATCGTAATCTTCTGTAACATTATAATTGTTTTTATCATCACTTTTGATCAATTTAAAGCATCCTTGCTAAATAAAAGTATTAATTTTTATAATTTCTTTCTTTCAAAAGCTTTTTATTTCAGATAAATGCTCATCTTTGGATCTTTCCTATTCTTTAAAGAATCCTGAAAAAATGTACTCAACAGTTTTGATAAATGATATTGTTGATAATAATATTAATAAAAGTGTTTCTTGAGCAGCAAATCAGCATATTAGAATGATTTCTGAAGGATCATGTGACACTGAAGACTGGAGTAATGATACTGGAAATTCAGATTTGATCACAGGAATAAATTACATTTTAAAATATATTCAAATAGAAAACAGTTATTTAAATAGTAAAAATATATAAAAAAATATATTGCTGTTTTTTCTGTACTTTGGATCAAATAAATGCAGGCTTGTGAGCAGAAGAGATTTCTTTAAAAAACATTAAAAATACTGTTCAAAAACTTTTGACTGGTAGTGTATTGCATTGTTACATATTTTTTTTTCATGACACATTTTATATTACTGTAATGCACTGTAAAGTTATAATAATAACTATTATTATTATTATTATTATTATTATTATTATTATTATTATTATTATCATCATCAAATAGTTTTTAGTCTGTTCCTGGAAAACCTAATAAAACAATGATATTTCAATTAATATTAGCATACATTAAAGCCAGTAACCATGCAGCACAAATATTTTTACATTTAAATAATACATAGTTTGTTTGTTTGTTTGTTTCACATTGCAGTAGTATGGTTCTAATAGCAATCGCAGTTTTGTATTTATTTATTTATTGAGAAGTGTGTTTAATTGTCCTTAATATCAGCAAAAAATCTTAATGGTCTTAAATATGGGTTTTATTGCTTTTATGCAAAATATGCCTGGATTCAAACATTGTGTTTTTGAGACTGACATTCATTCAAACTAGCAGAATGACAAAGTAGATGTTCTAACGCTGTGTTTGCTGTAGATGACAGCTCTAACAGTCATTAATGAACGTGCCAATGACCATTGCACCCACTATGTTTTGTGTGTAGTACAGTAGTGTAACCGAAACCATTGTAAGCAAAAAGCGGTGTTATAGAATAGTAAAAGATGTATTCACACCTTTTTGAGAACAATATCTTGGTCAGTTTGAGTGGAGGTCATATTTAAAGACATATGCTACTAGAAACCTTCCATTGTGATCTATTATAAGATGATTTTGAAGCACAAAAGCAGTATCATGTGGCACTTTGAACTGCTCATCTAAAGTTGTACAGCATCATATGAATCATACAGACTTACAGTAAGGGTTTTGAGGAGATGTTAAAAATCTGTTTGCATGCCTGGAGAAAGTTTTTTTTTTTTTTTTAAGAACTTTTTCTGATTTTGTATATTTTTTTTTTTTTCTGTTGGAGGAAACTCCTGGACTTCTGAGGGTCAGTGATGGAATTATTTTTCTATATTTTATGGTTTGTTTTTGAGTGCAATATGTTTGTCATGATGATGTGGTCATGGCTAAAGCATCTTTACTATTACTTCATCATAGTGGCATAGAGATTCTCATCGAACAAGTGTTTTTACATTGAATGAAACGTCAAAGTGATTGGCTAGGCTTTAACTGTGATTTGTTATTGATGTTGTTCTTGGGTGTTTATTTATTATTGGAAATAAACCAGTGTTACCATGGCAATGAAGTGCAATCATGTAAAAAGTACTTTTCTTTTTTACTTTTCAACAACCAGGAGATTATTTCAGGTGAATATTCTGCTATATTATGCAAGCATCTGTATGTTTAGAGGAATGTATATCTTTTAGTCTGTGAAGTGAGGCAAATGAAAACGATTGTTGTAAAGATGCAATCTGATCAGATATATAAGCTGAAAACTGAAGAATATTTTTCGATTTGTTTTTCAGGATCAAAATTTTGTAAGCTTTGCTTCTGAGCACATTTTCATGACCCCAAACCAAACACATATATTGAGTGCAATATTCATTCTTATGTACTAAGGTCAACATGAAAGTGGATTAAACGGACCGTATTTACTTTCCTTAACACTTTCATTGGTGCACATGAATTCAAAGAATACAATAACTGTCTTCATATTCTTTCTATTTTAACAAATTTGCTTGAAATCATTGCACCCTTTTATTTCTCAACCCCGCTCCTTCAATCGTCTTTTTTCACAGTCTGATCATTTCTTGATAGATGAAAAGAAAAAGTAAGGCATGGATTTTCTTTTATGTTGAATATCCTATTTTTCTCACAGTTAAATGGGTAAAATGGGTTTGTGAATGTTGTTTCATGTTGACTTTAAGAAGAAAAAATGTAAAAGATCTTGCATTTATATTACTTACAAAGTAACCGTTTCCAAAGATTTTTTTCTGCATAAAATATTAATAACATGAGAGGATATTCTAGTATTTTGATTGACAGATGATGCCCCAATAATGCACTGAAGGATCAAATGCATCATTGTGTTTTGTCCACCGTGAGCTGATCAGCACTCAGCCTTAACTCTTTTATTTCACTTTACCTCTCTTTCTTATTGTTCTGTATATTTCTTATTCTCTTTTTATGTGTTTCATCATTTCATGTGCTTGACTTGTTGTTCTGTACTGTGTTGTGTTACTGCAACTCATCCATGTAAAAGATGGCATTAAACGATCCCACTATTAGCCCCTGTAAAGAGGGCTTGTAAAGACACATTTGAGCAGTAATAAATATATTAGGGGACCAAGTTAGGAACCATTGTGTATATAGTGTGTACAGTATCCTGACTGCATCATATGACGTCTATCTTTTATGAGAGGTGTGTTCCCGTCTGTTTTACTGTGCGTTACTGAAACACAGTGTTGAGATCCTCTGTCGGGATGTTTCTCTCCTCACAGGCTGCTATCACACTGTCCCAATCAACCACTCTGAGAAATGGCTCTTAGAAAATGGCATTGTTTTATTTTGTTGTTGTAGAACAGAGAATGCTTGTCATTTGAGATTTTATTTTATGTAATGGTTATCTATGTCAGTGTACAGTCAATGTAAAACTCAAACTGGGACGACATTCAGAACATAAAATAAAACGAATATATGATACCTATAGTTCACTGATCTTTTTTTTTTATTTTTTATTTTTATTTTATTTTATTTTTTAATTAGACAAAGGTAAATAAAGCCCCAGTTTTCCAAAGCATTCAATAGTCGATCATTTAAATTGGTTTTGATTTTGATATATTTACATTTGAAGAGGGATTGCAGATTTAAATTAAATATTTTTAATTAAACTGCTCATTCATCATCTATAGCAAGTGATTTCATTTTCAATATTTTCAAACTCATCTGAACTTCAGATATAAGCACGCAGCTCTTTCAGTAAGCAGGCCATTTATAATGTGCTGTTGGTAGATAGTCTTATCCTTTGCTCACACAGCCCAGCCTGTGATGATCACATGACCCACAATGCTCCTATAGTGCTCTCATTGGTCAATACAAGCTCAAAAATACAGAAAAAAAAAAAAAAATACATTTCCAGCGGTTTACGGTTACAGTATTGCCTGTTTTAATATACAGAAGAATTTGCAAAAGAAAACAATTGTGGATGTACCTCTCTGCCTGAAGCCAGGATGATCATTACACTTCTTCAGTTGTTGTCAATCATATGCTAAAAGGTAAGTCTTACATCCATTACACATAAAGACGTCTATCTTATTCAAGTGCATTCAGACATTTTAAGTCAGGCTTGTGTCCAATTTTGGGGTCACTGTATGTACACATTAGCATCCTTATCAAGAAAGTACTGTAATAAATAAAATTTGTAATTAGAAAGTATTGAATTAGGCATTTCTGCCTAATTTTTTATTAATTACTTTTTTAATTTTATTTAATTTTTAGTTATTTTTAGACTTTAACCAAACTGTCCGTCCCTTTGGTAGAATCTAAAATGCTACTGATACACTACACACACACACACACAAACAAGGATTTAACAGTAGCCTAATAAATTAAAAAGGAAAAAGGTTCTAGCCATGCCCCTGCTGCCCCCTTAGCATCTAGTACAATTAAAAAAAAAAAAAATAAATAAGCATAATAATACACAACTTGCCCTAAATACTATATATTTTAATTTTACTGAGCATAGATTATTTTATAGACAATCATTATTTATATGATAATTATGTTTATAATCAACATTATTTCATGTCCAACACCTTGGAATTATTTTTCACTGAGCGCACTATGCATACTGTGATTGTCTTCTTTGTATAGGAAAAACTGTGCTATCTTATAGGAGGTATTATAGTTGAAGGTACAAACAGATCCTGACAGCTCTAAATTAAAATCATTACTGTAGTGGCTTGAGGTAAGGTCTGTCATGTCTTATCATGCTGCTGTGCTCATTAGGTTTCTGAAGAGAATGTCACAAATGCTGCTGACAGAGCTTAACATGCACTTAACCAGGAACATTTTTTGTATTTGGTTGATATTCCTTTGTATACAGTTGAAGTCAAAAGTTTACATACACCTTGCAGAATCTGCAAAATGTTAATAATTTTACCAAAATAAGAGGAATCATACAAAATGCATGTTATTTTTTATTTAGTACTGACCTGAATAAGATATTTCACATAAAATACATTTGCATATATTCCACAAGAGAACATAATAGTTGAATTTATGAAAATGACCCCGTTCAAACGTTTACATGCACTTGATTCTTAATACTGTGTTGTTACCTGAATGATGTTTTTTTTGTTTAGTGATATAGTTGTTCATGAGTCCCTTGTTTGTCCTGAGCAGTTAAACTGCCCGCTGTTCTTCAGAAAAATCCTTCAGGTCCCACAAATTCTGTGTTTTTTCAGTATCTTTGTGTATTTGAACCCTTTTCAACAATGACTGTATGATTTTGAGATCCATCTTTTCACGCTGACGACAACTGAGGGACTCATATGCAACTATTACAGAAGGTTGAAACGCTTACTGATGCTCCAGAAGGAAAAACAATGCTTTAAGAGCTGGGGGTGAAAACTTTTGAAATTGAAGATCTGGGTAAATTTAACTTATTTTTTCTTCTGGGAAACATGTAAGTAGGACAGTACTAAATAAAAAAAATAAAATAAAATAAAATAAAATAAATAATAATAATAATAATAATAAAAAGATATTTAGGCAAAATAAGAAAGATGTACATATCTTCATTCTGTTCAAAAGTTTTCACCCCCCTGCTCTTAATGCATTGTGTTTCCTTCTGGAGTATCAGTGAGCGTTTGAACCTTCTGTAATAGTTGCATATGAGTCTCATGAACAGATTCATGAACAGACAGGCCTTTCTGATGTTGAGAGGATTTACGTTACCTCTTTTCTACAGCCAAAAGAATTAGAGCTTATGTATTCCAAGACAATTGACGGACACTACTCAAGCGTAAGATTTTTATTGCATAATTACTCCCTGTCTCTGAAGATATGTGCTAAAGTATTTGTTTTTTTTTCCACACATAGGATGCTCTTCAATTCAAGACTGCCGCTTCTTTTGTGCTCAGTCTTTGCACACGTCAGCTGCCAGTCCTGCATATGCAAGACTTTACCATCCAGAGGTCTAAGGGGGGACTGCAGCTCACAGGGCCTGAGAAACGTCCCTCAGCTTCCAGTCGGCATCACCGAACTCCTGCTGCAGAATAACCTCCTGACCTCTGTAACTCCAGGGCATCTAGACCAGCTCCAGCACCTGCAGCTGGTCAATTTATCTGGCAACCCATTCCACTGTGACTGCAGCATCCAGTACTTAAGACAATGGCTAAAGAGGAATAAAGAGGTCTCTGTGATGCCAGTGTGTGCCAGTCCTGCAGAACTAGCCCAAAGGTCCATTGATGAGCTCACTGATGCTGATTTTACGTCCTGTGTCTCTGATCAGTGCTTCGGGTGGGTTTATAATGCCATATTATGCGTCATGCTTTGCTTTCTCATTGGTTTGCTGCTGTGGTGCATGCAGCTAGCAAGAAACTCTACATTTATTCTGGGAATCGATGAGAGACACACTGGATTTGAGGCCGAATCTCTTCGATCGCTCAAACCCAAACACAGAGCGAGGATGAGGTGCAGTATTGGGTCACTGAGCCCAGGAACCGATGACATGGACAAGTCTTTACTTAACATGGACATCCTTCCTCAGATACTGGATGTCCTGCACAAGCAACACAACATTAAGATCAAAGTGCCGTGAAAAATTAAACTGTGTATTCTGTAAGGTGGATTTTAGTTATTATATTGTGTTAAAAAATAAATGAAAACATCCTCTAAGCAAGATATAAAGTTTCAAGTGAATCATTATTATTAATTTCAAACCCTAGGCTAGTGAGGCTATCTTTGGGACACAGTGCTGCTCAGCAGGGCCCAGTTTTTAAAAAAAAAAATTAAATCTGGATAAGAATGATCTGAATTTGGAAATCCCAGTTTTGCTATATTGGATCAGGTAATCCATCTTACTTTTGTGCCAGTTTTTCCAAAGCAATATTGGATTGGACCCTGATCCAGAGACACACTTTTTCTGATAACCAAATTCAGATAAGACTAAAACTGAAATAAAAAAATGAACAAAAACTATAAAGACATATTAAATACTACTACTACTACTACTAATAATAATAAACTAAAAATGACATAAAAATGCAATAAAATTACTAAAACTTTAAATTAAAACACACACACACACACACACACATATATATATACATACATACAGAGCTGGGTAGTAACTGATTACATGTAATCTGGATTATGTAATCAAATTCCAAAAATGAAGTACTTGTAATAAGATTAAATTACATTTTAAAATATTCGTAATCGTACAGTTACCTTTTTAATGGATTACATGATTACATATTATTTACAGATTAACAATAAATTATGAATAATTTATTGATTCTCCCTAATTCCTCATATTCATCTTTTAAATGTTCCTTTCTAAAATAGCCTTACGCTGATATACACTCAGAAAGTCTTCCAGTTTTGTGGACATTCACACGGAGATCAGTCACTAGTCAGGTGGCTACACAGCATTTGACCGCTGGATTTACAAAAATCATTTCAGGTTTAAGAACTGTTTCAACATTGCATCAACTACTGATGAACATCACTCTGTAGGTTATTTAATCATGTATTTATTTGTCATTTTCTTTTGTTTTTCAAACATTAAAATGCACAAATTCATGAATTCGCAAACCTTTTTTTTTCTCATCTGGTCCTCTTTCACCTAAAATTTACTCAAAGTAACCCTAACCTTTAAAAATAAGATTTTAAGTATCACATTTGCATGTTCATTGGTTCTCTGACATTGGTTAATGGTCACATGACATGCAGGTAAACAAATAAAATGTTTTTTTTTTCAATAAGTGTCTTATTTTGATTGATTTTATAATGATTTTAATTTAACATTTTTTATGATTTAATGAATTATTAGCTTTTCACTGAATTCATTAACCCCCTGCAGTTCCTTCACAAAGCCCAGTTTGGGAAACCTTGGCATAACATAATGTTTAATGCAGTTCATGTTATTAACAATGAATGGAATATATTTTCTTAATCTTTGTATTTTTATATCAATATGGTACAAGATTATCTTATTTAAATCAATGCAATAAACAAGATATTCAAAAGTAATCTAAAAGTATTCTAAAAGTAGTTTAATTACATTACCTAAAACACTACTAACTACAATTTTTGTCATGTAATTTGGAATCAGTAACAGATTACAATTTGTAATATATATATATATATATATATATATATATATATATATATATATATTAAAATTCAACTAATTCAGAATATTAATAAAAACTATATTAGTCAGTGACACTAAAATAAGAATAAATGAGACTACATATCACAATGTAGACACCTGAAGAACAGGTATGATAGTCAATGTGTGGTCGCATTAAGTATTTTTATTTGTAGAGACAGAAAACGGCACAATAAAATACAAGCAATAATAAGGGATGTTGAACACTTAACTGGTTGTGATGATTGTGCCATTATAATTAATGCTATATTATCAGATTTAATGTGATCCAATTATTTTGGGCCCTGGGACTCTTAGTGTATAGACTTGGGCCCTTCGGTGCCTTCAGTGCAAGTCTAATGTAAAGTTCAATGGGCTACAGCGGGAGCTGAACACCAGGGGCCCCATCAGAAAACATACGCCTATCAAAGCTATATGTTTAGTGGAACTAGTGGAAAACTCGACCCAATCTAATGAGAATCCGTAACACTCGGGGTGTACAAATTGTACGAAAGGTAATAAGGGTATAAATGTACAAATTCATACAAATTCCCCAAACTGTAAAAATACTTGGGCAAAATTCTCGGTTGCTTAATATTAGACTACCAAAACATCTATGTCCTCGTTATCTTTCTACTACTATTCATTTTGTAAAATGTAACATAGTCTGACAGAAATGTTTTATTGAAAAGGTGACTTTAATATTAACAACAGGACGCTTAATGATTGAGTGAAATTTTTATCACAGTATCCAGTACAATTACTCTTATACTTCTGGCTAGAATGATTATCATTTAATATTATTTTCAGAAAAAAAAAAAAAAAAAGAATAAATAAAATAAAACAACTAAACAAAAATGTTTTGCTCTAAAAATGACCCCATCAGTATGATGGTCATAATATGGAGGAGCTGAGGATGTCAGATCTCCACCGGTGGAGATCACAAGTGTGTGTGCTTCTAATTAAGTGATAAAAACACTTTCAACTATTTTACAAAAATAAACATACAGGCCTACTTACTCTGCACCAATACACTTTGTTTTACTACAAATACATTTTACCACCAAAATGTAAAAGCTAATTAATTTAACTTACACTGATTTATTTTTTTTTTTCCTTGAAATCTCGCAATTTTAATATTTTTCACTGGGGACAGCCTTGCACCCTTGCTTTGTGTTGTATACATGGTCTTCCAAGTGGCTAAGAACACAAGTGTGTGTATTGGGATAGGCCTACTCATCTCATATCAGCCAAGCATTTACATAACTCATCTTTCAAACATCAACTACATTAGTTAGATCTGCCAGAATCACATCAAATGCCCAAAATCATGAAATAACATGAATAGCAGTTACACACATAATTTATTTATTTTTTTTACCTTCTGCTTTCCTGCTTTTTTCTCGGGGTGCCCATCCTGAAGTTACTAAAGATGCGGGATTAGTTGTGACACACGTGGTTTAAAAATTTCCACACATGCTAGCATAACAAAATTTACAGTATTTACATGTTGACATACTGTATCAACACTATATAGAGAAAAAAAAGTGTGCCAAAATTTCTATAATCTTTTGAAGATATCGCTGAACATTTATTTTACCATAGCAAAAGTAAATATGTCTGGCTGAAGTAAAAATTTTGACTCAGTTTTTAGTATTCATTTAAATTAAAATGAGACAAATCTGCTATTATTTTAATCGCCAATCTGTTATTTATCAGTTTACATTGTTTTTTAATGACTGGCTAACTAGCAGATGACACTTACCAGTTTTAAATTCCAGTTGCATTACAATGTGCCCCTCTATTATTAGAACTATGCTATTCTATGATATTAGCAATGTAATTCACACTATTTCAGACATCCCACCTCTCCCGGAAGTTCCGGGAGTCTCCCACATATTCATAGTGGCTCCCTGACGCCCGCAAATTAGATACAATATCCCGGAAATCATGAATGCAAGGGAAAGACCGCCATTTGAGCGAGAGAGAGACACATTTTGTGATAGTAAGCATTCCCTTAGCCAGCTATGAGATCACAATGTGAGTGTCTGCATGCATGATTAAGTTTAGACACTTTGCAAGCATGTTTAGTGTCTGTGGTATGAAAATGATCTCTGTGAGACACTTGCGGAGTGAGAGCGCGGGCGCAGCCTCCGTCGTGTTGCCAGATCCAACTATATACAGGTAGGCATGTTTGGACTTGTCTTTTCTACTTACAGTTTTTCTCAATTGCTAGCACACAGTTCATGAAACAATTCACCATTTTCTCACAACTATAAACACAATCTCAAAACTATACACCAACTTGCACAAACCTCAAACTTCCAGGTCAAAACCAAATATTCTAGTCAAAAACATATTATCTTCAGTCAAAATCGAACTTTGGCCTCAGATGATGCACAAACCTGCCAAATACACAGACTACTCCACTGCCTAGAAAACACCAGTGAGATCAATTCAAAACACTGTTACTAAAACCTCCTTTTGGGAAACAGGAATCCTTTTGCTAGTCAATGTCTGTTACAGTATACAACATAAATGGAGGGGTGCAGATACAGTAAAATTCAGCAATAAATTTTAAGAAAAGTTTACTTTCATTACACTACTGTAAAGAGAGCTTACAGTAGATGAAAAGCAGTAGAGAAAAGTTCAAAGGCCAAACAACTGAATATACAGTAAATACACATTGGAATATACTGTCAGTTACTTTACAGAAATAAATAAATAATGAATAAAAGAAGAAATAAATAAATTCATTCATTCAGCATCCTCTGCCAAATTGCATTACAGTATTGGTAGTATCCTTATTTGTTATAGCAGTTTCTTAGTCTTCTGAAAAAAGACTTCTCTGCCCCGCCTAGACAGTCGTCTCTCAGTTCTGCACAAATACAGTACATGTAAGGACTACTTGGCTACAAATCAATTCAACAGTAATGAGTTTGAGGGTGTACAACATGTACTACAGTATTTACTGTAAATAGAATAGTGAAAGTTCTTTCATCTGAAGTACTGCTGCTATATACTGTAATTATATTGAATGTGTAAGTAAACCTTGTAGATGAGCCTGTAGGCAAACTTCCCTCATGGTCAGTCCATGCAGAAGAACATGGTCAACTACTGTGCTTTATATTTCATCAGGAACAAATGACCTTTGACCTCATCCCCTTCATGTTTATTTCCCCCTGCTATTCCTCTTTGTCTCCCACTACCAGGATTCATTTCCTAAAACACATGATCACTTGTGCTCTTGTTCATATCATCCTGAGATTCTGACCTGTGTGTCATCAGTTTTGCTACTGAATGTTCACACATGGATAAATGTGTGCTGTTTGAGTTCATTTTTTGATGCTTGAGTTAATTATATTGTGTGTTTGTGTTTTCTGAATGAGAACATGGTTAAACCTGTGCAAAATTATGGTGTTTTTGTGTAGAGTTTTGCAGAAAACACTGAGCAAATTGGAACGTGTGTGTAAACAGGTGAAATGTGTTAAAAGTTTTGAGAAACATGTCTTTGTTTTGAGAACTGTATGAATGGTTTGGAAAATTGGGCCAAATGAATAGGTTATAGTGTGTTAGCAATCGAGAAAAACTGTAATTTGACACTTTAGAAAGTTAATAAAGTGGCAAGTTGCAGTTTAGAGTCAGAGATATTCTTCTCTAATCTTTGTTGCAAAATATTTGAAAATATTTCAGTTTATTTTTCATTTGTTTTTATAGAAATATCTGGCAACACTGCCATCGCCAGCACTTAAACTAACAGTAATCAGCCCACGGACAGGTTATTGCTGACAGGATAGCACATTCAGTACAGCAATTACAAATGCAAAAGCAAATATATATATATATATATATATATATATATATATATATATATATATAGGTGCATCTCAATAAATTAGAATGTCGTGGAAAAGTTCATTTATTTCAGTAATTCAACTCAAATTGTGAAACTCGTGTATTAAATAAATTCAATGCACACAGACTGAAGTAGTTTAAGTCTTTGGTTCTTTTAATTGTGATGATTTTGGCTCACATTTAACAAAAACCCACCAATTCACTATCTCAACAAATTAGAATACTTCATAAGACCAATAAAAAAAACATTTTTTATTGAATTGTTGGCCTTCTGGAAAGTATGTTCATTTACTGTATATGTACTCAATACTTGGTAGGGGCTCCTTTTGCTTTAATTACTGCCTCAATTCGGCGTGGCATGGAGGTGATCAGTTTGTGGCACTGCTGAGGTGGTATGGAAGCCCAGGTTTCTTTGACAGTGGCCTTCAGCTCATCTGCATTTTTTGGTCTCTTGTTTCTCATTTTCCTCTTGACAATACCCCATAGATTCTCTATGGGGTTCAGGTCTGGTGAGTTTGCTGGCCAGTCAAGCACACCAACACCATGGTCATTTAACCAACTTTTGGTGCTTCTGGCAGTGTGGGCAGGTGCCAAATCCTGCTGGAAAATGAAATCAGCATCTTTAAAAAGCTGGTCAGCAGAAGGAAGCATGAAGTGCTCCAAAATTTCTTGGTAAACGGGTGCAGTGACTTTGGTTTTCAAAAAACACAATGGACCAACACCAGCAGATGACATTGCAACCCAAATCATCACAGACTGTGGAAACTTAACACTGGACTTCAAGCAACTTGGGCTATGAGCTTCTCCACCCTTCCTCCAGACTCTAGGACCTTGGTTTCCAAATGAAATACAAAACTTGCTCTCATCTGAAAAGAGGACTTTGGACCACTGGGCAACAGTCCAGTTCTTCTTCTCCTTAGCCCAGGTAAGACGCCTCTGACGTTGTCTGTGGTTCAGGAGTGGCTTAACAAGAGGAATACGACAACTGTAGCCAAATTCCTTGACACGTCTGTGTGTGGTGGCTCTTGATGCCTTGACCCCAGCCTCAGTCCATTCCTTGTGAAGTTCACCCAAATTCTTGAATCGATTTTGCTTGACAATCCTCATAAGGCTGCGGTTCTCTCGGTTGGTCGTGCATCTTTTTCTTCCACACTTTTTCCTTCCACTCAACTTTCTGTTAACATGCTTGGATACAGCACTCTGTGAACAGCCAGCTTTGACAATGAAAGTTTGTGGCTTACCCTCCTTGTGAAGGGTGTCAATGATTGTCTTCTGGACAACTGTCAGATCAGCAGTCTTCCCCATGATTGTGTAGCCTAGTGAACCAAACTGAGAGACCATTTTGAAGGCTCAGGAAACCTTTGCAGGTGTTTTGAGTTGATTAGCTGATTGGCATGTCACCATATTCTAATTTGTTGAGATAGTGAATTGTTGGGTTTTTGTTAAATGTGAGCCAAAATCATCACAATTAAAAGAACCAAAGACTTAAACTACTTCAGTCTGTGTGCACAGAATTTATTTATTTCACAATTTGAGTTGAATTACTGAAATAAATGAATTTTTCCACGACATTCTAATTTATTGAGATGCACCTGTATATATACAGTGCCCTCCAAAAGTATTGGAACAGTAAAGACAAAATTGCTCTGTTGGCTGTGGAGTCAAGACATTTACAAATATGATTAAAAGATGAATATGAGACAAAACTACAGAATGTCACATTTTATTATTGGGTGATTCAACACATAGATGTTTTATCAGCTAAGAAGTTCAGCACTTTTAGAGTTTCATCCCCCTATCTGATGTGAGCATAAGTATTGGAACAGTTGCCTCACAGGTCTTTCTAAGTGATCAGCTGTGTCCTGTTGCATTCATTCTTCAGATACTAAAAGTAGGGAATGTGTCGTATCAGTTATATCCATTACTTCTGCATTCTGAATCTTGTTTTCGATGACGACACACTCAAACGAGGATGAAGATGAGGGAGCTGACTTTGAGAGAAAAGCAAGAAATTTGGATGATACAAGAAAAGAGGAAGTCAATTAGAGCTATAGCAAAAACAAAGGGCATGGAGAAATCAAGAGTTTGGAAACCACCAGCGACACCAGCAACCAACAACGACCTGATCGGCTGAGAAAACAACAGTGGTTGATGACAGACAAATCATAAAATCTGTGAAAATGAACCCTAAAAGACGTGTCTGTAAAATCACCAACAACATCCAGAAAGCTTGGGTGATGCTCTGACAATCTACTGTCCTCAGGAGACTTTGACACAGAATTACAGATGCTACACAGCAAGATGCAAACCTCTGACCAGCACCAAAAATAGAAAGGCAAGATCAGAGTTTGCAAAAAAGCACAAAGGTGAGCCAGAAGAGTTTTGGAACTGTGTTTATGGACCGATGAGACAAAGATGAACCTTTATCTAAGTGATGGGAAAGCAAAACTGTGGAGAATAAAAGGGAACTGCAAAAGATCCCAAGCATACAGCCTCATCTGTAAAGCATGGTGGAGGTGGTGTCATGGCATGGGCATGCATGGCTGTCTCTGGAACAGGCCCTCTCAACTTTACTGATGAGACTTAATGTATGATGAAAGTAGCAGAATGAATTTGGAAGGGTACAAAACCATCTTGCCTACCAATATTCAAGAAAATGCCACCAGATTCATTGGGAAGTGCTTCATATTGCATCAGGACAATGACCCAAAACACCCTGCCAGTTCAGTCAAGGAATTTATAAGGGCAAAGAAATGGAAAGTCTTAGATTGCCCAAGTCAATCTCCAGATTTAAATCCGATTGAACATGAATTTCACCATCTGAAGAGGAGAGTAAAGGCAGAAACTCCCCAAAACAAGCAACAGTTGGAATTGGTGCATTAAAGGCTGGGAAAAGTATTTCAGAGGATGAGACCAAGAATCTGGTGATGTCTATGGGTCACAGACTTACTGCTGTGATTGTGCGCAAAGGATCTGCAACTAAATAATAGCTTTTAATCTTTTATATCTGCCTTATTTACAACTGTCCCAATACTTATGCTTACATTAATGAGTGGGATGAACTCTAAAAGTGCTGTTCTTTTTATTTGGTAAAACATGTATGTGTTGAAACGGCTAATAATAAAATGTGACATTCTGTAGTTTTGTCTTATATTCATTTTTTAATCATATTTGCAAATGTCTTGACTCCACAGCCAACAGAGCAATTTTGTTTTTACTGTTCCAATACTTTTGGAGGGCACTGTATATATATTTAACACTAGTAAACAGATCAGTAGACTAGGTTACAGAATGAAATGAAATAGTCTACTTAAACACTAAAGAAGTCTATGCTATTTTACTCAGTATAGTCGTTACATTTTCACATGCTAAAAACATTCACTATAGACAAAGTTATCATCTAGCAATGGTTATTAATGAAAACTATAACAGTAATATGTATTGTTGCATGAATAATAAACAACTGACAAAATTATCCACCCCTAACCTAAAGTATTAACAAATTTTTATGCAATAAATAGCCTGTAGAATAATTTTGCAGTGTTCATCCCTCCAAAACATCTTTCACAAACATCTACATCTCTGTCTCTTTTAAAGTGTTAAGTGTATATAATGAGTTGTATATGTAGGGGTTATTATAACATTAGGTCAGCTTAGGTTATTACATACCCCACACCAGACCTCATTAATTTTCAAACCCTGGCTACGGCCATGATAGTAAGTTTTGAATTGCAACAGAATGAGCATTCTCTGATGATTGGTCTCATATGTGTTAAGTAGACCAGTTGTCTCTTATTTCATGCAAAATTAATAAATTCATTGACACAGACTGCTATGACTTTGTGCCATTAAGTGAAATACTCAAATCTGCAAAACAAGCCACATCACAGTACAAAGAAAGTTTTTAAATGAACTGTATGCATAAAAGTTGCATTACCATTTATTTAGCTATTTGAGACAGAAAACAGTACTAAAGTAATGAAAGTATGTGGGTACTGTAAATAATTGAAATATGTGCTCAGAAATGTTCTTTTAAATTTCTTTAAATTGGTAAACGTGTCATAGAACCTTCACTCTTAAAAATAAAGGTGCTTCAAAAGGTTCTTCAAGCGATGCCATAGAAGACCCATTTTTGGTTCCACAAAGAACCATTCAGTTAAAAGTTTTTTAAAGAACCATCTCTTTCTTACCTTTTTATAATCTGAAGAACCTTATTCACCACAAAGAACCTTTTTGTGGAACAAAGTACCTCCCTGGAATGAGTTTTTGCAGGGTGAGATGTCTGCTATTTACATTTATGAATTTTGATGAGAAACCATGAGAAACAGGTGAATGAAGACTGACAGTCAATGTTTAATGTTCACAAATTATTTTGAGAAATGTAAAGCATTTTGGCTCGTTTATGTGTTTCGTGTTCTGTGAGAGCTGTGTGTGGAGGGAGGGGAGTGTATCTCTGTGTTTTTCTAAATGTCTGATGTGTTTCTTCATCTATTTGCCCACATTTTGAACTATATTGTATAGCTGTGTGTTGCGATCAGGGTCATCCCAAGCATGGTTGCAATGTGTTCATTGTCAAACTCCAAAATTAGATTATTTTTCATTCTCAAAAAATAACTATTTTATTTGGAAAAAGTTAATAATTGTATTTTATTGACAAAATATTTTAGTTTGTCTTGTATATTTTTTGACATATGGTCAGGTTACAACATTCCTCAGATGTTACAATGTAACCCACCTACGGGGCATGTCGTCACATTTCACTTCCATTCTTTTGTGAAAAATAGATCTTATACACTGTAATTATGAAAAAAGTGACATTAGTATTAGACAAGTGTGAAATTAATGTGGATAAAAAATTATACTCTGAACCCCATGTGAATTTACACAAACTGAGAAAGTCAAAAAGTGTTGTGTCCTGCTCTCCCCTACATCAGCTTCAGGTCTAGCTTCACATGCAATGACTGCTGGCATCAAACTGATGAGGATCACTTTTTAAACCACTACCTGCACATATTGTTTCTTGTTGTAAGGAAGTTGCAAGTTGTAATGATTGCTGTACTGATCTCAAATGGATTTAAGAGTACATTTACACCTGGTCTTTTAATGATTGGATAAATATCTGATCAGTGAAAATGTAAAAAGTAGCCAAGTGTAAACAGGCCCACGCTGGCACACACACTCTAATGTTTATTTCTTTTGGAATACACTCAAGAAGCAGACATATGCAAGAGTGTGCATTTCTTCTCTCTCCTGTCCATTTAGACTTTCCTATTTCTGCCATCTAGTGGCTAAATTATACTCTATAGACAGTACATTTTCCCCTTTTCTTCAGAGCATAAATATTGAAACACAATCTTAGAACACTGCTTTGATGCATTAACACATTCTAAACACTACGTAATGAGTTATAGAACTACTGGAACCATCATCCTATGTTCATTTCTTGCACAAAAGAATGTTTCTTGAGGAGTGTGTTCATAGTATTTAGACTAATTACAGAAAACTAAAAGAACAACAATCAGCTTGTTTCAAATCATGAACTTACTCAGCACCTTTTAATCTATAACACTCCTTTAACTTGGACCTGTTTGCTGTTAATGCTCTTGAACCTGAAGCTGTAAGCTTGGTTCAATTTTTTTTTTTCCAACACCTCACTTGAAACCGATGTCACAGACGTCACATTGTCTTTGACATCGGAACAGGTCTTTGTGTCTGTGCTGACAGGAAGTACATTCTAGTACACATCTTATGGCTATGCAGGAGTTCAGAAGGTGTAGTCATGTGGTAGCATGTTGTGCTGCCCAGATATTATACAGGAACTTTGAAACAGTTGATTTCTTTTTCGCTGAACTGCAAATTGGATACATTGTTTCAACACTCTAAATTGTTCTACTGCCCCATTAGCTTGTGGGCAATACTGTATATACTGGAGTTCACATACTGGATGTCACCAAAAGTCAAAGGGAGTTGTTAAAGGGAATCTGAATCAAATTGATGCCTCCACATTTTCTCGCTCCTCCGTCCTCCAGCCTGTGACCCAGAAACCGATCAAAGTTAGTCATCTTGAAGGACATCTCAATTCTCTAATTTTACCATTAAGAGGGGAGGAACGAGGAGTGAGGAGGCTTCCAGAGGAGCTGTGAGTGAGGATACACAGGTGTATCCAATGCAGAAGTCTTTCTTGTCGAAAAAACCTGATGCACATATAAATTCTCCTCCCCCTTCACATCCATCATAATTTTCATGTTTCACCTTTGCAGTTTCAATAAACCATACATCTCATATAGTTCAACAGGCAATCTTGCTTTATTAATATTTATTATGAATGTCTTTAACCAACCTTTAACAACATAAGGGCAGATCCTCTGAGCGCAGCTAATGACTCTTTGAAGTGACGCTTGAGTGATCAAGAATATTCCAATGTACAAATAATCTTTCCTTCGAATCCTCGTCCTCATTTTCTTTCCTTGCATCCTTTCCTTGTATCCTGAGGGAGGGGAGCTGAGACACGGGGAAAAGAAGTGAGGCAAGAAAGCGAGGATGCACAAATAAGAAATGAGAAGTACTTTCTTTCACCTGGAGGAAGTGTTCAGGGGTGGAATGCTACTATGTGCTCAGTACTGCTTTTGATACTATTGACCACAACACTCTCTTGAAAATTATGTTGGCGGAATTGCATCAACATGGTTTAAATTGCATTTATCTGACTGTATTTATAATTGTAGATATCACTTTGTAGTAATAAATGAAGAGGTGTCATATCAATCACAAGATCAGCATGGAGTGCCGCAAGGCTCAGTACTAGGATTGTTGCTGTTCAGGGTGTACATGCTACAATTTTGAATATATAATTAAGAAACATGAAGCTGGTTTTCACTGTTAAGCTAATGATACTAGTTTTATATTTCCTCAAGGCCTGGCTAAACCTGTCAATTCGCAAAGCTAGTGCAATGCAGTTGATATTAAAATCTAGATGACTCGTAGATTACTACTGCTTAAAAAATGTCCATCATCTGTTTTAATTTGCATGTAACAAAGAATTTGGTTTGATGCACCTGTTTCTGTGAAGATCCTGTTTTCCCACAGAAATTGCATACTGCTTTAGCTGCCGGACATGCTGGCTTATTAGCCAGGTGGCTTTTGGCTCAGTAACATGAAAATGAATGCTGTTGTCCCAAGTTTGCCACAGGCCTTTATTTTTTCATCCTGCAGCAGGTGTTTCAGTGTGATGATTCCATGCGATCCATACCTGTGATGTATCTAAAACAATCTCTGACTCCTTTTATGCAACAGTTTCAAGACCTCATATTCAGAGTTGAGGTCCAGTTCCAGCAAAATTGTGAACTGTAAGATTTCTGTACTTTCCCGTAAGATTGTCTTGCACTGGTGCAAAGGCTATTTCCAGCCCTGCACCTGTAAACATCTATCTCACCTCGACGACCATCGGCAAAAGACAACAGGAATCAGATGTGTCCTCTGCTTAATCTGACTTTGCTGCAGTCTGGAATTAAACTGCTGGTTTCTTCCAAAGTTTTTTTCTCTATTTCTGTCACTGATGGAGTTTTGGTTCCTTGCCGTTGTTGCCTTTGACTTGCTTAGTTGAGGCCACTTAATTTCCAGCAATATTGTCGACTTGATTGAATAGACACTATTTGAACTGAACTGAGCAAGATGATGACATCACTGAATTAATGATGAACTGACTTTGACTGAAATTTTGAGCGTTTTGAGTGTTTAGTGGTCCTTTTTCATTATCGACACTATTTTCTTACTTTCCTGTTTGATACTGTAAAGCTGCTTTGACACAATTTTTATTGCATAAAGCGCTATATCATCATTATTTATATAGTGCTTATTACAATGCAAATTGTGTCAAAGCAGCTTTACAGTATTAAACGGGGAAATAGTATGGCAAAATAGTGTCTTTCTCTTCTGGCCAGACAAAACCAGCAGTTTAAAACTAGGCTGCAGCCGAGTCAGATTGCGCAGAAAACTCATCTGGTTCCTGTGGTTTTGTCCCAACGGCCATCTGGGGGATGAGGTCTTCGGAGGGGATCGGTCTCTGGGGCACATCTAGATGTCCTGGTCTCCGCTGACATTTCAGGGCAGTAGAGGTTGTCTCTAGGTGCTGATCCACCATCTGATCTGGATACGGACTGGATCTAGGTAGCTATGGTGACCTCAGAATAAGAAAGAAACAAACTAATATTAGCGTAGATGTCATTCTTCTAATGATGTAACAAGTACATCGGGTGTTATGGGAAGTGTTGCCAGTTCTGGTTGACCTAATTAATGCAGCCTAACAATCCTTTAACGGATTTGAATTATAGAAATGCGATAGTGTATTATGTGTAAGCCAGGTTAAAGAGATGGGTCTTTAATCTAGATTTAAACTGACAGAGTGTGTCTGCCTCCCGAACAGTGTTAGGTAGATTGTTCCAGAGTTTGGGCGCTAAATAGGAAAATGATCTGTTGATTTTGATATTCTAGGTATTATCAAATGACCAGAGTTTTGAGATCGCAGTGGACGTGAAGGACTATAGTGTGATAAGAGCTCACTCAAATACTGAGGTGCCAAACCATTCAGGGCCTTATAAGTAATTAACAAGATTTTTAAATGTATACGATGTTTAATAGGGAGCCAGTGCAGTGTTGACAGAACCGGGGTAATATGGTCATACTTCCTGGTTCTAGTAAGTACTCTAGCTGCTGCATTTTGGACCAGCTGGAGTTTATCAATCAAACGCGCAGAGCAACCACCCAATAAAGCATTACAATAATCTAGCCTCGAGGTCATGAACGCATGAATTAATGTTTCTGCATTTGACATTGAGAACATAGGTCGTAATTTAATTTTTTTTTAAGATGGAAAAATGTGGTTTTACAAATGCTAGAGACATGTTTTTCAAAGAAAAGATTGCTATCAAATATATAAATATAAATATAAATATATATATATAAATAAAGGTGACTTGACTATCTGTTGCTCAATAAACCAATAACACAAATAAAATTCTTTATATTATAGGTATTACATGCATTTGAGTACATTTTATCTTATTTTTAGGTATTAGTACTAATTATGCTATACAATTCTTTCTCTTCCATCCAGCAATTCACAACTTGTCCCGTGGGAGTGCATATGCAATCACCTATACCCTCTTTATCTTACTATCTCTCTGCAATAATGGCATATAAAAATGCCAAATCACAGCTAAAAAGTATTTATTTTTTTTCTGCTGGAAGTTTAGATATCTACTTGCCCTGCCTGCATTTTTACTTTATTACAAATTAAAATGTACATTCTTTAACATTAAAAATATTTAAATATTTTATTAATGTAATTATGAGTCATTTTAAAAACTCAAATCATTTAACGTCATAAAATGTTTTCTTTACAAAGAAAAACTGCAATAATGACTGAAATTACACAGTTGAAATACATTTCTAATTGCTGTATGATAGAGCAGATGAAATGGCATGAATTTGCTATGCAAATAGATATGTTTTGCTCTTAATTTGAATAGATGGTTTGTTTGCAACAACACCTAAACTGTTACAGTATTTTTAACATGGTGAATTTGGATGCAAGTCTCTTTTTGCTTCAATGCCGTTTAAATGTGTATTAAACTCTTCAGTGCACGTTAACTACTGAATGGTCCAATTGTGTCTGCTGTATCATTATATCATTTCAAATCAGTTGCTTTTTTAAATACACTTGGGGAAAAAAAATAAACGCTTTTTTTCAACTCCTTTTTTTATAGGTAATAAAAGTCACGAATGCAGGCAGATTCCTCATCCTCCAACTTTATTGACAGCTTAAAATTACATATCTATGTTCTAGGACTTAAGTTGCAATTTCCTTCTGACTTAAAAACTGAGTACAAGCAATGATATTCTTACAGTAGTCCAAGTGATATTGTACAAAAATATCTGATTTGTGTGAAAACATTCTTTTTTTGCAAATTGTTGCTAATTTCACATCTCTCTAATGTACTGGATAATTTAAGGTAGAAAGGACTAAAATTACTCTATAATGTTCAGCATTAACAAGCAGTGTTTGCCAAACCCGCAAACATGACTTTTTAGAAAAAATGTCAAAAAAAAAAAAAAATAAAGATACAAAAAAAGAAACATGAAAATGTATGGTTTCTGAAAGTCAAATTAATTCAAATATACCATTATAACATTTCCTTAGTAGACACACACACTTTGCTGTGAGCTGCAAGTGGGGACCAGATCGTAATGGACTTCCTGTGATGAAAATGGTCTTTAAGCCTGCTTTCACGTTTCTCCATATAACCACAAAACAAAAGAAAACAAAACACCAGAATTGAGCCTTCGCCTGACTTCTCTCTTACATTTGATCTAAGGTTCACTTTTGTGAGCCCAGAGGTTCCCTGTGGCGCGGGACGTCCCTGTAATGGATCTTTTCACCAGTGGCATGGAAAGGGGTCCCTTAACAAAGCATCATACATTACACCTCTACCTAAATAAACATCTCGTTTTAAACGCAACATGATTTTTTTTTTCTTTTTTACCCCTTTTCTTCATAACAAAGACAAAACAAAACTCAAAGATGCTCTGTGGCCTGAGAAAGGCCTCTGTTTGCTAGCCTTTGGCCAATGAAGAGGATTCAGAGAAGAGAAACAACCATCAATCAGGAAAGGAGGGGCGACAGAGGAAACAAGTTACGCAGACGCTTCAATGGTGCATTCTCTCGCCAGATGACCGGTCTTGCCGCAGTTGTAGCAGTTCACCTCAGTAGCCTTGCTGCACTGCACTGCAACATGACCGATCTCGCCACACCTGCAAATCAACATGCATTTTAGTTTCCTACTGAATTCAAAGCCTTCATCCAGCTTTCTGTTCTAAACTTCACTGTCATACAAGTAGTAGTCATTTACTCCAAAATATGAACCTTTTCATTTAATATCACCCATGTCGCTATGCCATTACAAACTTGTAAGCAGAGCTGGGTAGTAACTGATTGCATGTAATCTGGATTACATAATCAGATTCCAAAAATGAAGTGCTTGTAATTAGATTAAATTACATTTTAAAATACTCGTAATCACTAAAAAAGTAACTGTAGTCTGACTACATGATTACATATTCACACAATAGCAATAAATTATTCGTAATTTATTGATTCTCCTAGAATAAATATCTAGTTTCGGGGACTATACCTGATAGCCTCAAAGAGGCTACTGTGACTCCTCTTCTCAAGAAACCTTCTCTTGATGCTAGTAATTTTAATAATTTTCGACCGATCTCAAATCTTCCGTTTATTACAAAAGCACTCGAGAAAACAGTGTTTATTCAAATTCAGTCTTTCCTTAGTGCAAATCACATTTTTGAAACACTTCCAGTCTGGTTTTAAGCCTCTGCATAGCACAGAGTTTGCTTTATTACGGGTCCTTGATGATATTATGTTGGTGACTGACTCTGGTGACTCTGTTATCCTAATTATGTTAGACTTAACCTCGGCTTTTGATACAGTTGATCATAAAACTCTTTTATCTCAACTAGAATATTTTGTGGGAATCCGGGGAACTGTTCTTTGCTGGTTCAAATCATATTTAACAAATAGAAGTTTCTCTGTCAGATTGGGCAATTTTTCTTCATTGCCTGCCAAACTTTCCTGTGGAGTGCCGCAGGGTTCTATTCTCGCTCCCATTCTTTTTTCTTTGTATTTACTTCCTTTGGGCTCTATTTTCAGAAAGCATGGTGTATCATTTCACTGCTATGCGGATGATACTCAAATTTATGTACCTCAAACGAAATAAACATGCTGCTCTGGAACCTCTTTTTGCGTGCCTGGATGAAGTGAAAACGTGGCTCTCTCAGAATTTTCTTTGTCTGAATGAATCAAAAACCGAGGTTATAGTCTTTGGCCCTAGTGAAAATTCAGGGAGCAGAAGTATCGATCTGGACTACCTTGCTCCTTTTACTTCTTCCTGTATTAAGAACCTAGGTGTTTTCTGGGATCAAAATCTTAAATTTGATAAACAAATAAATGCGGTTATTAGTTCCTGTTTTTTCCAGCTACGTCTTCTCTCCAAAATTAAATCTTTTCTCTCTGTGAAAACTTTAGAGATTGCTATCCATGCACTCATTACAACTCGCTTGGATTACTGCAACTCTCTCTATCTAGGCATTTCTAAATCTTCCATTGCTCGTCTACAATTAGTACAAAATGCCACTGCTAAATTCCTCAAAGGACATCGTAAATTTGATCACGTTACTCCTATTCTGAAATCATTACATTGGTTACCTGTGCATCTCAGAATTGAGTTCAAAATTCTTCTCTGTGTTTATAAATCTATAAATAATCTGGCATCGAGCTACTTATCTGATCAACTTCATCTATACAATCCTACTCGAAATCTGAGGTCTGGTGATCAAAGACTTCTCTCTGTCCCCAGATCACGGTTAACGCATAGAGGGGATAGAGCCTTTGCAGTTGCTGGCCCTAGGCTGTGGAACAGCCTTCCAGCCTATATCAGATCGGCACAGTCTTTAACCGTTTTTAAATCATCTCTTAAAACCTATTTCTTTTCTTTGGCTTTTAATTCAATGTGAGTTTATGGTATGAATGTGTGGGTTGTCCTGTGTTTTTATGTCTTTATCTGTTCAGCACTTTGGTCAGCTGTGCTTGCTGTTTTTAAATGTGCTATATAAATAAAGCAAACTTGATTCTCCCTAATTTCTTCTTCATCTTTTAAATGTTCCTTTCTAAAATAGCCTACCACTTATATACATTCAGAAAGTTTTCCAGTTTTGTGGACAGTCACAAGGAGCAAAAGGAGCCCCTACCAAGTATTGAGTACATATACAGTAAATGAACATACTTTCCAGAAGGCCAACAATTCACTAAAAATGTTTTTTTTATTGGTCTTATGAAGTATTCTAATTTGTTGAGATAGTGAATTGGTGGGTTTTTGTTAAATGTGAGCCAAAATCATCACAATTAAAAGAACCAAAGACTTAAACTACTTCAGTCTGTGTGCATTGAATTTATTTAATACACGAGTTTCACAATTTGAGCTGAATTACTGAAATAAATGAACTTTTCCACGACATTCTAATTTACTGAGATGCATCTGTATATATTTGGTAACACTTTAGAATAGCAGGGATCCTACACATTTTCCATTTCAAAATTCCATACTTTTCCAGACTCAAATTTCCAGACCATATTTAACATAAATGGTTCACAGAGCATTATTTTTAGCTTTATATTTGGTATATAGTACAGGCATCTGTAAATATTTTTATTTTCTCAGGGTTTTTTTAATTGATTTTCTCTAAGTGACAACATACAGAATGCCTAAAAATAATAAATAAAAAAAATACAGACTTTTACATGTACACAAGAAACTTTTTTGTGCCATCGAGAAACTATTCACATGTGCATGGGAATGCTTTGCATGCTTACGCATTACAATTCCTAGTTTTATATAACCTGTTTCCTTTGTGCATCACTGCCATCTTACAATGAATAAAACGATAGCATGGATGCACATGGATTAACAGATTTACCTGCTCAAAAATTTTGCTTTTCTTACGTTAGTACCTCTAATATCAAGGCCTAATGTCCAATTTAACACATCCTCTGTGGTGGTGGAGAAACTATGACATGAAATGGACTGAAGGCATAAAATTTGCCAAGTTCAAGGGTCTATAAAAAAGACTGGTACTGTAAAAAAAAAGTGTTTAAGATTTGGCTTTTATTGGGGCAGTATGCCATATTTCAAGGCCTTAGGTCTCTTTAATGCATAGTCTGTGGTGGCCAAGAAACCACACCGCGAAATGGGCTGATGGCATAACAGGTGGCTCAGTGTGCATTGTCCTATATGTTAAATTTAATGGTTTCTTGTGCGCACATAAAAGTCTGTATATTTTTTATTTTTGCAAAGGTCCTTGAGGCTATGTAATCCGGTGCTAAGAATATAGTGTGAAGAATCCCAAAATGCTTATAACCTGCAGTTTGCATAATGAAAAAGTGCACTTTGAATTCATTGTCATATTTGGCGATGACTAAACAGCTGCCACAAAACCTCACTTCTTGTACGATAAATTTATTTTCATTAAATTCTTATTTTCTATTATTAACAAAAAAAAAAAAAAAAAAAAAAATAGGGGCAAAAGTCTGGAAACACAAATATTTTTCCATACTCTGCTTTCTTTTTTCCATACATTTCCAGACCTTGAAAGTACAAATCAAATTCCATACTTTTCTAAACCCCATAGGAACCCTGGAATAGGGAACACATTCATTATTAACTATGACTTTTCCCTCAATAAATTCCTAATTTGCTGCTTATTAATAGTTAGTAAGGTAGTTGTTAAGTTTAGGTATCGGGTAGGATTAGGGATGTAGAATATGGTCATGTAGAATAAGGCATTAATATGGGCTTAATTACTACTAATAAATGACTAATATTTTAATAATATTCATGCTAATAAGCAACTAGTTAAGAGACCCTAAAATAAAGAGTTACTAAATATTTTAATAAATAAGTATCACATTTGCATGTTCATGGTTAGTAACGGTCACATAACATGCAGGCAAAACAAAATATTTTTTAGTAAGTGTTTTATTTTGACTGATGGTATTCTAAAATTACTTATTTAAATTTTCCATTTATATGATTTAATTAATTAATAGCTTTTTATTAAACTCATGAAGCCCCTGCAGTTCATTTACAACCCCTAGTTCATTTACAACCCCCAGTTTGGGAAACCTTGAAGTAATGTAATGTTTAAAGCACTTCATGTTTTTTTTATTACAATGAATGGAACATATTTTCTTACTTTTTGTATTTTTATATCAATATGGTATGAGATTATCCTATTTAAAATGTGATAAACAATTTAGGTAAAAAACAAAAACAAAACAAAAGTAATCGAAAAGTAATCTAAATGTAGTAATGATTACATTACGAAAATTACCAAAACTGCAATTTTTCTCATGTAATTTGGAATCAGTAACGGACTACAATTTCTAAGTAATCTAGCCAGCTCTGCTTGTAAGCCATTTTTTCTGTTAAACACAAAAGTTCAAGTCCATCATAACATCTGTAGCACGCACTCACATGGTGCATTTAGTTCAGATACTTCACACAAAAGAACCTTACATGCCAATCTGGACATTATTATTAAATATTTTTATGTTTGGGTCAAGCTCCGACGGGACTTACCGGTAACACTTCACCTTGTCACATAGTTTCTGGATGTGTCCAAACCCCCCGCAGGAGTAGCACTTCTGCTCGTTGCCGTGGTCACAGTCGCGTGCCACGTGACCGGCTTTTCCGCAGTTATAGCAACACTGCTCTCTCTCCTTTTTGGGTTCTTTACAGTCTCTGGAAATATGGCCACTCCTATGGCAATTGTAGCATGCTGAATTTGAAGCAGAAAAAAGCTTTAAACAATGTTGACAGAGTACCGACTGTACAAAAGATCTTCAAGTTCTTACTAATCAAAGTGCAATGAGGCAGAGCATCTTACCATCCTCAGTCTGTTCGCAATCTCTCGCAATGTGGCCCTGCTCTCCACACCTATAACAGAACAGATCTACAGAGAGAAAGACCACCTTAGTTAGACTGCATCTGACCAGAAGCAGCACTATTTAAATAACTGGAGAAGCCCTACCCTTTCCTCGTCCCCGGCCCCGGCCACGACCTCGACCAGCATTAGGACAATTCTTGATCCAGTGTCCAGAGCGGCCACATCCAAAGCACTCGCTGGTACTCATGTCCATTATCTGTGGAGATAAAGCCACAAACTCTGATTTCATTCATGCTTACCACAGAATGCTCACTGCAAGCATGAAAGATCTCTTTACGTTAGGGCTGTGCAATTAATCGAAATTCAGTTTCGATTTCAGCTTCAAACGATCATGAAAATACAGTAATCAAGATGAAACGATTATTGCGCACCTTTCCAGAGCACGGTGCGCTTTCAATCCTCCATAAAAGCCCAATTTCACATGCAAACCAGTACAATCATGTAACGTGACTTTCATAGCGGGACGTGCTTGATTTATTAATGTTTCTTTGATGTTGTGTTAAAGCGTGAAAGAGACTTTGCGCTGTTCTGTGAATGCGCTCAGAGACGGAAGAGGACACGGACATTTAAAGTCATCTTTAGCTCAAAGTGCGCGCCTAAAGGGTCAAATACATGCAAGAATATTTCAAAATGCAGCGCTTGGTGATTATTCATGTAAACCTTTGTCAGTTATGTCTTAAATGAACGTAAACAGTTGAGAATGAAAATACATGCATAACAGTATATTGGATCCGTGCATCTCTTAAAGCGACAACAAGTAATATTCCTTCCGCCGTCTTCGTGCTTAATATTAATCAAACACAAAAAATACAAAGAGAAAAATCACTCACTGCTCTTGAATGAAGGACTTTTGTAGTCTTAATAAGAAACAAAGCATGTTAAATTCTTACAGTGAAGAAGTTGTTTTATTGTTTTACTGTGTTTACTGTAATAAAACCATGGTTAATTTTTGTAAAAGGTTGCCAGGCTGCTGTACTCCTAAAGGTGAAACTTTAGCATATTTTTTTCTGTCAGATTTATTAACAGCAATTACAGAACATAACATAATCCATCTGAACTTTCAACAACCAGTTTAAATAAATTTACTTGCACAAGCTTAAAACAAATATTACATGTACACAAAAGTTTGGGGTTATTAAGATTGTTATTTTTTAAAAAAAGTCTCATGCTGAACAAGTCTCATATTTGAATAAAAATACAGTAAAAACAGCAACATTGTGAAATATAATTAAAAAGAACTACTTTCTATTTTAATATATTTTAAAATATAGTTTAAAATGCAGCAGTGCATCATTACTCCAGTCTTCAGTGTCACATGATCCTTCAGAAATCATTCTAATATCTTTTAAAGCTTCATATTTGTGTGGAAACCGTGATGCATTTTTCATTATTATTTTTATATATAACAATGATATGTAGTAATGTAATAATGTGGCAATGGTTTCTTAAGATCTACTTATGCTTCTGATGCTTTTGGGAAGCGCAGCTCTATTTGAACAAGCACTGAGCCATGCATCAGTGCTGTCTGTGATTGATTGATTGATTGATTGATTGATTGATTGATTGATTCTGTCTTTCAGCATTTGTGTGTGTTCCCATGAGCACGAGAAACAGCTCTATCCAACACAATTATTCGCTAATATAGTCTATTTTTCCCACTTAGAAGCTTATTTTATGCACCAAGTTTCTTGATAAATAAAATTAGTGGTTAAAAAAATATGCACTTTAGAATAAGATATTTTATATGAGGATCGATCCACTCATCCCTACCATGCATCTAAATTTGCATTCACTCAAAAATCCACTTTCAGTGAAAACACGTTAGACACCATATTTCTGGGATAACTCTGTAAAAACGTGATTATTTAAGCGGAAACAATTCAAAGAAACATAAAATCTAAAACTTCTCAATCTCATATAAAGGGCCTACTGTAAATGGGAATGCTGATGGCACATGGCACACACATGGTCCAAGCACCAACGCTACTGCTAAAGACAAACAAATCTAACAAAATTAACAGGGTTCTCTTTGGAAACACCTATAAACACTCATAACTGTATTTAAAAACAGGTTTTATGAAGGCTAAAACTCCTACAAACTGGTTTAACACCTGTACTGATCATCAGATCATATATTAGCCATGCAAATACACATCATAAGAAGAACTGCTCTCATCAGGGATGCACTAACACAGTATGCACATGAAATCATGCTGATTAACACGTGTTTAGAGACGGATAGGGACTGAATGACACATGGTTGAAGGAAAGTCACATGTGTAAATGCTCCACAGGCTAAGAACCTCAACACTGGGCCTCATCATGCATTTTCACACAAAAACTTCACACAAATACTCAACTCTATCGCCATTCTGCCGCGATGTATGTATTTATGAGCTGCTGTGGGATTTATTTTTGGGAATCGCACACGTGCTCGCGCACTTATATGAGACTTTCCCGCGCTGCAGGCCTCAGCTAGCTTAACGCGCATGATTAAACACACTTAATGCACACACGAACCGTGCGATTAACACAATCACAGCTAGCATTAAATATGTAACGGATCATGGAATTAATACAGACAAAACCCGTTGGAAATGTGGGTTTATCGCTGATAATATGTGTACTCACCTACAGCGAACGCTAGCCTGTTAGCTGTGACTCACTGCTGTTTACTCCTCCCTTCAGCACTGCGCATGAATCCGCTGAGTGACAGATACAGTAGCCAATAAGAGATCCCGATTCAGAGCGGGAGGACCAATGAGGATTGAAGACTTGGAGACGCCCCTTCATTCTGACCAATCATTAATCGAAAAGATACACGGGCCCGCCCACAGCAACAACACTGTTGTAATGTTCAGAACGGAATATTAGCGGTCTGCTTTCTGTTACTGTGGAGTTATCTTTTATAATTTACACAAATAAATCACACATGAGTTCGGTTATGAGGCAGAACTCAAACTGACAGAGTTATTAATTATTTTAACCATCAGTTCGGGCCAGTGTTACGGAATTGTACTATTAATCGTGCAACCCTGTTCACTAATCTGCAGTTAAACTTTCTCATTTAATGCGTCCGACATCAAGCATTTGGTCGGTCATCAGAAATTCGCCGGAATCATATCTCACTCAATTCGCTTCGTGTGACGTTAGCTTCCTATTTCTGTTCCCTGAAAAAGCAACCTTTAACCGCTGGTCCAGGATCAGTTCTTTAGAATCAAATCTAGTAGCTAAATCTTTTAAAATAATAGTAGGCGGTCGGGCTCGAGCAGAGCATACTTGCTATTTAGGTCATACTTTACATGCCATAAATAGCAAGAGTAGTATGGTAGAATGTTATTTTGAATTCAGCCATATGAAATTATACATTCTAAAAGCCTTGTGAAGTAACGTTACTATTATCCTAATCAAGTCAAGTCGAGCTTTATTGTCATTCTGCTACATGTGTGGACATATAGTGGAACGAAATGTCGTGTCTCGCAGGACCACGGTGCTACATACTAGTTAAACATAAGATAAACATACAACAATGCAAGTATAGGAAAAACAATAGAGCTATACAACAGTTAACCATCTGACTATACATATACTATACATACTATAACTACTATACCTACTTGACTACACATACACAAACTGAGACTGTACAAGAACTTTACATAAATACTGTACATGAAATTTGTGCGAAAGAGATATATGTACATGAAATTGTGCAGAAAAAAAAAATATTTTGTACATTAAATTATTGTACAGAAGAGAGATTTTGTGGGAGACAGTGCATAGTGCAAAGAGATTTTGTTGTGCAATGCTCAAGTAAACGTATTATTTTGTAGTGCAATGTTCAAGTAGACATATATTTTCTTAAGAGTCTTTGTGGCAGGAAGTGTTTGTAGAAAGTGTCTAGTGTGCATATAGTGGGATGAGTGCGTTACTACAGGTGGTTTGTATAGCCCACTCACCTGTGTGTAGCACATTCAGAATTGCACTTAGTAAAATTGTCAACAGTTTTTAATGAGTTGGGGGGGGTGGGAGGGCTGAGGTGTTCATGGTTTCAGAGGGGGACAGGGGGATTGGAGTTAAGAGCTCTCACAGCCTGGGGAAAAAAGCTGTTGAGCAATCTGACAGAGCGAGCTCTGATGCTCTGGTACCTTCTACCTGATGGCAGGAGCTGGAAGAGGTTGTGAGAGGGGTGGGTGGGGTCCTTCACGATGCTGGTGGCCTTGTTGGAGCATCGTGAAAGGAAAATGTCCAGGATGGAGGGGAGAGGGGCACCGATGATCTTTGCGGCAGTGTTCACTGTCCGTTGTAGGGTCTTGCGGTCAGCAGCACTGCAGTTCCCATACCAGACAGTGATGCAGGTGGTCAGCACACTCTCAATGGTGCCCCTGTAAAAAGTGGTGAGGATGGGTGGAGGGAGACTTGCCCTTTTCAGCCGGCGGAGAAAGTGGAGGCGCTGTTGTCTCTTCTTGTTGAGCGACGTGACTTTGGTGGTCCAGGTGAGATCCTCTGTGATGTGCACCCCCAGGAATTTAGTGCTGCCGACTCTCTCCACGGTTGAGCCGTCGATGGTCAGTGGGGGGTGGTCGACAGAGTTTCTCCTGAAGTCCATCACAACCTCTTTCGTCTTACCCACATTGAGGGACAGATTGTTTGCACCACACCATTCAGCCAGTTGTGCCACTTCCTCTCTGTAGTGCGTTTCATCGTTGTTGCTGATGAGGCCTACCACAGTTGTGTCATCAGCAAACTTGATGATGTGGTTGGAGGTGGACTTGGCAGTGCAGTCGTGGGTCAGCAGTGTGAAGAGCAGCGGGCTGAGCACACAGCCTTGTGGGGCACCTGTGCTCAGTGTGGTAGTGCTGGAGGTGTTGCGGCCGACACGGACTGACTGAGGTCTTGCAGTTAAAAAGACCAGGATCCAATTACAGAGGGAGGTGTTAAGGCCCAGCAGGTTTAGTTTGTGGATGAGCTGTTGTGGGATTATTGTGTTGAATGCTGAGCTGAAGTCAATGAACACCATTCTAACATAAGAGTCTTTCTGTTCCAGGTGAGTAAGAGCTAGGTGGAGAGTGGTGGATATTGCATCGTCCGTGGCACGGTTTGGATGGTATGCAAACTGGAGTGGGTCCAGCGTGTTTGGGAGACTGGACTTAATGTGCTGCATGACTAACCTCTCAAAGCACTTCATCATGATTGGGGTAAGTGCTATGGGACGATAGTCATTCAGACAGGACACAGGTGACTTCTTTGGTACTGGAATTATGGAGGTGGATTTGAGACACGTGGGGACGACTGCCTGGCTCAGCGAGGTGTTGAAGATGTCTGTTAGGACATCCGTCAGCTGTGCAGCACAGTCTTTCAGTACACGTCCAGGTATGTTGTCAGGGCCCGCAGCCTTTCGTGGGTTAATCCTGGATAGGGTCTTCCTTACGTCGACTGGAGAGAGACAGAGTACCTGGTCGTTTGGAGATGTGAGTAGTTTCTGTGCAGGTGTGTCGTTCTGTATCTCAAATCGTGAGTAGAAGTGGTTGAGTGCCTCTAGTAAGGATGTGTCATCGTCACTGGCCTGTGGCGGGGGCTTGTAGTCAGTGATGGTCTGAATGGCTTGCCACAGGGTCCGAGTGTCTCTGCTGTCTGTGAAGTGATTGTTGATTTTTTTAGCATACTGATGTTTTGCCTTCTTGATGCCATGAGACAGATTGGTTCTTGCTGTTTTGAGGGCTGCTTTATCTCCTGATCTGAATGCTTCATCTCTGGTCTTTAGCAGCCCATGAACCTCTGCTGTCATCCATGGCTTCTGGTTGGTACGTGTGGTGATGGTCTTGGTGACTGTCACATCATCTATGCACTTTTTGATGTAAGCAGTCACCGTTTCAGTGTAAAAACAGTTACGTTAGCATTTAAAACGATAAAACTCGTTTTGGAGCTGAGTGACCCTCTTTTCAAAAGCTATTGAACTGGATGGTGTGCCACTGAAGAACCCCATAGCATACAGAGATGGTAGAAATTCAACGTCTGGAGTAAATAATTCTACATTAAAGACTTGTAGTATATTCCTTAGGGTGAAATAAATATTTTGCAACTTGTTTATCAACGGTGTGACCTTCCTTTGGAAAGCTATTGAACTGGATGGTGTGCCAATGAAGAAACCCATAGAATACAGTGATGGTACAAATTAAACATATAGAGCAAATAAGTGTAGATTACATAGTTGTAGTATGTTCTATAGGGTCAAATAAAGATTGTACAACTTGGGTTGGAGCACTGGGTTCCTCCTTTCAAAAGATATTGAACTGGATGATGTGTCATTGAAAACAAACAAACAAACAAACAAAAAAACATAAAACACAGTGATGGTACAAATTGAACATGTATGAGGCGCAAATGATTTATAAACCATTTTGAAGAAAGTTTTGCCACTAATTTTTGAAGTGTTCACCCCAAAATAAACATCCTGTTTGCTGTCATGCTTTCTGAGTACTTGTCAATAATCTGATGGATTCAGTACCATGGACAGTGATATTTCTGCAGGAATGTAAACATTAATCAGTGCACATGAATTGTGATATTGTGAAAGTTTAATATTAAACGAAGATGTCATATACAACAGGAAAGGTTTAGCCATTCTTTCATTGAACACCTGGAGACCACTGTTACACTGCTAAGTCTTTATCTCACTTAAAGCCAGAAAAACAGAGGTGAATAAAACAGCAAGAGATGGGCTGCAGTATGTTCTGTAGGGCCCAGATAAGATGTTCCAACTTGCTTTGGAGCAGTCAACCCATGCTTTCAAAACCTTTTGAAATAAATCATATGTCATTGTTAAAACCAACACAGTTCTTGTTCATTTTGAGGCAAATAAATAAATAAAAACAGTTGTAAAATGAAGCCATTAACTATGTTCAGGAGATTACATGTGATTTTCCACTTGCCTGGATTGTTACCAAATTACAGCTCATGTACATGTTCTTAAACATCTTTTCAAACACAATCATTATAATATCATTATAACATCTTTTCAATCACAATCTATAGCATTAGAAGACATAATGTGAGTGATATTTGCCGGTACATCTGTAGTTGGCTAAAATGTATTTGTCTGTTTGCACACAATGAAAAAAAAAAATTACAACTTTTTAGACAGTCCCTATCTTGTTTACCACGCTACACTGGACATTCAGTGGACGTTCGCAAGTAAATATGCCATTAACACAACACTTGGCTATTTTGATCGATTGTGAAAAATGTAGTAGATTGACAATCATGTCGCTGAATAGAATTTGCTAAAATTAATATTATTGCACATATAATTAGAAAGTTATTGAACGCAAGTCCGAATGTGCGAATAAAAAAACAACTTTACCGAAGTGCCCCCCCCCCATTATTCATATTTATATCGATATGAATTTTATTCATATTCATATCGCTTAAACTTACCAAGCATAAATGAGTCGTATATCAAATGAAAGCTCTCATTCCCCAAAATGTGATTATGCCGTTTATTTCATTGATCTAACACATTACAGAGAATAATTATCAAAAGAATCACGACGATTGAAATTACTCTCGAAAAAAAAAAAAAGTCACGTTTCTGCTCCGATTACTACTTCCTTGTGCTAGACGTAGCCACAATCTTTATATCAGCTCTTAGATTAGGATGTTATCTTTAAAATGAGACTATGCTCACTTTTCTGCGAGCTTCCACGGTCAAACTACACCCTAATATGTCTCCGATGTCCCGATCAAAACAGGCGATGCAGTTGAATGGTGCGTTTTCGACTAGTTTTGCCTTAACACGTTTGTGTCAACGGGCGACTACGTCATCACGTAATGTGTCCTATGTCTGAAAAGCCCCCAATCACAGCTCTCCAAAGAGACATCGATCGAAATCCTAGCCCAATCCGATGTCGATTTATGCCTTTCCAAACACTAGAGAGGAAGGCGCACTTTACGCAAAATGGACATGCCTCCAGCGCGCTAGCAGCTAGCTAGCTCATGCAGAGTTGGACCACGTTTGATTGTGAACAAATACAGTAATGATTATGAATCATCCCACTCACGTGTTAAAATTTAAGGTGTTCTGTGTAAAATGAGACCATTTTTATCCATTTAACCCAATCTATGTAGGTATGGGAATCTTTTAAATTCGGGTATGCCTGATCTCTCAAAAATAGAAAAATAGAGACCCCTAGAGGACATTTTGCCTCCCTACAATTAAATTTCAATAACTTTTTCAATAACTTTTTTTGGGGTATTTTCTGTAAAATGAGACCATTTTTATCAATTTACTCCAATATATGTGAGTAGGGCCCTCTTTCACAGTTTTTGCCTATTGCTTACACACTTTTTTGCAGAATTTGGCTCATTATGTCAAAACTCTACACACAAGCCAATCAGACATAGCACTTGGAGATTAACAACTCACATCTATGCCAAAATGAAACACTGCAATCAAAACTTAACACGCCTTTCTAAAAATGAAATTCTTGCAACAAAACCATACACACAAGCACCATTTGAATTACTCTTTCATATCACCAGCAACACACTGATGGGCTTTATGTAAAACACTGCAGTCTTTGGGTTTCTATTTTTATTGTTATTTTCTCAGACTCATTCTTCTGTAAAACTCAAAAGTAGAATTTCTGCAGTAATCAAACAAGAGTTTTTACAAAAAAAACAAACATCTTACAGAAATAAAGAAAAATAGAATCACAAATCATCAAATTTAGCAACAAAACAAAAGTAAAAAAACAAAACAATTACTGGATAAATTGGTATTGGGGAAAAAAAAAACATACTTGTTTTGTGTGTGTGTGTGTGTGTGTGTGTGTGTGTGTGTGTGTGTGTGTGTGTGTGGTGGAGGGCTGGGGGGCTTATGGATCCTGCCTTCTGTTCGGGTCTGGCCACAAGACCTCGTCAACATCACAGGCGATGTCCTCGCGGGCTAGGCATCGGGGAAAATATCACCTTGTGTGCCGAATCCACCCTTGCATTGATCCCACCTCAGTGTCTCCCCATGCCTCTTCCATTGCTTGCAGAAGAGTCATGCAGGCGTGTGGTTGCCGATCACATACTTTCCACCGCCACGCAGAAAAGAATTCCTCGATTGCATTTAGAAAGGGGCTGTAAGGGAGCAGGTATAAAAGTGTGAAATGGTTATGGTTGTTGAACCGATCTCGGACCAGAGCAGCCCGGTGGAAACTAACATTATCCCAGATGACAACAAACCTGGGCTGCTGTGGTCTGTTCTGCACAACTGCATGTAGTGCATCTAGAAATGCAATGATCTGTCCAGTATTGTAGGGACCTAGAGTGGCATAGTGATGCAGGACTCCTTGGACACTAATAGCAGCACACAAGGTGATATTTCCCCCACGCTGCCCAGGGACATTTACAACAGCCCTTTGTCCAACTACGTTACGGCCCCGACGCCTGGTTTTGGCCAGATTGAAGCCTGCCTCATCCACATAGATGAACTCATGTGGCAGTTCGCCGGCATCAAAATCCAGAACTGTCTTTTTTCTCAACAGAAAATATTGAATAGTGTTACTGAAAACACATACAGTAACTACAATGTCTATATTTTCACACAAGTAGGGGCTGGGTTGGGTCAGTATAGACAAAAACTACAAGCTACAGGCAAGGCAGGTGGCAGCATAAACCCTCATTCCCACATCACAATATACAGTATGTAAAGTAAAGTGACACATACCTGCACATAATCATGGCGCAGATCCTTGACCCGGACACTGTTCCTCTCAAACAGCACTCTGTACTGCTGCTTCATTCTGAAGTTATGTTTCTGTATGATGCGACTTAGTGTAGAAATGCTGACCCTGTTGATATTGTTGAATACATTTCTATTTGCAATTTTGCGTTGTTGCTACTCACGAAGTCAGATTGCATTATTTTCTCGCACCATTTCAATGATGGCAGGCTCTTGTTGTTGAGTGAAGAGCCATTCCCTTCCACCTTGAGGAGGTCGTCCAACCATTCTGTAGAAAATGCCACCACAAGATGTCATTGGTTAGGTTCTTTTTCACATACTGTACTTTCAAACTGTACACAGTACTGTAACATCACAATGGTATTCCTTTACATATACTTCACAGCACTGCCCATTTTTGTATAGTACAGTTAGTACAGTAATACGATACAGAATCATGTGACACATACAGTAGGTACAGTATGGAGTAGAAACTTGAAGATATACCTGTTCTCCAGTCGGAGTGTCATTATTATCGATGCTGCTGTGTAGCGACTGAGGTTAGGGTGGACCCTCATGGACAGGCCATGATTTATCACATGGTCCACCAGAGCAGCCCTGATGTCATCTGATTCACGTCTCCGCACTGGTCCTCGTCTTTGTCCTTGTCCTCTTCCACGTCCGACTTCTTTCTCTCTTTGTCCTCCTCTTACTCTGACTCTCATTGCCTCCATGCTTGCAAAGTTCTCAAAATGGCTTACCTGAGGCCTGTTTGAAGTGCTAAGGCTCAGACCGATAGGTGTTCTGTTTTCTGTGCAAGTGTTTTCAGGTGTGTATGTAAGTGCCTATAATTGCTAGATGAGTTCTGCATTTTGAACAGAGTGTTTTCCCAATGATAACAGGTGATTTCGTTTTTGAACAAAGTGTCTAATGTAAGAAAACGTGTGTAGTGTTTCGCAAGTGTGTTATAGAATTGCAAACAAAGTGCAAAGTTGACAATGTGTTTAAGCTATGCTACAAGAAGTTTAGCTATTGAGGCTTTGGTCTAAGCATTCGGTTTTAGTGTGTAAGCAATGGGCAAAAACTGTAAATTCAGGTATGCAAAAATCAGTAAAAATCCCAAAAATGCAGCAGAGCTCAAGGGGTTAAAAACTGCTTCCATATCCACAAAGCCCCAAGAGTCTTAAGAGTATCTCCATGTACCGAGTACGCTGCCTGCTCATTTGCTACAAACACTCAGTCCTAAAGTCGTATCGAAAAACCTGCATTCAGTCAATTGTTAGCTTTCATGGCTTTTCATCACATTATACCTACATTAGTAAGTGAGTGTGTGTGTGTGTGTGTGTGAGTGAGTGAGTGAGTGTGTGTGTGTGTGTGTGTGTGTGTGTGTGTGAGTAAGTGAGTGAGTGTGTGTGTGTGTGTGTGAGTGAGTGAGTGAGTGTGTGTGTGTGTGTGTGTGTGTGTGTGTGTGTGTGTGTGAGAGAGAGAGAGAGAGAGAGTGTGTGTGTGTGTGTGAGTAAGTGAGTGAGTGAGAGTGAGTGAGTGAGTGAGTGAGTGTGTGTGTGTGTGTGTGAGTGTGTGAGAGAGAGAGAGAGAGAGAGTGTGTGTGTGTGTGTGAGTAAGTGAGTGAGTGAGAGTGAGTGAGTGTGTGTGTGTGTGTGTGTGTGTGTGTGTGTGAGAGAGAGAGAGAGAGAGAGTGTGTGTGTGTGTGTGAGTAAGTGAGTGAGTGAGAGTGAGTGAGTGAGTGAGTGAGTGAGTGAGTGAGTGTGTGTGTGTGTGTGTGTGTGTGAGAGAGAGAGAGAGAGAGAGAGTGTATGTGTGTGTGTGAGTAAGTGAGTGAGTGAGAGTGAGTGAGTGAGTGAGTGAGTGTGTGTGTGTGTGTGTGTGTGTGTGAGAGAGAGAGAGAGAGTTACGCGTCTTGTGGCGGTGATGTCAGGGTCGTTTCTTCATGTTATGGCGGAGCTGAACTCTTCAAACTCTCTCTGGTGAGCGTTTATCGCTTCTTGAAATGCATTATAACTTTTGTGTTTGTAATGGTCGTGTCACGTCTCTATTTTCCTCTGGTGATTATAAAAATATAACTGGCTCGTTAAGTGTTGTAGAGTTTGCTGTTTGATTCGATAGGTAATAATTTGCTGCTCAACAGTTCCTTCAACACTTCGTGCCAGTGTAAATCTTTTTTGTATACGTTTATAACAACATGTAACGATTTCCCTGAGAATAAAGATAGTTATTATAAGTTTTACTTATTTTCCATTGTTTACACCTTTTCTGATGACATCTTAGCGCCTGGACTAATGTGTGTTTTGAATCTTCTGCGAATCCACACAAACAGATATGTGTTACATAGAGTCCAACAACATTAAGAGTTTAAGTGCAAAATCACGTTTGTTGGGGATCCGAATCGTTTTTATAACTTACAGACGCTGAGAACAACAACAATACTATTCATTTAATGCAGCAGATGTAATCTAATCTTAATGCAGAATCTTATGTGATTGTATTTTGACAGCTAATTAAGGTTAAAGCTGCAGTCCGTAACTTTTTTTTTTTTTTTTTGGTTAAAAATGATCCGAAATCAATATTTGAGAAAGTACATAACCAGCCAGTGTTCAAAACTATCGCCTTACTTTAGCCCGATTCACAACGGTTAGCTTATAATAATGTTTTCTAATTTGAGTGGCACGGGTAGGTTTGCGCGGGAAATTCGAGCATGGCACTGCGTCATTACGTCACATCTGTAAACATGAAGAAGTTTTCCCGGCTACTAGGCTCTGGCACGTGAGGATCCTGCAGGTGGTGGATCATTTATAGCCTTTTCTCACAGCAGCTCGAATAATTAAACTTATCATTTTGATGGTGGATTGTAATCCAGAAAGGATTATGTGTTTATGAAACACATGTGAACAAAATTAAAAACACATGTGAACAAAATTAAATTATGTTCCAGTTTTAAATATGGTTCTGATTACAGATAGCCAGCGTGGGATTACACAAGTTTTTGTATTTTAAATAGAACCAGTTTGAAGGAAGATTAATTTGCTTTTTGGATTAAAAGAATTTCTTAATATGAAATTTATTTTTGATCTGCAGAGGCATGCATGCATCTAGTGTAGGTGTTATGGAAAGAACAGAGGAAGCGTTCAGATCCATCTGCAAAGCTTTATTCAGAGACGTGGTCGTTAAACAGGCAAGTTTATGACAATGGCAAACAGGTATATAGAGGGCAAGACAAGAGAAGTATCGTAAACAGGCATGGTCGATCGTCGGCTAACAATATCCAGAGGGCTTAGACAAAAGAGGTAATCCATAAACATGAGCAATAGTCCGGGCTGGGGCAAACAGTATCCAAAAGGCAAGGCAAAGGGTAAAACTAAGATACACAGGCAAGAATCAAAAACACAAGAAAACAGGCAAGACTATGACTTCGACTAGATTAGGAGACAGGCTCCGTAGAGTAGCTATCACAGTGACAGATACTAAACAATCCTCGGGGATCCGGAAGAGGAAGTCCAAGGCTTATAAAGCGTGTCTGATGGGATTCAGCTGTGTGTCTGTGTAATCAATGCATTCAGGTGTGTGTGCAATCAGTGTAATGGATGATGGGAAATGTAGTCCAGGGTATAGTGTAACAGTCTGTGTAGTGTGAGAGTCCTTGTGGTGACTGGGTGACCTCTGGTGGTGAGTGAACGGAAGTTCATAGACTGGATTCGTGACAGTAGGCAGAATATAATAGAAAGTTTGTTTACATTTTCCATTTTACTTGTTTACATATTACAGTAATTGTTCACCCAGCAATTAATATAATGTCCCCATGTACACATTTAATGGTTTAAAAAAATTTAATGGTTAAAAAAAACTTGAGGGAGTTGAATTTAATGCCAGTACAGTGTTACTTACTTTAACACTTTGTCACACACTTTGTCCATCGACCTCCAAAAAAATTAATAAACAAAATTTCATTTAAATAAAAAAATAGATAATGCTGAAAGTGAAAAGTCATGACATATTGTCAAGTATGGTGACCCATACTCGAAATTGGTGCTCTGCATTTAACCCATCCAAGTGCACACACACCCAGAGCAGTGGGCAGCCATTGCTCCAGCGCCCGGGGAGCAATTGGGGGTTCAGTGCCTTGCTCAAGGGCACCTCAGTCATGGTATCAAAGGCAGAGAGAGTGCTGTTCATTCACAATCCCCACCTTAAATTCCTGCCGGTGTGAGAATCAAACCGGCAACCTTCAGGTTATTAGCCCAACTCTCTAACCATTAGGCCACGACTTCCCCACAGCTACATGGGTAGGCAACATATGTGTAAAAGTTTTTACTAAAAACTACATATGGTTATATGTGATGTTGCTTGTACAGTTGTGGCCATTGAGAATGTGTGTGGAAGGGAAAGGGATCCTGCAAGTGCACGTTCATGATTTAGTAAAATGGTATTTTACATGTTTTTCATGTGCGTTTGATCACTGATAAATGGTGAAAACAAAGACCAGAAATCAACAAGAGATAAAGAAGTCAAAAGACTAGACAGATCTGCTAAGGAGCAAACATTAGCCTACCATGCATGAACATGAATTGAGTGTGGTTCTCTGAATCTGATATTAGGATGATGTCAGGCCTTTTTTAGCTTCATATATTCCAGTACAACCTAAACCATTATGAGTGTGATGGGGGAAAAAAAAATGTTAAAGGGAAGAATATTTACAATTACAGTATTAACAGTCACAGTATAGGCCCTTAACTCTTTCCCTGCCCGTGTTTAAAAAAAAAAGAAAAGAAAAAAAAGTTGCCAGACACCACAAACATTTTTTTTTTTTTTACCATTTTCAGCAAAATTTAGTTTGAATATCTGAACATGCAATATGTCAAAAGAAAAAACAGAGCCTCTGCTTTTAAACAAACAAACAAACAGCCTTTAAAAACATTTTTATTGTAGCTTCATGAATTCTTCTTTTTTTTATCAACACTTATACAACAAGATGCTGTGCAGTGCCAAGTTGAAGAAAAGTCTTTGCATTGCCTTCCTTCTGATCCCAACCTTAGGAAAGAGTGAAGGAACTTTATTTTTAATGAAGATCCAGACTACGTCAGTAAGAACTTGGTCTTTTGTTTACTTCATTTTATTGCGGGTTCGCCAGTGTTGGGCACGTTACTTTAAAAAAGTAATTAGTTATAGTTACTAGTTACTTCTCACAAATAGTAACTGGGTTAGTAACTGAGTTACATCATTATAAAAGTAACTAATTACCAGGGAAAGTAACTACTGCGTTACTTAAAAAAAAAAAAAAAAAAGTTCAAATGTCAAATAACTTGGATGTCCCCAATATTAAATATGTTAAATTAATAAAATGGACACTAAATAGAATAAATTATTATTATAAAACATTGTACATTAATCTACACTGTTTATCTACTGACACTTAGCATCAGTCAGTCAAGCATTAGAATATGAATATTATGATAATTTAGCATTATATGATGATAGAACTTTAGTAATTAGAATAACCAAGTATGAATGCATATTTGTCATGTTGACTGAACTTAGGACTGGTGGTGGTGCTTAAGATATTGTTTGTCATTTAGTGTTTCTATAAAAAAAAAAAAAAAAACGGGGAAAAATTGATAAGATAACAAAACTACTACGAATTCTACTACTAGTAACAATATAAAACGCACTAAGGATTAATGAGCTGCTGGGTTCATGAATATTAATCACGTAGTCTGCGTTCGCTCGAATTCATTTGCTGAAATCAAAACAGGGACAATAATAGGTGAGCGCCAGCCAATGAGATTGTCATTTGCGCATTAGCTCCGCTGAAGAAAAGCTGAAGAATTCCAAAGGAACTCCGTTATTTTGACAGAAAAATACAACAAAGAATATCGTTTACATGTAGCGGGTCAATTCTGCCTGTTATGTAAGACTCTCTTGCTCTGTATCTTTCTTTGTGTGTGTGAGACAAAGCGACGGCGAGCTGAGCGCATTCAGAGTTTACCGGTACGTCAAATACAGCTACACTGCGCATCCATTCAGATGAAAAATACAATTCTAATAATATTATAATAAATTATAGTAACGCCGCATTTCATTGTCAGTAACGGTAACGGCGTTGTAACGGGGAAACAGTAATTCGTTTGATTACTCGTTACTGAAAAAAATAACGCCGTTAGTAACGCCGTTTATTTATAACACCGTTATTCCCATCACTGGGGTTCGCTTACAAACGAGCCACAGTTCAACGCAGGATTTTCAGAAAGATTGAAATTAAAGACGATGCTGTGCAGATTTTATTGGATCTGACAGTATAGTGTGTGACACACAAGTGTGAGTAACTGTTTTTATTACGTGATCACTATTGCTTTGTCTGTTAAACATTGTTTGATATGTATTGAGTTATTTATGTGTTTTTGACCTAAATCACAGCAGCGTCCACCTATGAAGCACATAGACTGTCAAACATACACAACTATTAGCCAATCATATCAGTGGGCGTTTACTTCCGAGTCAACAATCCGCCACACCTATTCAAACAGAGCGTTCTGATGAGGGGGTCAAAAACAGGACAGAAAATAGCCTATTACTTCTAAATTATGTTTTTTGATGTACAAATCTTGATAACATTATAAGTGGACCTCAGAGATAAGTATATATATAAAAAAAAACAGAGGCAGTTCATGACCCCTTTAATACAAAACAAATCTAACAGTAATTTATTTTATTTAAGAAATAACATCCTGTTTTTGTAATATCATGCCTGATATTTCTGTCACCCAGTATAACCAGTGTACATGGGGCTTTATGCATGAAAATATACGCTGTTTTTGTCTTCCTGACTAAGCAAGCTGTTTTTAGCTGAAAGAAGCATGACAGCTGACAGGTCTTAATGCAGACTGCCAAAAGCTGCTTTGACTTTAACTCAAGCACAGACATCTTTTTACATGAAGGTCTAACAGTGAAGATCAGAGATTTTGGACTGGCCACTGTGAAGGCCAGGTGGAGCGGTTCTCAACAGGTGGAACAAACTTCGGGATCTATTTTATGGATGGTCTGTGTCTCAGGCTCAGTATCTCAGATTCTGCCTGCTCCGTTCCATTCTGAACAAGCATCTGTCATTGAGCTTTACCCACATTTATGCTCTTCACCCCTCAGGCACCTGAGGTGATCCAGATGCAGGACAGCAACCCGTACAGTTTCCAATCAGATGTGTATTCTTATGGCATTGTGCTGTTTGAATTAATGACAGGGGAGCTGCCCTACTCACAGATAGTGAACCGAGATCAGGTAACACATACAAAACCTGAAGGGCTGCAAAACAAGCTCAAGGCACATGGTTTACCCATGTTTATACTAGGTTTTTAATAGTTCACTTGAAATATATTACATTTATCTGCAATTATAGAGGGCAACACTTAGAGAATGCTTCACAAGCCTTTCAGTAAGCAAGAGGCTAATCTGAGACTAATGGTTTATCCAGCATGACTGTGCATGCATTTGTGTACATGCATGCAGTATCTCTGCCAGTCTGACCCCAGGCATGTTTTGTGGTGCGACTGGACTAAATTTAGACATGTAAACTAATCAGGGCCCCAGAGACTCCAGACCACGCACTGGGCTCATTCCCTAACCTCTGCCCTGTGTGTGAATGTGACAGTACTTGTTTTAACTATACTTGTGAGGACCAAATGTTCTCACTTATATTGTGAAATACTTTGCCAACCCACTAGTGAGGACATCTGACTGGTCCTCCCTAAGTTAAAAGGCTTATAAGTCAACCAAAAGATGTTTGTTATTTAAATCTAGTCTTCTGCGCATGTTTCTGTGAGGCAGGTATACAGTCAGGTCCATAAATATTGGGACATCGACACAATTCTAACATTTTTGGCTCTATACACCACCACAATGGATTTCAAATGAAACAAACAAGATGTGCTTTAACTGCAGACTGTCAGCTTTAATTTGAGGGTATTTACATCCAAATCAGGTGAACGGTGTAGGAATTACAACAGTTTGCATATGTGCCTCCCACTTGTTAAGGGACCAAAAGTAATGGGACAATTGGCTTCTCAGCTGTTCCATGGCCAGGTGTGTGTTATTCCCTCATTATCCCAATTACAATGAGCAGATAAAAGGTCCAGAGTTCATTTCAAGTGTGCTATTTGCATTTGGAATCTGTTGCTGTCAACTGTCAAGATGAGATCCAAGAGCTGTCACTATCAGTGAAGCAAGCCATCATTAGGCTGAAAAAACAAAACAAACCCATCAGAGAGATAGCAAAAACATTAGGCGTGGCCAAAACAACTGTTTGGAACATTCTTAAAAAGAAGGAACGCACCGTAACACCAAAAGACCCGGAAGACCACGGAAAACAGCTGTGGTGGATGACCGAAGAATTCTTTCCCTGGTGAAGAAAACACCCTTCACAACAGTTGGCCAGATCAAGAACACTCTCCAGGAGGCAGGTGTATGTGTGTCAAAGTCAACAATCAAGAGAAGACTTCACCAGAGTGAATACCGAGGGTTCACCACAAGATGTAAACCATTGGTGAGCCTCAAAAACAGGAAGGCCAGATTAGAGTTTGCCAAACGACATCTAAAAAAGCCTTCACAGTTCTGGAACAACATCCTATGGACAGATGAGACCAAGATCAACTTGTACCAGAGTGATGGGAAGAGAAGAGTATGGAGAAGGAAAGGAACTGCTCATGATCCTAAGCATACCACCTCATCAGTGAAGCATGGTGGTGGTGGTGGGCATGTATGGCTACCAGTGGAACTGGTTCTCTTGTATTTATTGATGATGTGACTGCTGACAAAAGCAGCAGGATGAATTCTGAAGTGTTTCGGGCAATATTATCTGCTCATATTCAGCCAAATGCTTCAGAACTCATTGGACGGCGCTTCACAGTGCAGATGGACAATGACCCAAAGCATACTGCAAAAGCAACCAAAGAGTTTTTGAAGGGAAAGAAGTGGATTGTTATGCAATGGCCAAGTCAATCGCCTGACCTGAATCCGATTGAGCATGCATTTCACTTGCTGAAGACAAAACTGAAGGGAAAATGCGCCAAGAACAAGCAGGAACTGAAGACGGTTGCAGTAGAGGCCTGGCAGAGCATCACCAGGGATGAAACCCAGCGTCTGGTGATGTCTATGCATTCCAGACTTCAGGCTGTAATTGACTGCAAAGGATTTGCAACCAAGTATTAAAAAGTGAAAGTTTGATTTATGATTATTATTCTGTCCCATTACTTTTGGTCCCTTAACAAGTGGGAGGCACATATGCAAACTGTTGTAATTCCTACACCGTTCACCTGATTTGGATGTAAATACCCTCAAATTAAAGCTGACAGTCTGCAGTTAAAGCACATCTTGTTCGTTTCATTTGAAATCCATTGTGGTGGTGTATAGAGCCAAAAATGTTAGAATTGTGTCGATGTCCCAATATTTATGGACCTGACTGTATATGACCTAAAATCAAAATCTCAAATAATTGAACATTTTACCTCAATTAAGATTAATGAACGATTGTTTTATTTATTTATTTGCCTAGTTCACTGACAAGGTTTGTACTGTAAATATGCTCAACTATTAAAGGTGGGATATTTTATCTAATGAAAGAGTGCATTTTTTTGTGATTTTAAAATAATTGAAGGAACCAAAGTATTTATGGTTATTTATTGAATATTTCGAACAATTTAAATCAAAGCACACATTTCTTGAAATGAAAACGTCTTATGAAAAAAGTCACATTTGAATGTAAAAAGGATATTTTCACATTAAAAATATGTACAAAGCATATTTTTACGCTGCTCTGTTTGCCCAGATGACTTGGCTTTCCAGTTCAATGTTTCTTCCATGCTGCTGACTGGACAGAGTCACATGATCTACACACCTGGTAGTATGTTTTTAAGGGGAAAGTCAGGGTTGCCAATTCAGCCCACTGCTGCTGGCTGTTTTTTAGTCCTTTTTTTAATTAAAGCGGTCACTTTTAACAGAGGGTGAAATTCCAGGAAAAAACACATTTGGGCTAGTTTTGAGTAGCAATCGGGGTTGTATGAGTTTCATGGACCTGGCAACCCTGGAGTATTTACAGGATTAAAAAATAAAAACCGACGTGGGAAAATGACGTCGGTTCGAGGATCTGAATTTCAGTTTCGATTACTTTTCGATTAATCGTCCAGCCCTACTGTGAGGGGTATGTTTAGGGGTAGGGATTGGGTTAGTGGATAGAATATATCATTAACCTGATAGAAGATCAATGGTAGTCTATGCAGTGTCATCACTAAGAAAACGAAGCAAAACACGTGTGTGCGTGTGTGTGTGCGTTTGTGTTAGGTCCTGACAGAGAGTGCACATTCATTCTGTCATTTCATTATTGTCTTGACAAATAGGTTTTTGTTTTTTTTTTGCTTAATTGCCATGAAAATAATATCACAATGAAAAAATAAAAATAAATAAAACAGAATAGAGAAAATAGAATTGACATTATGCAAAATTATGCAAAAATTCTTATTTTGTTTGGTTTTTGGTTCAAAATGTGACCTGGATGTGTTTTTGGCAGATTTTGTGATTCATCAGTATTATTTTAAGATGATGAGAAATTTTAGTCTGTTGAAGACTGTTAGCTATTATTTAAGCAAGTCCCACAATAATAGACTGTGCTGTTGTGTTGTTAATACTAAATATTTAATTACATGTATTTACAGTGGTGCCCTGTGCTTTCTTAAGCTTTTTATTTACTGTTTTGAAAGTGAAAGTGAAGTGACGTGTGGCCAAGTATGGTGACCCATACTCGGAATTTGTGCTCTGCAATTAACCCATCCAAAGTGCACACACACAGCAGTGAACACACACACCAGGAGCAGTGGGCAGCCATTTTTATGCTGCGGCGCCCGCGGAGCAGTTGGGGGTTCGGTGCCTTGCTCAAGGGCACCTCAGTCGTGGTATTGAGGGTGGAGAGAGCACTGTACACTCACTCCCCCCACCTACAATTCCTGCCGGCCCGAGACTCGAACCCGCAACCTTTAGGGTACGAGGGCGACTCTCTAACCATTAGGCCACGACTTTCCAAACGACTTTTATTCAGATCATTTACATGGTTGGTCAGGATATCTGTCTCCAGACCTCAGTAAGCTCTATAAGAGTTGTCCTAAAGCCATGAAGAGACTGGTGGCTGACTGTCTCAAGAAGTCCAAGGATGAGAGGCCTCTTTTTCCTCAGGTGTGTTTGCTTTCCATTAACGGATTGCCATACATGAAATTGAAACATGATTGTCAACTGAACATACATGAAACAAAATCATTGATGTTATGGAGTTGCTGCTTATGTTTTCCAGGATGCTTGGCATAGACAAAGTTGCACAATATCAGTAGATTTTATTTGTAATGTTTGTAATTTATTTGTAATTTATTTAAATGTATTTGTAAAAATTGTATTTTTTTTAACCATTCACACTTGCTAAATATGATACTACTTGCCAGATATGCATAAAAATAGGATTTGTCTGAGAAAGCTTATTAGTATAGATAAGCTGCACAGATGCAAGTATTTCACATGCACACACATGCACACACCCATTATCTTTCTTTTTCTCATTCGTTTAAATTTATTCAAATAAATGTAATATTTCCGCACTACTTTATTTAGAATTCTAGGGACCCTTAGATAAAGCAACTAACAATAAATTAACTTCCTTTTGTCCGTCCAGTCAAAATTTAATCCATGATTTTAATGCACTCTGTTTCACATTGGGTTCTTTACCTCCACGTTGTGCATTAAAGTGGTTTATCACAGCACTGTTGAATTCTGCAGGAAAATGTGAATAAGAGAGCCATGGCAGATGAAGTAATAACACACACTTCTCTCTGTGCATGTTTGTGCTCTTTGTCTCGTCTGTGTCCACAGATTCTGTCCTCCATTGAGCTGCTGCAGCATTCGCTGCCCAAAATCAACCGCAGCGCCTCTGAACCCTCGCTGCACAGAGCATCACAGAGTGAAGACATCAACTCCTTCACGCTATCCTCCATGAAGCTGCCCATCTTTTAGAAGCCAAATACTGTTGCTTTGTGCTGCTACAAGGCCATTTATAGAATTTGTGACTGATAAACCGAATGACTGAAACCAGAGTTGCAAAACAAAATAAGAAGGGATCTCTTGAAATTTCAGCTGGAGAGCTCCATTTGTAGCTGATGTTGATCTCAGAAATGAAGGATGTTTCCTATGTTTGCAAGCCAGTGACAGATGCACTTTGACAACGAGATTATAAGTAAACAAGCCCTCAGTTTTAAGTGTCTGAAAAGATGTTGCCGTCAATGCTCAAAGGGCGATAGTGTTTGAATATACACAAAAAGAGCTTCATGATGTAGTCAGTATTGAGCTGTCATTGAACGCTGTTCATTAAGATGCGGAATAGTCTTACACAATTTGAGCTCTATTTTATGATGTCAAGTATTTTGAATGTGTTATTGACTGAGTACATACTGTTAATCAATTATTTTAATAAAATTAAGTTAAATACCCTTTCCTATCATTGTATGTCTCCCTTTGCTGTGTTAATTGTTAATTGTTAATTTTTAATGTTAATTTCCACTGTTCCCATCTGGTGGAATGACCTGCCCAGCTCAATCCGAGCAGCTGAGTCCTTAGCCATCTTCAAGAAATGGCTAAAAACACATCTCTTCGATCTTTATTTGACCCTCTAACTCTATCATTCTCTATTCTAATTCTATTTGATCTATCTGTCTTCTTTTTATTAAAAAAAACCAAAAAAAAAAAACCCACACACACACCCTTGACCCTCTATCAATTGCATATTTATTCTATAACTGCTACTTTTTGTTTAAAAACTAACACTAGCTTTCTTTTTATTTCTATTATATCTGCTTTATTTTTCTTAAAAAAAAAACACTAGGTTTCTTTTTTCTATAAGCTATCTACTTGTTTTCATTAAAAATAAATAAATAAATAAAACTTGCTATGTGTACTGCGTTAGGCTAACCAAGACTTGTCATATCGCTTGCATGTTGTTGCTCTTTTGTTGGTTTTGATTGCTTCTATTTATGGAAGGATTTTCCGGACTATTTTCAAATAAAATTGCAAATTGTATTTTCAGTTGCGTTTTCCATATGTGGACGCATAAATTGTGACATAATCCAAATGCTATTGCAAATCTTGCATTACCGTTTGCATTTTCACTTTCGCGAATGCACAGTGACTGCCACATTTCAAATTAAAAACCAAAGTCTATTTGCAACTGTATTTTCCATGTCTTACGAGTTATGAACCTGTCAAATTTAAATAGCAATATTAATTACCACATTTGTTTTTTCACTTTCTTTGCGCCGCGTATACAGTATAACCTGCCAAAACTCAAATGGAATCGCAATTCCTTTTGCATTTGAATTTCCGATGTCTACACTGAAAGCTGTCAATCAATGTGAGGGGGCGGGACTAAACTAGGGGGCGTGTTTGTTTTGGGAGGTGCCGAATGCTTTGATCAATGGAGGTAATCGATAAAGCCTCCTAAAGGCAGATGCCAATCAGTTCGTGCCTGTGTGAACGAACAGACAGTGCAACCTTCTTGGCACAATACGTAATTCTGTCTTTTTTACCCCAAATACAGCGATTATACCCTGATAACAGAGCCACAAACCGTACGCACAATAGGTCAAAATTCACTATTACCCAAACGCTTTTCAGCTGTCTCAACATCTCTCACTGTTTCTCTCACTCTGATTGATGCCAGTGAGAAAACCGACAGTGCAATTCTACATATGGAAAACGCAACTGAAAATACAATTTGCAATTTTATTTGAAAATAGACCGGAAAATCATTCCATATTCTATTGTCCTCTTATGTAAGTCGCTTTGGATAAAAGCGTCTGCTAAATAACTAAATGTAAATGTAATTGCACAATTAGTGCTGCCTTAAAGTAGCACAACATAAAATACAGTGCCTTGCGAAAATATTCGCACTCCTTCATTTTTTTTACATTGTTATGTTGCAGCCTTATGTTGAACTGCTTTAAATTTCTTTTTTTTCCCCCACATCAATCTACACTCTAAGACAAAATTGTTTTTTTTTTTTTTTTTTTTTTTTATAGTGCAGAGGTTTTCAACCCAGTTCCTGGAGTCCATCCCAACAGTGCACATTTCGCATATCTTCTTAATCAAACACACCTGATCAAGGTCATCTGCTCATTAGTAGAGACTTCAAGACTTCAAGTTCCTCCAGGAACAGGGCTGAAAACCACAGCTATAGCGCACATGTCTCCCATGTTGGATGACCCTGGTTTGAATCCTGCTCAGATTGTGTAACAGTCTTCAGTCTGTTCCTGTCTGTTGTGCTGCTGAGAGGTTTGCGATTGTAGCTCCGCTTTTTTATTGAATCTTTACCTTACTTTCACTCTCTGTTGTTTAAAGTGATAATATATAACTTAACTCCCACCATATTTCTGGTATTATCTATCAAACTAATCTAACTAATTTGATCGTTCGCTTTTAAAACCGCGAGTGCAGCGCGCGTATAGCGCGTTAGCCAGTTAGCTTGTTACTCGCGGTTCCATTCACGTTTCTATTCGCGCCTATTATTGTTTTCTTTTTTCTCGCTCCGTTTTTATTTCTCTCTCGCTCCGTTTTTCACAAGTTCATCAAACAACAGTGGTAAGTGGTAAGTTAAGTTGGTATCATTCATCAATCAAGGTGAGTAATGGCTTCTCCTTCTCTTGTTGTTTGCACTTCATGCCACATGTACAGTTTATCTCTCTCTGTCGGCGACGAGGCATTCACATGTGATAAATGCAGGGAAATAGTTAGGCTGACAGAGAAGATTTTAGAACTAGAGACACGCATCCAAACTTTAGTTGAGGATAGTAAGAATGTGAGGGCTGTAGATACTGCTTTGGATGCGACTAGCTCAGGGACTCCTGTACATTGTTCGGTTCCGGTTGTGCCCGTGCAGCAGGGCAACTGGGTGACTGTGAGGCGGCATAGTCGTGGGTCAAAACACCGCTCTTCCGTTCCGATCAGAACATCAAACAGGTTCTCCCCACTCGGTGACGCACCCACTGAGAAACCTGATGAAAGTGCTCTAGTTATTGGCGATTCTATTGTACGGAACGTGAAAATAGAGACACCAGCCACCATAGTCCAATGTTTACCGGGAGCCAGAGCGCCTGACATCTTGGCAAATTTAAAAGTGCTGGCTAATGCTAAACGTAAATTCAGTAAGATTGTTATCCACGTCGGCGCTAATGATGTTCGACTTCGCCAGTCGGAGATCACTAAAAATAATGTTAAAGAGGTGTGTGAACTTGCAAGTATGATGTCAGACACTGTAATATGCTCTGGCCCCCTCCCTGCTTACCGTGGCGATGAGATTCATAGCAGACTGTCGTCACTCAATGGCTGGATGTCTAAGTGGTGCCCGCAGAATAACGTAAGTTTCATAGACAATTGGAAGAGTTTTTGGGGCAGACCTGACCTGTTGAAAAGAGATGGTGTTCATCCCTCCTGGGGTGGTGCCGCTCTTCTCTCTAGAAATATGGCACATAGTCTTAGAGTTCGTACTTGACTAACTAGGGCCCAGGTCAGGGAGCAGACAGACTGGATAAACCGACCGTCTGCTAGCCGCCTAACGTCACAGAAGTCAGTTAATTCTCAGCACATAGAGACTCCTTCACCTAGATATCACACTATAGAGACTGTGTCTGTTCCCCGTACTAGAAAATACAGAAAACGTCCAAACCAAAGTAATAGTAACAATTTAATTGATGTTCAACAAATAAAAAATGTTTACAATACAGAGAAACAATTGATAAAACTTGGCTTACTGAATATCAGGTCCCTTTCTACAAAAGCACTATTTGTAAATGATATGATCACTGACCATAAACTAGATGTGCTTTGTTTGACAGAAACATGGCTAAAACCAGATGAATACATTACTTTAAATGAGTCTACCCCCCAAGATTACTGCTATAAAAATGAGCCACGTCCAAAAGGTAAAGGGGGAGGTGTTGCTACAATTTATAGCAATATTCTCAGTATTTCTCAGAGGGCAGGCTTTAAGTATAACTCGTTTGAAGTTATGGTGCTGCGTATAACATTATCTAGAGAAACACGTGTTAGTGATAAATCCCCTGTGATGTTTGTATTGGCTACTGTGTACAGGCCACCAGGGCACCACACAGACTTTATTAAAGAATTTTCAGATTTTCTATCTGAGTTAGTACTGGCTGCAGATAAAGTCTTAATTGTTGGTGATTTTAATATCCATGTCGATAATGAAAAAGATGCATTAGGATCAGCATTCATAGACATTCTGAACTCTATTGGGGTTAGACAACATGTTTCAGGACCTACTCATTGTCGAAATCATACTCTAGATTTAATACTGTCACATGGAATTGATGTTAGTGGTGTTGAAATTCTGCAGCAAAGCGATGATATCTCAGATCATTATCTAGTCTTGTGTAAACTCCATATAGCTAAAACTGTAAATTCTACTCCTTGTTACAAGTATGGTAGAATCATCACTTCTACCACAAAAGACTGCTTTGTAAGTAATCTTCCTGATTTATCTCAATTCCTCAGCATATCCAACAGCGCAGAAAAACTTGATGATGTAACAGAAACTATGGACTCTCTCTTTTCTAGCACTTTAGATACAGTTGCTCCTTTACGCTTAAGGAAGATCAAAGAAAACAGTTTGACTCCGTGGTATAATGAGCACACTCGCACCCTAAAGAGAGCAGCCCGGAAAATGGAGCGCAGCTGGAGGAAAACAAAACTAGAGGTATTTCGTATAGCTTGGCGGGAAAGTACCCTATCCTACAGAAAAGCATTAAAAACGGCTAGATCTGATTACTTTTCATCTCTTCTAGAAGAAAACAAACATAACCCCCGGTATTTATTCAATACAGTCACTAATTTAATGAAAAATAAAGCATCAACAGGTGTTGGCATTTCCCAAGAGCACAGCTGTAATGACTTTATGAACTACTTTACTTCCAAGATCGATACTATCAGAGATAAAATTGTAACCATGCAGCCGTCAGCTACAGTATCGCATCAGATAGTGCACTATAGATCCCCTGAGGAACAATTCCACTCATTCTCTATTATAGGAGAGGAAGAATTGTATAAACTTGTTAAATCATCTAAACCAACAACATGTATGTTAGACCCTATTCCATCTAAACTACTAAAAGAGCTGCTTCCAGAAGTCATAGATCCTCTTTTGGCTATTATTAATTCATCATTGTCATTAGGATATGTCCCCAAAACCTTCAAATTGGCTGTTATTAAGCCTCTCATTAAAAAACCACAACTTGACCCCAAAGATCTAGTTAATTACAGACCGATCTCAAATCTCCCTTTTCTGTCAAAGATACTAGAAAAGGTAGTATCCTCACAATTATATTCCTTCTTAGAGAAAAATGGTATCTGTGAGGAATTCCAGTCAGGATTTAGACCGTATCATAGTACTGAGACTGCTCTCATTAGAGTTACAAATGACCTGCTTCTATCATCTGATCGTGGTTGTATCTCTTTATTAGTTCTACTGGATCTTAGCGCTGCATTCGACACTATCGACCACAACATTCTTTTGAATAGACTAGAAAACTTTGTTGGCATTAGTGGAAGTGCCTTAGCATGGTTCAAATCGTACTTATCTGACCGCCATCAGTTCGTAGCAGTAAATGAAGAGGTATCATATCGATCACAAGTGCAGTATGGAGTACCTCAAGGCTCAGTACTAGGGCCGTTACTTTTCACGCTTTACATGTTACCCTTGGGAGATATTATCAGGAGACATGGTGTTAGCTTTCACTGTTATGCTGATGATACTCAGCTCTATATTTCTTCACGGCCCAGTGAAACACACCAAATTGAGAAACTAACGGAATGTATAGTCGATATAAAAAACTGGATGACTAGTAACTTCTTACTGCTAAATTCTGAAAAAACAGAGGTGTTAATTATCGGACCTAAAAACCCCACATGTAATAACCTAGAACACTATCTAACACTTGACGGCTGCTCTGTCAATTCTTCTTCATCAGTTAGGAACCTAGGTGTGCTGTTTGATAGCAATCTTTCATTTGAAAGCCATGTTTCTAGTATCTGTAAAACTGCGTTTTTCCATCTCAAAAACATATCTAAATTGCGACCTATGCTCTCAACGTCAAATGCAGAAATGCTAATTCATGCGTTTATGACCTCAAGGTTAGACTATTGTAATGCTTTACTACAGTTGGTCCAAAATGCAGCAGCTAGAGTCCTTACTAGAACCAGGAAGTATGACCATATTAGCCCGGTTCTGTCAACACTGCACTGGCTCCCTATCAAACATCGGATAGATTTTAAAATCTTGTTAATTACTTATAAAGCCCTGAATGGCTTAGCTCCTCAGTACTTGAGCGAGCTCTTATCACATTATAGTCCTCCACGTCTGCTGCGTTCTCAAAACTCTGGCCATTTGATAATACCTAGAATATCAAAATCGACTGCGGGCGGCAGATCCTTTTCCTATTTAGCGCCTAAACTCTGGAACAATCTACCTAACACTGTTCGGGAGGCAGACACACTCTGTCAGTTTAAATCTAGATTAAAGACACATTTCTTTAACCTGGCTTACACATAACACACTAATACACTTCTATTATTCAAATCCCTTAAAGGATTGTTAGGCTGCATTAATTAGATCAACCGGAACCGGGAACACTCCTCATAACACACGATGTACTCGTTACATCGTAAGAAGAATGGCATCTACGGTAATATTTGTCTGTTTCTTTATTATTCTGTTTCTCAGTCCGTGTCCGGATCAGATGGTGGATCGGCGCCGGGAGATGATGTCTGCGACCCTGATCGTCAGCGGAGGCCGGACACCTGGATGAGCCCCGGGGACATATCCCCAGTGAAGACCTCGACTTAAATACAATAGAACTTAAAATTAAACAAAATAACTATAAATATAATAAAATACCTAACTACATAATACTATTATTGTTAGAAATTGCAACAATATAAAAATAGAAATATAATACATTTATACATTTAACATTTAATTAAAACAATGAGTAAAAAAATAAATAATAATATCCTGGCCAGAGGAGAACTGGCCCCCCGACTGAGCCTGGTTTCTCCCAAGGTTTTTTTCTCCATTCTGTCACAGAGGGAGTTTTGGTTCCTTGCCGCTGTCGCCTCTGGCTTGCTCAGTTGGGGACACTTAATTTTTTACGATTAACGTCAATTTTATTTCATAGATACTATTTAAACTAAACTGAGCTAGACAATGACATCTCTGAATTCAATAATGAAATGCCTTTAACTGAAAATTGAGTGTTTAATCTTATTATTATACATTACTGACACTCTGTCCTCCAATTTGATACTGTTAAGTGCTTTGACACAATCTGTATTGTTAAAAGCGCTATATAAATAAAGGTGACTTGACTTGACTTAACAAAAACTTTGTAAAATAAAGTCTTACCATCTTTTCCCATAAATATTATATATGTTATAATTCATTAAAACATCTCAAAATGTCATTCATTTTGTTATTTTGTGATGTTAATTCAAATCGGGAGTTTAGATCCCAAAGTTTGGTGACAAGGTTTGCATATATCATATAAATGAAGAGGAATTAAACAATATAATTTCATTTTGACCTCTGAAGGTTGACAGTCAACATTGTCTGAAGGTTAAGCACATTCACTTCCCTTGTCCAGTGTTTGTTCAGAGTTTTATTTTTATTGCTTATTATTTATTTAATCACATTTCTGCAATATTATTAGTAACAAGAACAAAAAATTATTGATGTTTAGTAATATAGCTTTCATCCATTGTAGTAAATACATTTCACCATATTTCACCATATAACACATTCACAATACTAGAAGTGCATACAGTATGATATCTATTATTTCAACAGTGATGTCACAAAAGAAAATACGCATCTGACCTTTCAACACACAATGACACACACACACATTTGATCATGCAATTAAAATGTTCATTTATATTTTATAGTCTCCATTCATGTATATATTCAACCATTCACACACACACACACACACACACACACACACATACTGATTTCCATGTTTTATGGGTTCATTCCATAGACGTAATGGTTTTTATATTATAACTGTATTTTCTATGCCGTTACCCTAAACATACCCCTAAACCTACCCCCTCACACACAACTTTCTGCATTTTTACATTTTCAAAAAACTTCTTTGTGTATGATTTATAAGCTGTTTTCTTCATGGGGACCAAAAAATGTCCCCACAAGGACAAAATTTACTGGTATTATTATACTCGTGGGAACATTTGGTCCCCATAATGTAGGGAATACAAGGTACACACACACACACACACACACACACACACACTCACACTCACACACACAACTCTTTGAATACCATTTACTGAAACATAACACAAGACATGAGACAAGGAAAAAATAAGTACATAGGAAAGAGTGGCACTGAACACTAGGCACAGTCTGCTGTATCACCACACAACAACCCTGAAGAGACAACCGCTTCACATTGAAACAAAGCAACCATCACAAGCGCAGAACAGTGAAAGTTAAACAGTACAGACTGAAATATGGATCAGGCCCAAACTAAGACTTTTCTTACAGATTATTTGTTCCCTTGCACCTCTGGTCACTGTCTGAAGGTTTGAACACAACCTGTCAGGAGTTTAAATGCTTTGAGCTTTCATGGTTATGTTAGTTTGCCTGCACTAATTTTGGTCCCACTGCAACACCATTACAGTCAAGAATGTACTGCAAGCAGCCTTGTGGAGGAGCTTTCTGTGGTGGGGCGTTCTTCACTTCAACCACCGCATCCTTATCAACAGCATTCTGAAAGAAACAAGTACATCTGCTCATACAAGTGACCTTCACAACATGCATTTAGTTTTACCATCTGAGCTGCTGACATGCTCATACTGTATGTTCTGCACTATAGACAACTTGCTTTGAAAATCAACAAAAACTTAAAGGTATAATGCTGCCTTATTGTGTAAGGTCAGATTTCTTTTGTTTACAATGTGTTGTTACATCATCTACCTTTCTTGGTTGAATAGCAGTTGGTCTTTTGGGATTTTGTGCCATAACATGATTCATTTTGGCAATGACCATGTCTGCTATTAGCTGCTGGTCTTCGGCCTGATGTTCCCCCACCAATGGCATAGATGAACCCATTACCTAATGAAATTAACAGAGTTATTAGTAACATTACATTCAAAATAAAACACATTGGCTGAATTTGTAGAAAACCTACAAAACATAAACACTCTACAACATCTTTATATGTCACATATAGTACCTTGCGAAAGTATTCATACCCTTTCATTTTATTCACGTTTTATTTTGTAGCCTTATATTAAACTGCTTTAAATTACTTTTTTTTTTCCACGAGTCTACACTCCATACACCATAATGACAAAGCAAAAACAGAATTATCACAACTTCGTAAATTTATTAAAAATAAAAACACTGAAATAAGTACATTGCATAAGTATTCATACCCTTAACTGAATATTTAGCTGAAGCACCTTTACAGTCTCAAATTTTTTTGGGTATGATGCGACAAGCTTTGCTCATCATTTGACAATTATTTGCCATTCTTCTCCTCATCTCTTCACCTCTCAAGCTCTGTCAGGTTGGATGGGGGCTGCCAGACATTTTCAGGTTTCTCCAGAAATATTTGATTGCGTTCAAGCCAAGGATGGGGCTGAGCCACTCAAGGACATTCAGTTGTCTATAAGCCACTCTTGCTGTGTGTTTAGGGTCATTGTCCTTTTGGAAGGTGAATCTTCTGCCCAAACTGAGGTTCTAAATGGTCTGGACAGGGTTTTCATTAAGGCTATCTCTATATTTTGGTGCATTGAACTTGTCTACTACTCTGACGAGTCCCTCAGTCCCTGCCGCTGAAAAATTCTCCTGTCTCCTGTCTCCACATAAGATCATGGAGCTCAACTAGAGTGGCCATCAGCTTCTTGGTCACCACTCTAACCAAAGTCCTTCTCCATCAATTGTTCAGTTTGGCCAGGAGGACAGCTCTAGGAAGAGTCCTGGTTGTTTCAATCTTCTTCCATTAAGGGTAACGAAGACTACATGCTCCTGTGAACCTTCAATGCAGCAGATTTTTTTTTCTAAACTCTTCCGCAGATGTGTAGCATTACAAGCAGCTTTATTTTTTTTATTTTATTTTTTTTTAACCTCAGGGCGTGGATTTTGCTCTGATATGCATTTTCAGATATTAGACCTTTTATTAAGACGTGTGTGCCATTCCAAATCATACCCATTCAATTGAATTTTTTACAGGTTAACTTCACTCAAAGTGTAGTAACATCTACAAGCAATGTGAATGCTCCTGAGCTAAATTTCAACTGTCTCAGATAAGGGTATGAATACTTATGCAATAGAATCATTTAAGTTTATTATTTTTAATAAATTTGCAAAGATGTTAAAAACCTGCCTTTTGTTTTCCTATGGTGTGTGGAGTGTAGATTGATGTGGAAAAAAAGTAATTTAAAGCAGTTTAACATAAGGCTGCAACATAACAAAACGTGAAAAAAAAAAAGAAAAAAGAAAGGGGTGTGAATATTTTCGCAAGGCAATGTATATACAACTAGCACGCAGCTCTTCCGAGCAATTTTAAGTAAAGCACATACCTCAGTAATGTAATCTTTTCCATCTTTTCCATGAATAGCTTTAACAGCACAAATTTCGAGGCCTCCAAATATTTCACTGCAGGTGTCAACCCAAAGCTTATACCTGCAGAACAGTACAACTTCCTTGGTCATGCTTGAAACATATTTGCTTACCTGAAAGCAGATGCTTTAAAATGTGCCATTATTGTGTGGGTTACCTGTCAGTCATAGCCACCTGTTCCACCATGGCAGTGCCAGTGTTGGACTTCCAGTTACCTGAGACTGACGTCCTCCTATGAAACGAGGAGCATTCTTCATCTGTCAAGAACAGTATTTAGCTAAATCTGAGATGTGTTCAGAAACTCTACAGAATAGCATTGTGACTCACATGTAAGATTTGTAATCATTTCCTATTTTCTGAATCCTGATGTCATATTTGGCTTCGATGAAAGGTTCACACGTGCTGTAGGTCTGAGTGATGGCCACCACACTCGCTATGTCCTGAAACTTTGTGTGGTTCTCCACTTTCACCTTAACAACACATGTAATTAGATTACAAGCTTAGCTACACGAGCATGCATTGCTCATTGTTTCAGTTTAAACATTACCTTCCCCACACCAGAGTGAGCGTGGCCGATTTTCACGACAACAGGAAATGCCGGCATGGTCACCTGGTTTGTTTTCCCACAAACAGAGTGTTTATTTATTTAATTATGCAGATACAGTCATCATTGGAAGAAAATGTTTATGGAACAATCTCTTACCATTTCTTTATAGTTGGGATAGAACGTCTGTTCAATTAATGGGAATTTCTCCTGTCCAAGTTTCTTGCATGTGCTGATCAGACATGCAAACTGCAGATACGTTTGGAGAGATGAGTTTGTAGCAGATATTGATCAAATGATATGTCATATCAGATTGACCATTCTCAAACTTACTGCCCAGGGCTTGTCACAGAGGTTGTAAATGGACTCCAGGGAGTTGATGCTGGGAATGCCGGCGTACTGCAGGCCAATGATTAAGTTACGGAAATCCTCATTCTCTGTCATGCTGTAAGCATGCTGTCGGATCAGGACAAAGTCAGGCTTGAATGACCTGTAGGGGCATATATCACACACAAAAGTCAAAATAGACAAAAGTCATTTTTCTGAGTCATCTTTGCAACGTGGTTGTATGTGTTGCACTAACCCGCCGCAGCCTGAGTTATATACTAGGAATTCTTGCTTTCTTCCCTGTGAATCCTGTCTTTTTACTAGTGAACCTCACAGGTATTGCAGGTGAGGTACATGAAGTCCCATCTTTTCGATGATGATGAAGATGAGGAAAATGACACTATCCTCCTACCTAATTCAACCAGAGTGGAGACCTGGGACCCTATGTAATGGGGTGTAATGTGACGCCAGGTGTTTATTTATTTATTTTTTTTGCTAGTTTCAGCCCGACGCAGTTATCATTTTCACGTCCAGCGTCACGTTGTTTAAATAGCAAATGCACTTGCGCCCATCTGTTCGCCCATGGGCGTGCTGGTCTGAAAACGAGGCGTGTTCAGGTGCATTGTTGGCATGTTGCAATTTTGAGGCAACTGAAAACGATTGTGCCATTGACCAACTAAAACCTGGTCTAAAGTCAATGGCACAGTATTTTTTTATTTGTTTAAAGGGCGCGTTAATAATATGCACCTTTAGGCAGATGCATAACATGCGTACACTCTGCTTATTACACACACAGTGATGCACAGCAGCACACAAACATGCCAAATATTAAAAATGAAAGGATTACAATGTAAAAGAATATTATTGTGTACTTTAGCCTCGCGCACGAGCAGATTCGTTTCCTCCCTGGAGAAGCATTCAGTCTTTGCTCTTGCAAATTCCACCATTTAAATAGTGAATCCGCCATGGTGCGAGCACAACTGGCTTTTAAAGGGATATGGGAGACGAGACTCTGATTGGTTTATTGCACATTACACCAAAAACACACCCATGACTCATTAAGAGAATTGGTACAACCCTTTTGGACCATGCGCCTGGTGCGCCAACATTTTTTTCTGTCATTTAACTAGCAAAAGTGGATTCGGACACGCCCCTAAGTACACCTGCGCCATGCGCTTCAGACCATGTGCTTAGATGGTGAACATAGGGCCCCTGCTATCCAATTAAACCTCATGAAGGTCTGCTGCAGGGTCGCGGCCAAACTTTCCATTGACTGGCCTTCAAAAGGAAAAACAGCACTGGCGGTGGCAAAGCACTGCCCTGCCAATCCTCAGACTATAGGGACAGGAGGTGTTCAACACAAGGGGACAGAGAGCAGCACTGGGGGTTTTCTTCTCCATCCACCCCCAGAGAAACAAAGAAAATGTTAAATGTAAATGGTCCAATTTAAAGTGTTTAAAGGACCAGTTCAGCAGACTCACTTAGTGTAAGCAGGGCAGTGGCACAAGTTCCCCTGGTCCCCCCTGCAATAATTGCCCTACCTTCACCCACAGTCTTAAAACTGTGGGCAGAGGAGAAAGATTAAATCTGTGAAAGAAAAAAAAAAAAGTTTCGGTAACACTTTATTTTGATGGTCCCTTTTGAACATTCTGTTGACAATAAGTAACACTGCACCTATATGTCTCCTAACTGTTTCTAGAGTATTAGTAGACTGTCTGCTTCATTTCTGCTAACTGACTGCATTTTACTGAATATTCTAACCCTAACCGTGTCAGTATACTAATACTCTACTAACACTCTAATGAGAGTTAGTAGACATGTAGGTGCAATGTACTTATAGTCAACAGAATGTCTTAAAGGGACCATCAAAATAATGTGAAACCAATGTTTCTATATTTGTTTTGTGCCTGGCTCTGTCTTTATGTTAGCCATGTGCTTCTCATGTCCGGCCTTGTTTTGCCATGCCCCCTTGTTTAATTATACCGTCATTCACTATTTCCTACATTAGTCAACTAATATAGTCTAGCTGAAATTGAGTGCAGCAGCAGATCTGCCGCTTTTGCATAGTTTGTTCTTGATGTTTAATAATCATGTGAATCTTAGCGAACTGGCAGTAATGACAAGTGTTATCTTGAACTCTGTCATGGAAACTAGCATGTATAGGAACCTTCATTAAACTATTTAATAATCAATTAAAAATAAATGTAGGTTCTACGTATGTGATGTTAAGCTGTGCCCACATTCGACCAACGGTTTGGAAAATGGGTGGATGGATGATTCAGCTTCCATCTTCAGGTGAAATGCAGGAATTCATTCGGCACGACCCTTACAGTGCATTATGGGTATTCTCTAGCCGCTGAGAGTACATCGGTTGTACACTAAGGGTGCATTATGGAATTGAATTAGTGCACTCGATAAGGTCCACTATAGTTTCAGATACCACTACAAATGGCTGCCCCCTCAACTAGTGCCCTATTTAAGGGTATAGGGGGTGATTTTGGACACAGTCCTTGGCTGAATCTGAAATCGGCCCCATACCCTCATTCTTCCCTATGTTAGGCCACTATTAAAGTTCACTGTGAATGAAGAGTGAAGAGTGAATGAAAATGAGTATGTGAATTCGGACACTGAGTGCACCGGAAAGACTGCCACTTTTGTGTAGTTTGTGCTTTCTGTTTAATAATCATTTGAAACTGGCAGCTCCAGTAGTAAGATTAAATGATTTATTTTGAACTCTGCCATGGATATTATGTATAAACCCTAGTTAAAATTTTTTATAATCAATTTACAATGAATTTGTACCTGTGATGTATTACGCTATTACACCATGGACGAGCGCTTTGTAAAATGAATGGATGGATGATTCATCTGTGGGCGCTATATTCTGGTGAGACGCAGAAATTCAACAGAACATTTCTGGTTCATTCAGTACTTGGTGTGGGAGCAGGGTATGAACATGACTCTTACACATGTCTAACAGAGGTAGTTTTCATATTTTAACTAAATATGTATTAATACAATTAGATGCCATATTGAATTTAAAGGGGTTGTGAACTGCCTCTGTTTTTTATTTTGTACTGTTCTCTGAGGGCCATTTATAATGTTAAGATTTTTATGTAAAAAAAAAAAAAACATCATAATTTAGAAGTAATAGGCTATTTTCTGTCCTGTTTTTGACTCCCTCATCAGAACGCTCTGCTTGAATAGGTGTGGAGGATTGTAGACTCAAAAGTAAACGCCCACTGCTATGATTGGCTAATAGTTGTGTATGTTTGACAGCCTACATCCTTCATAGATGTACACTGCTGTGATTTAGGTTAAAATTGCATAAATAACTCAATACATAGGCCTAACAAACGATCTGAAAGAAGAGACAAAGCAAGAGTGAGCATGTAATAAAAACAGTTACTCACGCTTGTGTGTTGCGACACTACTGTCAGATCCAATACAGTCGGTACAGCATCATCTTTTAGTTTCAATCTTTCTGAAAATCCTGCATTGAATTGTGCCTCGTTTGTAAACGAATCCGCGGTAAAATGAAGTGAACAAAGGACCAAACACTGTTTTTCCACAACTTGGCACTGCCTAGCATCTTGGTGTCTTCGGGGCATCTTTATTGTTTGGTTTCTGTGTAGACCTGCGTTCGCTTCTCATTATTTACACTACATGCATGAATCTGTGGGCGTGGCTAAACAGGCAGTGATGTAGTAGAATAGGTGGGTGGGGCTAAACAGGCAGTGATGCAGAATCGGTGGGTGGGGCTAAACAGGCAGTGATGTAGAAGCAGGTGTTGATCTTCTTCTGCGGAGGCAGTGCTTATCCACACTATTACATCATAGAGTAGAACATTCCACAAGCTGTCGTTTTGGCAGACTGCCTTCAATATAAGCTGTTTTTAGACTAAAGACAAAAATTTAAGTTCTGAAACTTAAAGGATGTTTTTATAGTATAATGACCTCTTACATGTCAAAAGATCAAGGGAATTTTGGTTTCTCAGTTCATGAGCCCTTTACTGGATGAAAATTAAGCTGTGAGGGATAGACTTACAGTATTTAGGAGGGTGTGCACTGTATAAAGGTCCTAGATTATGTAATTTTCACAACTTTCAAAACTGTTCTATGAAGTTTTTTTTTTTTCTTCAAAAAGTTGTTTTGTCAGCTGAAAAATCGGCATGTTTTAACAACAGTTTAATCTGTTGAGTGCACTGTACTTCTGTCCCTCACAGCCTCATTTTCATTCCTGTCAAAAATTAAATATGGCGCTACCCTGACTAAGGTCTATGCTATAATGTCTCATATAGTAATTTTAGACAGTGTTATGAATGTGCCTCTGAAGACTCCGAATTGATTTAAATTCATGGGCCATTTGTGTAATTACACAGAAGCATTGTCTTGGTGACAAGCCACTCAAATCATTGTGAAAGGGCTTTTATTACAGTTGTCCATTATTACATCTCAGTATAATGATATAGCTTTCATACGTGACACATCAAATCAGATCTCTCCAAGTGGGCTAATTTAGCTTTCATATTGATTGAAGGTTAAGAAATTTTGCTGGCTGTTATTGTACACAATAACAAAATAGATCACAGAAATGGTCAGTTTTAGACAATATACAATAGTCATTGCACATTAATGTAAAATTAATTACACATTAATGTAGCAGTACAATTTGAATAGCTTGTGGTGATTTTTAAAGGGGTCATGAACTGAGAAACCAAAATTCCCATGGTCCTTTGACATATATGAGGTCAATTTACTATAAAAAAACATGCTGTAATTTTTAGAACTCAAAACTTTATCGTTAGTCTAAAAACAGCTTATATTGAAGGCAGTCTGCCAAAATGACAACTTGTGGAATGTTCTACTCTGTGATGTAATAATGTGGATAAGCACCACCTCCACAGAAGATTATCAACTCCTGCTTCTACATCGCTGGCTGTTTAACCCCGCACACTGATTCTACATCACTGCCTGTTTAACCCCGCCCACCGATATTACATCATGATCTGTTTAGCCCTGCCCACCGATTCTACATCACTGTCTGTTTAGCCTCGCCCACCGATTCTACATCACTGTCTGTTTAGCCCCGCCCACCGATTCTCTCAGTGTTTACAAGAGAGCTGAATGTTTAGGTCTATGTAGAAACCAAGGGATAAAGATGCTCGGAAGACAAGACGACGCTGTGCAGTGCAAAATTGTGGAAAAGCAGTGTTTGCATTGCCTTCCTTCTGATCCCAACGTTAGGAAAGAGTGAATTAACTTTATTTTTAATGAAGATTCTGACTGCGTCAGTAAGAACTTGGTCCTTTGTTCGCTTTATTTTACCGCAGATTCGTTTACAAACAAGGTACAATTCGACGCGGGATTTTCATAAAGATTGAAACTAAAAGACGATGCTGTGCAGACTATATTGGATCTGACAGTAATGTTCGTAACACACAAGTGTGAGTAACTGTTTTCATTTAGATGATCACTATTGCTTTGTCTGTTAAACAGATTGTTTGATATGTACTGAGCATTTATGCGTTTTTGACCTAAATCACAGAAGCATCCATCTATGAGGAATATATGCTTTCAAACATACACAACTATTAGCCAACCATAGCAGTGGGCGTTTACTTCCGAGTCTAGAATCATCCACGCCTATTCAAGCAGAGCGTTCTGATGAGGGGGTCAAAAACAGGACAGAAAATAGCTTATTACTTCTAAATTATGATGTTTTTGATGTAAAAAAATATTGATAACATTATAAGTGGACCTCAGAGAACAGTACAAAATAAAAAAACAAAGGCAGTTCATGACCCCTTTAAATGCGAGTTTACCTGATAACTGTGTTTTCATTCTGCAGAACCTGCACAGCCACATTACATGATCCATTAGCATGAGCCACAACACTGATGTCACCAAACTCAGCCTGAAAAACAAAACCAATCAATCAATCAATCAATCAATCAATCAATCAATAACTGAATTAGTAAAAATTATTTTTGATTGATTTGATTTGTCTATGACTTTCATAATTTCACCTGTTCAACTTTAATATCATAATCTCCATTCAGTTTTTTCCCTCTAAAGAGTTTGGCCCTGTAGAAAAATGGAAGAAGAAAAAAAGATTTAAAAACAATATATATATATATATTTACAAATTACAAATTATTTACAAATTACAATATATTTAAATATGTATATTTTTTTCTGTTCAAAGTATTGCCAAAAATGAGAAGCTCAGTTTTTTCAAATTGATCATACAGAAATGCACTCATATTTCACACAGATACTTAAGTGAAATTAACATTACATAGTAATGTACCTTATCATCTTTGAGTTAATTAATTATCTCTGATCCATGAATAATTTATGTAAAAATACCTCTTTAGAACTGTGCTACTTATAACAAGCTTTTTATTTTGTAACAGCTTGTCACTGGGGCCATTAAAGGTGCATATTAGTACCTTAAGTGTTGCACTACCAGTACTACGCTTAAGGTACTTTTAAGAATCTTTTAAGGGTAAATAGTATACGAAAATGTCCCTTATAGGGTGCTACTTCAGTGACAAGCTGCTGTACAATCATTACACTTCTTTTTCTGGGAACATATATGAAGGTGGTATTTTTGCCCTAAATGTTGGCACGAGGATGATGGCATATTGTGCAGTAAGCTAGTTACCATGGCGATCAACATTTTTGCTCATTTTTCCACACACACACACACACACACACACACACACACTGGTTTCCATGTGTTACAGGAACTCTCCAATGGCGTAATGGTCTTTCTACTGTACAAACTGTATTTTCTGTCCCCTTGTCCTAAACCTACCCCTCACACAAAACTAAAGGCATTTTCAAAAAACATCATGCTGTATGATTTATAAGCTTGTTTCCTCATTGGGACCAAAAAAAAAAAAAGTGAAAATTTCCTGGTATTACTCCTTGTGGGGACATTTGATCAACATCACGTAGGGAATATCAGGACATACACACAATGTAAATGATTATAATTTATCAGTCACAAAAATGCAAAAAAGTGAGCTACTGGGATGCAAAACTCTCTAAATCTAAACTTGTTTTTAATGTTTAAGCCATGAAATAATAAAGGCTTTTTAATATAAATTTTCGAGTGCCTTGGCTTTGCAACAATGATTATAATTTATTTTCAATGACAAAATAAATTCAGTCAATGTAAATATGTTATATATGTTGAAATATTTTAAAAATAGGTTGATTTAGCTGTATTATAGACCTGCAGTGCCAAAATTGCCGCCAAAATGGATGTAGGTTGCTCAGCTGCTATCTTCTCAGTAACATGAAGAGCTATAATTCAGACCAGTGGAGTTTTAAACGTCTTGTTAGTAATTGCACCTTTCACCAACAGTTTCATGCAGTGCAGTGCACTAATTTCAGGGACTGTTCCTTTGCTGACGGATACTATGGTGTGGCAGAGCCGGACTGAAACCCACATAGCAAATGGACTTGGCCCAAATGTGGCCTCAAGCTGGCACTGCTGGCCTCCTGTCGGCAATGACATGTACCCATTCAGCCAGAGCTGGGTCATGTGTGGCAATGATGGCATGGCGTGGATCACGGCAAGCAATATGAGTGCCGATTGTTGGTGGGAGGAGTGTGGCCCAGATCAGTCCGGTGATCATGTGGCCCAGATCAGGCAGTGACCTGACAGCATATTATGTGAACCATGAAAAACAAGATAAATAAAATATGATAAAATGATCACAGAAATTTTAATTAAGTGTAGTATTGTTTAAATTTAATCTTTGAAATAGCAAGTCAAAACAGCAACATAGTGTTGGCCCAGATCCGGCCCACATCTGGCCCATGTGAAATCCATGCAGGTCAGATGTGGGCTAGATCTGGGCCAACACTGCTTACTGTCAACATGATCATTTCAAAATAAAGCAAATCAGTAAATCAGTTAACTGCATTAAACTGCACTTAATTATAATTTGATTATATATTATTATTCTCAGTACAAATAATCTTAGAATCTTTACATAAAGAGAGAGAAAGAGAGAGAAAGAGAGAGAGAGAGAGAGAGAGAGATCATTTATCATTATCATGTTATATTCATTTGGTTTACCATGGGGCACATAATTTTATTAATATGCTGTCATGCACAAGCATTAAATAAAATGTTCATAATTTTTTTTTTTTTTTTCAAATCCTCGGTATCCATGATTTGTGTGAGGAAAAGATCCAAATTCAAACCATTCATCGGCAATATGTATCTCTTTTCTCTACAGCTATAGTAACAATTAAAAAATTTGCCGTTAAGCAGTTTTACAACAAGTTTTACAGCAGCGATATCAAACGCTCATTGGCTCTCGTCGGTTTCGTCATAGATTGCAACATGCCGTGTTTCCGGTGATGCGTGTTTTGAATAAGAAACGCGTGCCCTCACGGAGTTGATCGGGATAGTATTTTCAGCATTTAATAACTTAAATTATGCCCTGCTCCTCACACTAAACTATAATATTCCGCCAGAGAGGACCGCGACTGCAACGCATTGTCATTTGGACTACTGTGGTACTGCTCTTTGCCCAGTGGTGGCTCCAGGACTTAATAGTTCAGAGTGGGTGCTAAAAAAAACTAATTAAATTGAGAGAAAGTAATGAACGCCTAAACTTTAGCTATGAGTTTTTTTTATATATACAGCAGCTTTGAAAAAAGCATATTTTACTTTTTTTTCCTGTGGTATTAAACTTCTCATATGCCACTGTTATCAGTAATATAACTTCTAATGCCAACTGCCAAATATGACTCTTACAAAGCAGTCGCGTAGCTACGGGTGAGCCTGGACCCGGGCCCGGGCCCACCCACTTTCATCTGTGGCCCACCCAATGAGAACTTTGTAATTTTCCAAATGGATGCAATTTATTAAACAATACTGATAAATGTCTTATTTCACTGTAACTTTATTTATCAACAATATTAAACGCTTGTTTTCATGGTCAATTACAGGTGGTTTCTTAGTTTTCCTTCTTCCTAGGTTCATATCATCATATTCTTGTCAAAATGATGATTCGTCCGTTTCTGTTAGTCCCACCCACAATGTTGTGTTTACGATGTAAGGATGTAATAGTAAAATGAGCGCGTTTGTGAAGTTAAATTTGAAAATAGCCGAGTGAAGCAAACATAAATCAGATCAGTTCTTTAAGAAGTAAAAGTCTTCGCAATAAACCCCGACAGACCACCTGAGGGTGCTGGATTTATCGATCGGAAACTTCTGAACCAAGCGTGTTTGAAGCATCATATTAGCATAGGTACAGTGTTTGATCCGCTAAACAGATGCATCCTTTGTGGAAAGAAACAAATAAACATTGTGCTAGATCGTGGTCGCCACAACAAACTGCATAATTTGCAGCTGCGCACATTTCTGCGGTCCTCTATGTGCTTGAACTGACGTTTGATTATGAAATCACAAGGTAATGCTTTTTAATAAACTTCCTTTAGTTAGCGTTAGTTAATGCATTAACTAACATTAGCGATACATTTGTTACCGTGTTCACAAGGTTATATTGCTAACAACATCACAGTTTCAATGACAGTATATTACACTGTATATAGATAGAATGTTTGGGTTTTATCATAATATATAAAACAGTTCTTTCTGGTCCTCGACTCTGATTGGCTGATAAGAGTGCAATAACCGTTTCACTGTTTGTATCACTCCGCTTGCCGTATTTCTCACAGCGAGTGTCATGACGGACACCCAAATCCACTATAATTTAAAAATAGTACTGTTTTTGTGTCACGGAATGTAGTTTTAAGAGTTTTTTATGCGATAATGTACTTCAAATATGCGATTTGTTAATAAAGATAACGTTTTGAAAAAAGAAAGTTGAAAGCATTTTAATGTTCAGTCTAATTATTGTAATGTAGACAAGGCTATAAGATGTCAAATACAAAATGTTGACTATTAATTTCAAAATATCAATGTACTGATGTTAATGGGCTTAAAATTGAAGTCTAATCTTCACCACACAAAACATAACACAAAAGATCTCCTTCAGACAGGAGTTATTACTGTAAACTGGTGGAGCAAACATGTAAACTAATGCTCACTTTGGATATTAGTGACCCATTTAATCCCAAATTATTCTCAACTAAGCACGTGTATTTCATCTACACATTATTCAACAATTTCTCTAATAAAATAATTCTCTAAAAGTTATGTCCTGTGAGCAAGATTTAATCAAATAAAATCCATATTATTAATATATTTATAACAGCCCCTTTAAACATAAAATACATTTAATAGTATCTTTTGGATCTGTATCTGTATTATATGTTATTACATGTTTTGAGAGCTTTGATACAGACAGGATTATTTACACTAACCGTAAAATTATGATAAGATATGTGACATTTCAAAGCAGCTAGAAAGCTCTCTGAAAACATTCTCTGAATCTTTGACACATACTGTAACACGAAAGTCTTCATTCTACCACACAAATTAACAGCCTGCTCTCTGCAAGACTAAACAATATTTGACCATTTCCTCTGCATGCTATACAAATACAGATTTAAAGATAATTAGCATGCTTTACTCCAGTTCACACTAATCTTTTGAGGAAATGACAGAGGAAACTGTGGATAGAATGGATATGAAATAATACAAATACACTCTTAAAAATAAAGGCGCTTCACGATGCCATAGAAGAACCTTTTTTGTCTAAATGGTTTCATAAAGAACCTTTAACATCTGAAGAACCTTTCTGTTTCACAAAAGGATCTTTGTGGCGAAAGAAGGTTCTTCAGATTATAAGAAGGTAAGAAAGAAACGGTTCTTTAAAGAACCTTTGACTGAATGCTTCTTTGTGGAACCAAAAAATGCACCATTATTTTTAAGAGTGTATGTAAGCACTATTGTCATCAATTAGCAGAGTCCACCTGATTTTTCTAAACTCTTCAGATATTCTTGCTCCTGAGATTCACCCATATTCTTTCACATGTAAATTAATAATTCACAATTATTTTCTAAATAATCTCTGTTACGTTGTCATTTTGCGTTAATCCCGTGCTCACACTAGAGAGAGTAAGTGTATTATCACTTTTATGCATGTAGATCAGTGAGACCTAAGATTTATTCAGTGATGGTGGCATTTAATAACAGCATGAAGCATGTGGAATGAAAGATGTTAATTATGAAAGTGTGCATCTTGTTTTTTTATTTCCACCAAAACCAAATGAAATGATTAAGCTTAGCACTAAATAAATAACTCAACAGATAAGGATTACAAAAACCAAGAAGCCAAATACAGCCTGATTAGAGGAGCTGAAGTGAAAATCATTGCTCTTACCAGTCCTGCTGAGGTTCATCGATGACCAGCAGGATCTTGAGTCGTTTGGATGAGGCGGGCGCAGGCGTTTGCTCCACCAGCCCTGCTGAGGCGGCCGTCTGCTTCACCACACTGGAGATGGAGCTGAAGAACCCCGTCCCTAAAGCCTGGGGTTGGCTGGGTTTTCTCTCCTGACTCGGGGACACTGGAGCTGGTCCTGGAGGAGGAGGCTGAGGAGGATCTGGTTTCTGCAGGTCTGACATGTAGCCATTAGGCAGGTTGGAGATAAAGGTGCTGTCCGACAGACGGCGGCGCAGGTAGTTCATGGCTGTAGACTGGAGGAGGAGGACTGCTTTGGAAATAGATGTGGAGATGTCAAGCAGCTACATTTGGGGGATTTACCCCAGCAGAACTGAATAGCCAGCGAAGTGAGATGCTGGGATCCCTCCTTGCGTCGCAGTGTTTCCTCCCCTCTCTGCTTTCTCCAGCTCTGATGTCGTGTGTATATGCAGCCAATCAGACGCTTGCTGCATCCCTGCATGAGATGCTTGCTCTCTCCCCTCCCCCATGCTAGACTGCCTGATCACATCCTTCATGACAAGACAGCATATACAAAATAAAAAGGTTTCCTGCAGTACATGCGTGGGAAAATAGGCAAATGAGATTCCCCTCATAGAATTACTATTTTATTTTTCTTGCAGATACAGCTACAGAGATATTGCTTGAACTGTTACGTGAGCTGTCACACCACATTCTACATGATTTACTGCATTCATTACCACAGCTCACCCCTGATTTTGTTGCAGTATTATTTATTTCCTTATGGATATTTAGTCTGACCTTAATTTATTATTAACACATATGCAATCTTGATAGGCTGTGGGATGATGCACCAACTAGGTTTCTTATTTCTCTTGAGATTCCAGTTGGCAGACATATAATACATATTTTGGCATCTTTTCCCACAATAATTACATGTGAGTACACTTTTAAAAATAAAGGTGCTTCATGATGCCATAGAATAACTTTTTTGACTAAATGGTTTCATAAAGAACCTTTAACATCTAAAGAACCTTCTGTTTCACAAAAGGATCTTTGTGGCGAAAGAAGGTTCTTCCGATTATAAAAAGGTAAGAAAGAAACGGTTCTTTAAAGAACCTTTGACTGAATGGTTCTTTGTGGAACCAAAAATGGTTCTTCTATGGCATCACTGTGAAGCGCCTTTTAAGCACCTTTATTTTTAAGAGTGTATGTGGTCCTTTGTAGCTATTCAAACACATTTGATCACTTGAGCGTTTACACCATGAATGCAATGTCAATGTGGTCTCATGTGTTGACCACCTCCAGTGGTTGAAAGTGGACAATCGAAATTAAATTCCATTTACATGTGTATTTAGCGAGGTTCTTGTGACGGGCTCGACCAAAATATATCTTAATAAAGGGGACCAGTTATTTGTGCTGCTTTTAAGAAAATGTGCAGGTTTCAATAGCACCAGTAAGAATGCGCTAAAAATACAAACTTATGGGGCACCGTTTGTAAAATAAAATGCGTAAGAAAAACTGGTTAAATTCTGCCAGATTTAACTACAAAAACAAATACATTTTCAAGATTTACTTAAATAAGCTTAATGTAGTTTTTTTTATTACTATATTACTATATCTAAATGAAAGAACAAAGCTAAATCTAAATATTTAATCTAAATAGAAATCTTGTATTTAAATCTAAATGTTAAATAAATGTTAAGTATACAAATAAATTAGAATGCTATATTTAAATGCTAAATCTAAATTTAAATAATAAGTGTAAAACCAAATCCTATTTAAACGTGAATCCTATATGTAAATCTTAGATCTAAATGTGTGCGTGTGTGCGCGCGCGCGTGTGTGTGTGCGTGTGTGCGTGTGCGTGTGTGTGTGTGTGTGTGTGTGTGTGTGTGTGTATACACACACACACTACCAGTCAAAAGTTTTTGAACAATAAGACTGTGTATATGGTAAGATCTTAGAACAGTAAGATTTTTAGTGTTTTTTTGTTTTGTTTTTGTAAAGTCTCTTCTGCTCACAAAACCTGCATTTATTTCATCCAAAGTACAGCAAAAACAGCAAAAACTATTTAAAATAACTGTTTTCTGTTTGAATATATTTTAAAATGTAATTAATTCCTGTGATTTCAAAGCTGATTTTTTTTAGCATATATGGTTTACATTTAGATATGAGATTTATATATATGACTCACATTTAGCCTATATTTGGGATTTGGTTTTAACATTTAGATCTAACATTTAAATATAGCTAACATTCAGATTAATTTGTATAGCCAATTCAGCATTTAGATTTAACATATATATTTTTAAATTAAACAATTTAGATTTAGCTTTGGTCTTTTATTTCGATATATAGGATAGTATATAATAATAATAATAATCCATAAAGCTTATTTAGGTAAATCTTACAGAACTGATTTGTTTTGGTTGTTAAATCTGACAGAATTTGTCCAGTTTTTCATACACGTTTTATTTTACAAACGGCGCCCCATGGAAATGTCTTTCATCATATGCCATCGTTTTTGTTTTGTTTTTGTTTGTTTTTTTTTCCCCAGCAAAGCTGTCTATGAATAAGTGGAGTTACTTTATAAATAGAATTTATGGCACCAATTCAAGCTGAAACGGATTACACATGTCAGAAGTGTATAATAAAAAAGCAAAAGGGGTAGTAATAATAATAATAATAATAATAATAATAATAATAATAATAATAATAATAATAATAATAATCTGTAGTTTTTATGACTTCATAAGTTAACTATTTTAAATATTTTCATTGAAATTGGTGCCATGTAAGAAATAATGCCAAATATAAATAAGTGAACCACGCTTTGTGGAAAAAGTAAATATAATTAAATATTGAGTGTTTGGAAAAAAATTCAGTCAACAATTTTTTATTTTTATTTTATTTATTTAATTTTAATTTTTTTTTTAAGCGGAAACACGTGCGGTCAAGCAGTGTTGGCATTATACTTAACGTTACCTTTTACAATAGTAACACAACAGCTACTTATCACCTGTTTGACTGCTTTATTTACCATTAATATGTACAACAGGTCGTGCTGGACGAGTATGTGTTACTATTTTGGATTTAAGTCACTAAAGTAAACTTTAGTCGGACAGGTTAGCATCTAACTTGCAGCCCGAGCTAACAGCTAAAACAGCTCAGTATGCTAAAAACAATGCACACTTTTTAGATCTTTATTTCCACATCTTACTTTCAGCTACTGTAATATTGCTTATGTTTCCACATCTGAAAGCCGAGATGGAGTAACCGATTAGATTTATGCTTTAAATGCAACGTTAAATGTTTGTGTTAAAATGGGTATCTTGATTAATAATCTCATCAATAAAATGAATGATAACATCAGCAGGCTGCATTGTAATACATATGAGTGTAAGTAACTGCATTCACAGCTCTTAAACACAATACATATTTTATATTGAAGTAATATCGTGTAAATGCCATCAAATAATACTTGAATATGGAATAATACTAATCACTCAGTACCATGGTGCACAGTAATGAAAATGCTTCTATTAGTAAAATATTTATTACATTGCATGAAATTCAATGTACTTTTTGTCACAAAGTTAAACTATGTCATAATGTAAGGTTTACATTTAGAGGCTTTGTTCTTTAATATTATATTGGGACTTTGTGCCCCCCAAAATTTCAAAAAGTATATAATTTAAAAATACAAGTTTTCATAAAAAAGGGTGTATTTCTGAGTCATTGTATGTATGAATTGCATTTTTACTTACTTACATTTAATCATTTAGCAGATCATTTTATCCAAAGTGAATTACAAATGAGGACAATAGAAGCAATCAAACCAACCAATATATAAATGCTGTGACAAGTCCCACAGTTTTTTTATTTATTTATTTTTTTTATAGACTTACTTAGAATAAAAAGTAGATAGAATAGAGAGCAATGTCAAGTTATTATTTTTAGATAGAATATATCATTAGCAATGACTGTGCCTTAATCTGAATCTGATTTCTTGACAGATGATTCAAGAGCATCTAGTCTTCCTGTGCTTAACTCAGAATGTACACCCATGAGCCCCACCAACAGAAAACACCATGAAAACTCTCTGAATCATCAAAAAGACTCTGACGAAGAAGAGATGAACAAAATGAGATGCTTATTAGGAGCACATCTGTATGTCTGCTACAGTTCTGTTATTTGCAGTGCAGCAAAGTTTCCCATGTTTTGAATTGTTCCATCAGTTAACAGTGTTTTTTGCACAGCATGTATTTTGCATGTTTGTCTTTTTTGTGTTATTTTTAGAAGAAATTTGAATGGAGACACTGGAAATCAGGAGTTATGCAATTATATTCACACATCGCTGAGTGGTCTTCATAACCATCATGTATTTGCACCTTTCCCCATTTTTGCGGCGGATCAACCCCTTGAGATGACCAAACACAGCTTAGATCCTACTAGGAGCATGCTTCTAATTCCTGGATCCAGCACAGATCTCCAGCAGGTCAGACTTATACGATCTGAGACATTTGTGTGCCTTTTCTACATCAGTGGCTTCACTGTTACAGGATGTGTTGCTAAATGTGTTCCCATGCATTGGCATGTAGAATTTTCATATTTCCAAACAGAAGAAAATAAGTTACATTCCTTTTATATCAGAATCGTCCATCGGTAATCACCTGTGCCCCTGCCAGCAACCGCCCTTGCAGTCTTTCCAGCTGCCACATGTCCCCTAATAGCTGCACATCTGGATCCACCAACAAGACCAAAGGTAGTTAATCTAGCACCTTTAAGTATTAAAAGTGTGTAGTTGGTTGTGTTCTGTCTAAGTGACTAGCACATCATTATCTGCTACTCTTAACCGGTTATCAGAAGGGTTGGCTACAAGTGTTGGGAGATTGATATAATTTTTTAATTGCTATGGCAGACTTACTTATTTAAAAAAAACAAAAAAACAAAAAAACAAAAAAAACAAAAAAAAAAAACAAAAAAAAAAACAAAACAAAAAAACCCCTAACTTTTAAACTAGTAACTTTTGAATTGTATCATTGTATTGAATTTGAAAAGTACCGCTTTTTATTTCTCCTCTTTCCTACTACTTGCGTGTGTGTTTGGCTCAGTGTTATTTTTTTAGGATTACTGATAAACTAATGTAGTTTTATTTGTATTTGTTATCTATTTTAATTTTAGTTAAAGTTGGAATAATGTTTGTCATTTTATTATTATTATTATTATTATTATTATTATTTTATGTCTGTATAGGTTTTTTTATTAAGTTTTAGTTTTATTTAATTTGAGTTATTTTAATACTTCAACAAACTAAATGGAAATGAAATAATATATATACTGAATTTATAAATGTGTATATATATGTATGTGTGTGGTTGTACATACACATATGTAGTTGTTTTTGATGTTTGGCTTAGTGTCATGTTACTCTTACACCTTTTGTTCTTTAATATTTTGAATTGTTTTTAGCTTTATTTTTTGTTTTCATTTAAATGTTAAGTTTTGAAATTTTGTTGTATGCATTAGCTCAGGGGTGTCCAAACTACGGCCCGCGGGCCATCTGCGGTCCGCGATCGTTCTTGTGGCGGCCCGCGAGGGATTTTAAAAATAATATGAATCTGGCCCTTTATAGGGAAAAATAGATGAAATTCACTAAATAACCATCGGGTGTCGCTATCACGCGTAGCCAATGCAGTTAGTCAGATGTAGGCCTACCTTCAAACTAAGGGGCTAAAAAACAACAAATTATTGTTCATCACATTTTGCTAAATCATGGCGCAACAAAGAAAAAGGAAAATCGAAAGTGAATGCAGGAGATTTCAGACACGTTGGGGAAATGAATATTTTTTCACGGAGGTGAGCGGGAAATGTGTCTTTAATTCTGTACATTTCGAAATAAGCTGCATTAAAAGTCAATAAATCTTTGATTAATATGAATATTTTAATTAAAAAGGTGTCTCCACGTGCTATTCAATAAAATTCTAGTGCATTTAATCTATTAAATAACAGCAGAGTGAGCGAGTTTTTTGGATATGGTAAGATTAAACTTATTTTAGTGAATAAAGTATCACATTTCAGGTATCATTTTGTTAGGGTGGGTACACAAAATGTTATTTTATCCTTGCTTCTAGGAAATCCTCAATCTATATGCTTTCTAACAGCTTCACGTGGCCGCAAACATTTAATTTTAACGTGGCTTTAAGCACTATGCATCATTAAAGTTTCACTTTCACCACGTAAAGCCGGTAAATGTGGTGTTTACATGGAATAATCATATGAGTTTACCTTACGGTACGAACACAGAGTCTCTGTATCAGTAGGAAAGCGATAAAACCAAAATGAGCATCTTCCATCCGAAGACTTGTGTTGCATTTCAGGGCAAAGCAAAAAACATTGTCGAACAACAATATAAAATGCGGGAAACTATTAATTGGTTATTCTACAATTAATTTTATTACAAATTATACTACGATTGGAAAATACTGTAAATTGATAAACTGTTCGGCGTGATGACGTTGAATGTCTCCGACAGCGCCTGTGGTCCCATTTAGCAACTTGTTAGCAACCGTCTTTTTTAAGAAACATAACAGTTTAAAAAAATCACGAGTGGGGTGTAACTGGTGTGTTTTATGTCATAGAATAAAACGTGAAAGTATTTTGAGCCTGTGTGAACCATGGACCTTATTTAAGGGATTTAACCAAAATCCCATTCAAAATCCCATTGACTCTGGGACGATGGAACCCGGAAGTGCTAAAATGCTAACTCGCTTCCGGGTTTTTGCCTACAAAGTGACATCATAGTTCTACCACTCTATAGCGCGGCACGGAAAACCCTTCACTGAAGGCAAAGTTATAAAGGAGTGTCTGATGAAAGTTGCCACTATAATTTGCCCAGAAAAAATGCAAGATTTTAAAAATATCAGTCTTTCAAGAAACACAGCTGGACAGAGAATTGAAGACTTGTCGGCGAATCTGCGAAGTGACAGACAAAGTACCCACGTTTGATTTATACTCAATTGCGTGCGATGACAGCACTGATTCCACAGATACTGCACAGCTGTTAATTTTTTTGCGAAGTGTGGACAGTGATTTTTGCATTTCAGAAGAGCTCCTTGATATGAAGAGCCTTAAGAGTACAACAACGGTAAAAGATCTTTTGAAGCCGTATCATGTGCAATTGAAAACATGAATCTCCCTTGGGCCAAGCTTTGTGGCATTACAAGCGATGGAGCGCCAGCCATATGATCGGCAAGCGGAATGGAATGGCTTCCATGGTGTGCAACAAAGTTCGCGAAAGTGGAGGTGAGGCTGTGAAAATGCACTGTATCATACACCAGGAAGCGCTTCATGCCAAAGCCATCCAGATGGATGATGTGATGACCACTGTGGTGAAAACTATAAATTTCATTTGAAAGAAAAAAATCTGACACTTGATCAACTCAATGACCCTGACTGGCTGGCAGACCTTGCTTTTTTAGTTGATTTGACCAGTCACCTGAACACACTGAATAAAAGTCTGCAAGGCAAGGACCAGCTGATATCAGAAATGTATGCGCACTTGAAATCCTTTGCTGTGAAGCTAAGACTTTTTGAGAGACAATTCAGTGCACGCAATGCTGTGCACTTTCCTAGTTTGTCCGAAATCATCTCGAGTTTTTCAGACTCCAACATCCCTGGAAAAATGGATAAATATTCAACAGTGCTCACATCCCTAATCACAGAATTTAATCAGCTTTTTCAAGACTTTTCCGCTGTTGATAACGACATCAAACTGGTCTCAACCCCGTTCTCTGCTAATATAGAAGAAGTACAAGAGAATGTGCAGCTGGAACTCATAGAACTGCAGTGCGATGATTCTCTTCACATCCGCCACCAGCTTCTTTCGCTGCCAGAGTTTTACAAGAGTTTGGAAACATCCAGATTCTCCTTAATCAAATGTCACGCACAAAGGATGATGAGTCTGTATGGCTCCACATACATATGTGAGCAAACATTTTCACTGATGACGCTGAACAAGAGTCCACTGAGAGCCAGTCTGACTGACAGCCATCTCTGTGATCTGCTTCTTATCTCTACTACACGACTTACTCCTGACTTGACATCAATTCTGAAATCCAAGGCACAACATCACTGTTCACATTAATAAGTTAATGGTGAGTAAAAAAATATTGAAAGCAGTACATTGTAATGATTCTTAGGTAAACATTTTATATAATATCATGGGGCATATATACAGGTGCATCTCAATAAATTAGAATGTCGTGGAAAAGTTAATTTATTTCAGTAATTCAACTCAAATTGTGAAATTCATGTATTAAATAAATTCAGTGCACACAGACTGAAGTAGTTTAAGTCTTTGGTTCTTTTAATTGTGATGATTTTGGCTCACATTTAACAAAAACCCACCAATTCACTATCTCAACAAATTAGAATATGGTGACACGCCAATCAGCTAATCAACTCAAAACACCTGCAAAGGTTTCCTGAGCCTTCAAAATGGTCTCTCAGTTTGGTTCACTAGGCTACACAATCATGGGGAAGACTGCTGATCTGACAGTTGTCCAGAAGACAATCATTGACACCCTTCACAAGGAGGGTAAGCCACAAACATTCATTGCCAAAGAAGCTGGCTGTTCACAGAGTGCTGTATCCAAGCATGTTAACAGAAAGTTGACTGGAAGGAAAAAGTGTGGAAGAAAAAGATGCACAACCAACCGAGAGAACCGCAGCCTTATGAGGATTGTCAAGCAAAATCGATTCAAGAATTTGGGTGAACTTCACAAGGAATGGACTGAGGCTGGGGTCAAGGCAAAAAGAGCCACCACACACAGACGTGTCAAGGAATTTGGCTACAGTTGTCGTATTCCTCTTGTTAAGCCACTCCTGAACCACAGACAACGTCAGAGGCGTCTTACCTGGGCTAAGGAGAAGAAGAACTGGACTGTTGCCCAGTGGTCCAAAGTCCTCTTTTCAGATGAGAGCAAGTTTTGTATTTCATTTGGAAACCAAGGTCCTAGAGTCTGGAGGAAGGGTGGAGAAGCTCATAGCCCAAGTTGCTTGAAGTCCAGTGTTAAGTTTCCACAGTCTGTGATGATTTGGGGTGCAATGTCATCTGCTGGTGTTGGTCCATTGTGTTTTTTGAAAACCAAAGTCACTGCACCCGTTTACCAAGAAATTTTGGAGCACTTCATGCTTCCTTCTGCTGACCAGCTTTTTAAAAGATGCTGATTTCATTTTCCAGCAGGATTTGGCACCTGCCCACACTGCCAAAAGCACCAAAAGTTGGTTAAATGACCGTGGTGTTGGTGTGCTTGACTGGCCAGCAAACTCACCAGACCTGAACCCCATAGAGAATCTATGGGGTATTGTCAAGAGGAAAATGAGAAACAAGAGACCAAAAAATGCAGATGAGCTGAAGTCCACTGTCAAAGAAACCTGGGCTTCCATACCACCTCAGCAGTGCCACAAACTGATCACCTCCATGCCACGCCGAATTGACGCAGTAATTAAAGCAAAAGGAGCCCCTACCAAGTATTGAGTACATATACAGTAAATGAACATACTTTCCAGAAGGCCAACAATTCACAAAAAATGTTTATTTATTTATTTATTTATTTATTTTTATTGGTCTTATGAAGTAATCTAATTTGTTGAGATAAGCAGACAAAGACAAATTAATGTCAATAACAATTAGCTTGTCTAATAGTAGTTTTTTTTATTTATTTTATTATTATTATTATTATTATTATTATTATTATTTTTACAGCCATGCGGCCCAAGACAGCACACATTTTCTTGCACCTGGTCCCCTGTGAAAAAAGTTTGGACACCCCTGCATTAGCTTTTAGTTTTAGTTTTAGTTGTTTTAATACTACAATTGATTGCTTCTGTTGTCCTCATTTTTAAGTCGCTTTGAATAAAAGCGTCTGCTAAATGACTAAATGAATTGCTTAATTAAAAAAATAAACATGAAAATAAATTGAAATAAATTTTTATTGTGAGAAATTGAATTCTTGTTTTTAAAGGGTCATGACATGGATTTTTTTTAAATAATATGTTTCTTAAGGGTTTACTTATAATGTTAATAAAGTTTTTTCACAAAAAAAACCCCAAATAAATATGTGGAAAAATAATTATTTTCAACCCTCATTCTGACCCTCTGTCTAAAATGACCTGTTTTAAGGGGTGGGTCCTTGAAGGCTTGTCAGTAGTCAGCCACTGTTTTGACTGGCTAATGTCATTGCATAGGAAACAGTATCAGCACCCCCTCGCTATTGCATGTGAGTGTTTTGACAACATGATAAAAAAAAAAAAAAAAATGGTGATTTCCAGACAAAGCATTATGAAATCATTGACTTACAGTTTGTGATGCAGCTGCAGTCAGATTTAGTACCGCTTCATCTTTCAACAAATGTTTCTTTATGAACTCTCCATGACACTTTGCCTCATTTAAAACAAAATACTTCAATCAATCCTCTGATACGATCTGGGGTGGCATTAAAAATAAATGTTCCACTTGTTCCTTGCGTTGGGATCCTTCTGATATCTGAACAAAGATGCGAACGAGCTGAACACGTCAAAGCTAACGTTCTTTCCCTCCATTTGTCCCATTGACAGACTCAAGCGCGTAGACTGTGTCAGAAAGCGGACGCACATCTGTATACTGTATCCAGTGTAATTTCTATTTGCTTTTGATGCTATGCGACACTCGCATTCAGCACAATCAAGTGTCAGCCGTTAAACAACTGAACGCTGGTGGGTGGGGCCTGTAGTGAAAAGATGATTATTCATTGATGCCTTGCTTTGGAGGCAGTGCTTATGAAAATATCTTCATGCCCTCTTAGATCCAAACCAACCATTTTTGGAGCCTGATTAAATAAATGCTTTGTTTATAATGAGGAGGACGTTTTAAGCTATGAAACTTGCAGAATGGTTTAATGGTACAAAGACTTTTTATATGCCAAAAGATCAAGGTAAATTTGAATTCTCATGTCATGACCCCTTTAAATGTTACAATTACAGCTGTCAAGTGATTCAAATTTATAATCTAATTAATTACATGTTGTGCCAATTAATTAATAAGATTAATTGGTTATTGAGTCTGATTGCGTGAGTCATTCAATCATTCAGCTGATTCATTCAAACGGCTGATTCATTCTGAAACGAAGCAAGTAACTGTCTTCATGAATGTGAAGACCCTTGGGAGATATTATCAGGAGACATGGTGTTAGCTTTCACTGTTATGCTGATGATACTCAGCTCTATATTTCTTCACGGCCCGGTGAAACACACCAAACTGAGAAACTAACGGAATGCATAGTCGATATAAAAAACTGGATGACGAGTAACTTCTTACTGCTAAATTCTGAAAAAAACAGAGGTGTTAATTATCGGACCTAAAAACCCCACATGTAATAACCTAGAACACTATCTAACACGTGACGGCTGCTCTGTCAATTCTTCTTCATCAGTTAGGAACCTAGGTGTGCTGTTTGATAGCAATCTTTCATTTGAAAGCCATGTTTCTAGTATCTGTAAAACTGTGTTTTTCCATCTCAAAAACATATCTAAATTGCGATCTATGCTCTCAACGTCAAATGCAGAAATGCTAATTCATGCGTTTATGACCTCAAGGTTAGACTATTGTAATGCTTTACTGGGTGGTTGTTCTGCACGCTTGATCAATAAACTACAGTTGGTCCAAAATGCAGCAGCTAGAGTCCTTACTAGAACCAGGAAGTATGACCATATTAGCCCGGTTCTGTCAACACTGCACTGGCTCCCTATCAAACATCGGATAGATTTTAAAATCTTGTTAATTACTTATAAAGCCCTGAATGGCTTAGCTCCTCAGTACTTGAGCGAGCTCTTATCACATTATAGTCCTCCACGTCCGCTGCATTCTCAAAACTCTGGCCATTTGATAATACCTAGAATATCAAAATCAACAGATCCTTTTCCTATTTAGCACCCAAACTCTGGAACAATCTACCTAACACTGTTCGGGAGGCAGACACACTCTGTCAGTTTAAATCTAGATTAAAGACACATTTCTTTAACCTGGCTTACACATAACACACTAATACACTTCTATTATTCAAATCCGTTAAAGGATTGTTAGGCTGCATTAATTAGATCAACCGGAACCGGAAACACTCCTCATAACACACGATGTACTCGTTACATCGTAAGAAGAATGGCATCTACGCTAATATTAGTCTGTCTCTTTCTTATTCCGAGATCACTGTATGTATTTGACCGGTTAGATATGCACCGGAATTAAGTATACATACGTTGCTTGTCTGCATTTTGCTCCATCTTGGGGTGCACGCTAAATTGAGTACTACATTGAGTTTTTCACAGCTTGTTGAGCTACAAATAAATATTTTTAATATCAAGAACATCATGCTATTTATATTATTCATATATATGCACAGAACCTGAGCTCCTCCCATGTTCTGTGCATGACTTTAAAACTGTAATTGGCATTATCAAGATAAGCAACTGCTGGGACAGTGTGTTCTCTATTTTTCTAACACGTTTCATGAGATGTGTAAGCAGCTGGTTTGGCCTCTGGAAAGGCACTGACACATGCAGTATCTGGCTTGATTGAGTTTCAGCTCTATGGACCCTTTTCACAGACTGCCATGACACATTTCTGCAATGATCAACAAAATTAAATCTAGCAAAGTGTTAAAGTGTTAACACTGCTGTGATTACTAATACAGCTGCTGTGAGAGTTACTGTAAATTTGGCATCTGTCTCTCTTTGTATTGCCATAATCCTTCTCTGTAATCACTTCTTTTGGAAAGTCGTGGGAACGAATTAGAGGACTTTTTTATTTGCTGTTGGAACAACAACAACAACAACAACAACAAAAAATAATTTGTTATTGTCTCCCATGTAAGATTTACTCTGCTATAGTTAACTACTACGCTGTGGAAATGTAAAAAGGGTGCATACATGGCTAAATTCACATTATGTGAACACACTGAATTTGCATATACCAATACCCATGAATATATTTAATTAAATTGCACATTGACCTGAACATGACTATCCACTATCTCTATGTTCCAGCTTATTGCCTTCAGTGAGTCATTTGTTTGTTGGCTTTTTTAATTATTATTAGTCTGCCTTTAGTAACCAAAGCTAAATTAGGTAGGGGTGTGTGTGTGTGGTCATAATGCAGGATACACACGAAATGATTTAATTTCCTTATCTTTTGTCTTTTTTCCCCTTTGTTCAACTTTCAGAATGTAAAGTATGACAATCATTACGCTGTGCGTGATGAATAAATATACTCATAGAATACTATCTGTCATTAACTGTTGTGCATGCTCATCTTTTTTCCTTGTAATGTACCTGGCAAATATTAATTTAGATGTAATACATGTAATACAACATAGATGTAACACATGCAAATATGTTGAGCCATCTTACTATGCTAAACTGAAAGCTGTTTAGTGCTGAATTGAACACTCTCATGAGTGTCCCGTTTGACATGGGTAAAGCTGCATTTATATATTTATTAATTAACTTATGAATGAAACTTCTTAATTGCCAACTGTAATGTCACTGTAACTGAACAGCCCACACATATGTCGTAAAAATGAAATTTATTTAACATGAAGAGTATTCATAAGTTATGCAAGTGAAAGCAACTTGGACATGGGTGCGCACTTGTATGCGGAGTGAAGCAAGCTGTGCATGCTTTTTAGCCGATGACCATGTCATTATTTCATCAAAGCACACGTAGGGATTTGATGATTTACCTTGGATATGAGCGAGAGTGAGCGCGCAGTGTAATCATGCCGAGTGCCAAATGAATGGCAAGCAATCTGTTTTCTCTTCAAGAGAGTCCATACAGTAAAAGAGAACATACAGTAAATGTGTGTCGCTCACTTTGCTGTGCATAATAGCAACAAACCTTACCAGGCAATTACTTTGCTGGAAGCACAAAATTTTGGACAGACTTCAGGGCAACATAATGGTTTAAAAGATCTTCAACAAAATAGAGCTTTGGCGATAACTAAGTTCTAACTTTAATTACTACAATATTAATTTCTTGCTAGAAATTACATAAAAAGTGGAAAAAGTTAGTCAAAGACCTTCATTTACACATAAACTGACCACCAGCTGCAACTTTCAGACTTTTGTTTAGTTCAACTTTTATGGGATTGAATGCATAGGATTGTAGGATATCAAAGGCAGCGGATGAAACATCTTTGCTGCCTAGATAATCAATCAGATGAAGGCACCTCAAAAGACAGGAAGTGAAGCTAACATTGAATTTGGACACTTCTTGGTGTCTTCCTATCTTGGATACATTCTGTTTTCTATCATGCACCTTGCATGTTTGATGATGATGTAAGAAGAATGCAAATGCACAAGGCTGCAGTGGAATTAAGTGAGTGTGAAACCAAACCAACACTGCAGGGGCTCGAACCATAGCAAACATGCCCAGTGTGAAAGCTCAATAAATAAAACATATACATTTTTTAATGGGAGATTGGCTAGAAGGGTGCTGTACCTATGAGGGTACTGTTGGGAGAGGCCGCAAACCCCAACTTTTTTAAGCACAATCCGCACAAGAGACGCTGTTCCCCCAGGCTGAAATGTGTGCACGCGCTCCAAAACGGACAAGCTAATTACACTTTGAGCTTCGGGTGCACGTCCAAACGATCAAATACACACAAAATATGTCAAAATGGCCGGCTTGGAGAGTATTCGCTTAAACACAGTTTATGTCTTAAGTGGACGAGAACAGTTGGGAGAAAATCCGATGTGTGTCAATATATTGTCTTAAAGTGACAGATTGGCGCTTGGGCCATCAATGTTAATCAAACAACAAAATGCAAAGAGAAAATCACTCACAGTTCTTAATCTGAATAACGTTATAGCTTTAATAAGCATCAATCTATTAATACATACAGTGAAAACTATGCAGTGTTCATTTACATTTGATTGCTTTTAGATTTTTTTGTAGGCTATTACTTACCTGAACAGTAATGTTAGTAGACCTTCATGAAAAAATGAAAGCAGTTTATTTCATTTCATTTGTATATTTGTTTTATTGTATTTGTCAGTTTGTTTTACTTTGTTTTGTTTTTTTTGTTCATGTTCTTACTGTATCTTATATTATGTATAAAACACTAAAAATGCCTGCACACTGGTGCATTAATAAAGTGATGCTTTATATTCATTTCATTAAATATTTATTTTACATTTCAGAATATAAAGCAATGTTAATTCTGCTCTTAATTTGTAAACAAAAAGTACCGATAAGAATACCGTTAAAGTACCGAATCGATAAGCAGTATCGGTAAGAGTAGTAATACCGTTAAAACCTTAACGATACCCATCCCTACTATGAACCATCTCTCTTGACTCTGTGGTGCTTTCTCTGGATCCACTTTGTCTATATACCCTTCTTCCACCAGTTTCTTGATTTCAGCAGAATAGGTCACTGCACACACAGGACTTCTTAAGAGATGCTTCTCAGTTCACAGAAGGTGTGGTATTACTGCTTCTTGAGGGACATTAAGACAAGCCATGCTGGATTTACTCAATGGGGTAGCATACCTCTGGATGCCGTTTATGCCGACTCTGATAGTTCCTTTTTCTAAGGAGTTCAAGGGCCACCTGATCCTCTCTGGAGCGAGTGACCAGTTTCTCATTACGGTAGGGAAGAATGCCTAGTTCCCATAACTTTGCGACATTTCTCATTAGCTCTGTTTGTTGTGATGACACTGAAGAGAAAAGGATCTGCTGAGGATCTTGTTGTCAGTTAGGAACCTGGGTGTACAATCTGATAGCAACCTATCGTTTGAAAGTCACATTTCTAATATTTGTAAAACTGTGTTTTTACATCTTAAAAATATCTCTAAATGATGACATATGCTCTCAATGGCAAATGCTTAAAAGCATTAATGACCTCAATGATTATTGTAATGCGTAACTGGGGGTTGCCCTGCAGGTTTATTACACAAACTCTGTACTGTGTGTGCATACACTCATAAAAACAAAGTTGATTAAAGAATCTTTAATAAATGCAAATATTGTAGTACAGCTGTATAGTTATAAAGGTTCAACTTGTTTACAGATCAGTGGTCTGTTATATTCTGTTTATCGTGGGAGATTTCATAACTATAGCAAATGCTTTACCGTTGCTGTGTTTTGCCAGAACTATTAAAAATTCTTAGTAAAAACACTTAGGTACAGTAAGGTGACCGTTTAGCTGTGTGGAACGCTTTAAAGAAATCTACTTAAGGGTCTTCAAGCAACCAGGCCCAGATTGGTGGAGTGTTGTGGTGCTGGTTGGCCTTCTGCAAGTTTCTGGAGGTCAACCAGACTGACCATTGGGTTATTTGTCACCTCTCTTACCCAGGCTCTTCTCCCAGATTGCTCAGTTAGACGACCAGCTATAGGAAGAGTCCTGGTTGTTCCAAACTTCTTACATTTAAGACTTTATGGAGGCCCTGTACCTCAAAGGGGATTCAGAGAAACTCAGAGCACCTGAGGTAAATTTTTAAAATTAAAGTTTCGTAGCAAAGGGACTGAATAATTTGCTGTCATTGTAAGAGAATGTAGATTGATGTTAAAAGCAACAAAGAATTTTGGCTGCAACATATCAAAATGTGAAAAAATGACGGCTTCTGGATACTTCATGAATGCACTATAAGTTAAAGTATCAGCACTGTGTAAAAATTTTACTTGAATAAATGTCAGTTTCTAAAAAATTAAAATAAATAAATTACTTGAGTGAAAAAAAAAAAAAAAAGATGCCTTCATGTCATAAAGGTATGGTGACGTTGGAGATTTTCACATTAAAGTAAACTTGCACCAAAGTAGCCTACTGCGTTGTGGTTTTAAAACAGTCTGATACTGTTTGTTGTTTGTTGCTTTTTGATACATTAGTTTTGCTTTTATTTGTGTCAGTATTGGTGTGGATAGACCTTTTGTTTTGCATCCAATGTAAACAGGCCTTAAGAGGAAGGACCTGGAACACAAGTAAACTAGGATGTACAAATAAAAAATGATAAGCACCCAGTGTTAGATTTCACTGGGTTACACAATTTACACTATAGTGCCTGAATGAGCCAGCAGAGGTCAGTATAGACACAGTCTTGACTCATTCTGTCAAAATATTAAACAAAGGATGTCACCTCATTCAGAGCTTGATCATTTTGTCAAAATCCAAAAGTGTTTACAAGTGATACATTATGGTGGTTTACGGTTCATATATACAATGTTATAAATAAATAAATAAATAAATAAATAAATACATACATAAAATACATGCTTAGTCACTATTACTATTAAATATTGTAAAATGAAAACATTAAAATATTGATACATTTTTAATATTGGTATCTTACATTTCCATCCACCACTTTAATTTTTTCTTTCCCAAAACTCAAAGGACAAATTGACCTCAGCCTCTCCAGAAACAAAACTGATCCAAACAAGTCTTCCTGCGAAGTGTGCTCTCTGAGGATTAGCCAGCAGATTTGCTCATTTTCTCACTTCCTTACAAGATTCTTTACAAGTTTACAAGGGACAGGCTTTGGCACATTTGCAAAGGACATGGAGAGACGAGCTTTAAACAGAAACAACACTTTGGGTCAATAAAATTCAGGCCCATGCCTTGAATGCATTAAAACACACACACATGCACACACACACATACAGGGTGGCAAACCACTGAAAAACTTTATTATTGTGTGTGATTAATGCACACTGTTTATTCTAAAAGAATGATGCTTGTAGTCTGAGCATCGTCTATGGTTTTAAATGTACAGCTTTACTATCTCACCATTTTCAGGGTGAGACAGCCATTGGATTTGCATAATTGCTTGTAGATTATTTCAGCATTATCCAGCATTTTGCACATCCCCCTTCTGAGGAGGATGTGGCCACATCCTAAGGGGAAAGCACGTCTAAAATAGATCTTGTAAGTGCAGTACATGCACAAATGTGGGACTGTGGCCTACAGGAAAACTTGAGTCATGCTGGCAAGATCAGACTCCTGCAGATGACAGCGTACGGTGCCCTGTTGCTAAACACATCATTTCCACAGCTAGCATTGCTCACCATTGCCAGAAATGAAATGGAAAGGTTCACAAACCTTGTGTGTTGGTGAATACAGGGACGTGTTGTGGGGTTTTGCAGAAGACTGACCTGATGAGGAACTGGAGCTTCATTCATTGTGTCAGCCGCACTGCTGGCAATGGCATAACCTCTACGAGACAACGCGGTCAGTCCTGATCACAGTCTAACCATGCACACAAACAGAGGCTGTCAGCCCGTCTCAGCGTCAGGGTTGGTTTCACCAGGCGTCTCTGCCTATCGGTCATTCTCCATCCACTCTCGTGCCATATCTTTCAGCAGTGGCCGTTTGCTCAGATTGCAATATTTTATAGTCACCGATACAAGATGCATTGATTAAACTCTTTTGGATAGAGATCAAAAGCATTAAATCTCCCCTTCGATTTGATATATTTAGTATTCATGTTTTTTCTTCACATTTTGTTACATTGTAGCCTTTGCAAATCTATTACAGAGATTTAAAAAAATTCTCTGGATCGAATTCATTTGATTGAACATGATTTGGAAAGGCAAATACCTGTCTATATAAGGTCTAACAGCTGAAAATGTATATCATTAAAGCATGAGGTCAGAAGAACTGCCTGAAGAGCTCAGAGACAGGATTGTGTTTAAGCACATCCGTGAAAGACTACAAAAGAGAAGGTAAGCTGAACAAAGCAAAATGAGGAGATAAAGAGATAGACAGAAAGTTTTTTTTTTAATCAGGCCAATGACCCTAAGCACACAGTCAAGCCAGTGCAAGGGTGGCATAGGGACAACTCTGTAAATGTCCTCGAGTGGCCCTGCAGCCAGAGCCCCGACTTGACCCTGATCGAACATCTCTGGAGAAACCTGAAAATGACTGACTGGTCCACAAACAACCAGATCTTGAGAGGATCTCCAGACAAAAACTGCCAAATCAAACTACTCGCCTGCAAAACAAAACTCAGTAATAAAATGACATATAGGGAATTTATTGAGGAGTTACCTTCAATAATTACGAAACGGTCACACTTTAGTTTGGGGATCAATTCTCTTTATTAACTAACTATTCAGTATGACTTTTGCCTCAATAAACTCCTAATTTGCTCCTTATTAATATTTAATAAGATAGTTGTTAAGTTTAGGTCTGGGATGGATTAAGGGATCTAAAATATGGTCATGCAGAATAAGACTATAATAATATGTGCTTTATAAGTACTAATAAACAGCCAATAAGCAACTAGTTAATATTGAGAATTGGTCCCTGAACTAAAGTGTTACCTATGAAACTTCATCATCTTTTAGTATTTTACATTTAATTATTTTTAAAGGGATAGTTCCAGTAAAAATTAAAATGATCATTTACTCACAGTCATGTTGTTCCAAACCTGTATGCATTTTTCTTATGTAAAACTCAAAAGATATTTTTTAAAAAAAAGTTTTTTTCATACAATAAAAGTCAGTGGTCAGTCGATTGTTGTTTGAGTTGGCATGATGCTTCCGTCTCATTATGTGTGTGCACCAAAAATAAATAATTATATGAATAATAAATACTGTTTTTAATAATAAACATTTTAAATTCAAATTAAATTGACTTTTCATTGATTCTTCTGCCTTTGACATGATACACTGACAGGATACATATGCAAGTGAAACCTTCTGGTGCATCAGGCAATTGTGATAACATTGTGATAATCCATGACATGTTCAGTGTCAGAGTATCAGCTGATCATTTAACAGCAGATCAGCGCTGGCTTTGCTTTAAGAGAGACATTGGCTATTCATCAGGCTGGTTAGTGCTGCTCCACTGAACACTTCTAACAAGGAAAGTGACCCAATGCCAATCTAAGCAGCAATGTTTCTCCTCTCAAATCTCCTTGCGTCATCTTCTGGCAGTCACACACTCGGGCATGTGTGCTAAAGATGTTACATAACTCTCCCATTCACTCATCAAAGACTCGCTGTACGGCAGGAACACGCTGCTCTCGTCAGCTTCGTCTGCATTCATTTACATCTGTACAGCACTAAAACAAGATAAACACCCAGCTGTGCTCCAAACGCACGCAGATCTGTAAGATACACCAAGTATATCAAGTCAAGTCAAGTCGAGCTTTATTGTCATTCTGCTACATGTGTGGACATATAGTGGAACGAAATGTCGTGTCTCGCAGGACCACGGTGCTACATACTAGTTAAACATAAGATAAACATACAACAATGCAAGTATAGGAAAAGCAATAGAGCTATACAACAGTTAACTATCTGACTATACATATACTAAAAATACTATAACTGCTATACCTAGTTGTCCACACATACACAAACTGAGACTGTACAAAAAAACTTTACATAAATACTGTACATGAAATTGTGCAAAAGAGATATATGTACATGAAATTGTGCAGAAAAAATATATATTTTGTACATTATTGTGCAGATTTTGTGGGAGACAGTGCATAGTGCAAAAAGATTTTGTAGTGCAATGCTCAAGTAAACATGTATTATTTTGTAGTGCAATGTTCAAGTAGACATATATTTTCTTAAGAGTCTTTGTGGCAGGGAGTGTTTGTAGAAAGTGTCTAGTGTGCATATAGTGGGATGAGTGCGTTACTACAGGTGGTTTGTATAGCCCACTCACCTGTGTGTAGCACATTCAGGGGTTTGGTCCAGAATTGCACTTAGTAATATTGTCAACAGTTTTTAATGAGTTGGGGGGTGGGAGGGCTGAGGTGTTCATGGTTTCAGAGGGGGACAGGGGGATTGGAGTTAAGAGCTCTCACAGCCTGGGGAAAAAAGCTGTTGAGCAATCTGACAGAGCGAGCTCTGATGCTCCGGTACCTTCTACCTGATGGCAGGAGCTGGAAGAGGTTGTGAGAGGGGTGGGTGGGGTCCTTCACGATGCTGGTGGCCTTGTTGGAGCATCGTGAAAGGAAAATGTCCAGGATGGAGGGGAGAGGGGCACCAATGATCTTTGCGGCAGTGTTCACTGTCCGTTGTAGGGTCTTGCGGTCAGCAGCACTGCAGTTCCCATACCAGACAGTGATGCAGGTGGTCAGCACACTCTCAATGGTGCCCCTGTAAAAAGTGGTGAGGATGGGTGGAGGGAGACTTGCCCTTTTCAGCCGGCGGAGAAAGTGGAGGCGCTGTTGTCCCTTCTTGTTGAGTGACGTGACGTAATATAGTTGTATTATAGTTGTAAATATAGTTGTATTTTTGAAGATTTTTAGGTAGCACGGTTTCTTTAATTTGTGCTCAGAACAGTTTGACGAAGTGTGAGTCATCTAATACAGTGTTGTGCGCTCATTTAATGCACAGTAAGGTAATGATATGGCATTATAATTAATTAATGATGACAAAGAGTTTGTAATTTATTTTTCACTATAATAACTATTATGGATTTATCTTCATTGTTTGAGGAGGATCAGCCTGTGATTTTGGTTTTCATCTGCTGGTATGATACGCTGTCTGAGCTTCTATTCATTTAAAGGCATGTGGGGGCTGAAATAATGTCTGTCTGGCAGAGTATGACCCCTAAATTAACCCAGCAGAGTTTTGATTCTAAGCTTACTGGATGAAAAACGACAAACAAGAAAGAAAAGAACAAAAGGCAGAGATTTCTGCTTCACTAGCTCACTGTGTAAGCACCAGGTCTGTGAAAGGAAACAGCGATGGTATCAACTCTGTATAGGTTAATGCACAATTAGTAAATGATCATTAGGGCAGAACAGGTCAACTTTAAAAGTATAAGCTCATTCGAATGGTATGAGAACAGGTTTAGCTAACTGAAGTGATTTATGTGAAACTGCATTACAACTTTCATACTGTAAGTTAATTACAGTATTATACATAAAAATAATAATATTGTTGTTATTATTATTAGAAATGTTGTTATTTTTGTAATGACTTATCTTTATCATAAGTCATTAATACATTTTTAATGTATATAAAAATGTTTATTAGAAATCCTATGTTTATATAGTAAAATTGTATTGCCTTGCTATGTCATTGCTCAAGAATACTTGGAAAAATGAGTTGTCAGTTATGCTTGAAGTATCAACTTTGTCTCAAATGGCTCTTCTAAAATTGCATAAGAGAAATATATACAAATATAATATAAAAATGATGGGAATAGCATAGCTCACATTAATGTTTGGTTAATTTGCTGAGAAATATTTCATATTGAGGGTTCACTATGAGAACTCTTGATAGACTTCAGTTTTGGAGAATATTGCAGCATAGCTTGAGATGTTGATCTCTCGTTTGAGACACAGGAGATTACTGAAATCTCCTTCTCACTGAATAGAATTATGTGAGCAAAGTCAGAAGTGGACAAAGTACACAATTCCATTACTTGAGTGAAAGTACAGATACTGGTGGTCAAATATTACTCCATTACAAGTGAAAGCTGTAAAGACAGATTTTTACCGAAGTAGAAGTACAGAAGTACTTGCTTTTAAAAATACTTAAGTTACCAAAAGTAAGTTTCCAAATGCACTATTTTATTATTCTTGTATGTAATACTTGTAATACCTTATGCCTCTGAAGCAGCTTACAATACATTACATCTACTGAATACACTGACTAGCTTGTAGTATCCTTGGAGTAAATAGCTTTTAGAATTTTAAAAACTTATAGAAATGAAACAAGTGAGTTAACAAAAAAACAAAACAAAACAAAAAAACATCTACAGCTGTATAACTTTACAACAGCAACACTGCTTTAACAAAAAAGCAAAACAGCAAGATTTATTTGACATCAAAACAAACATTTCACACTTTGCTGTCATACACAGAACGGTCTGTGCAGTGCTGCTTCAAGTCAAACACCTATTGAGTTTTGTTAGGAGATGCACAACAGTTCTTCCGTGGCTTTACAGGTAATATTTTCATTCACACCATTTTGCAGTGTTAAAACTGGTCAGTGTTAAAAAATGCTGGGAAGTCACTTCACGTAGCCCTACAATAGTGATTACTGACAGACTGAGAAAAGAAGTCACATTTTAGAGAAGAAAAAAATCACTTATTGACTTACAAAGCTGCTACATAGTAACAATTCTCTACTTCGAGGACCTTGATAGAAATGTAGTGGAGTGAAAAGTACGATATTTGTCTTTGAGATGTAGTGAAATTAAAGTCATAAGTTTCTAGAAAATATTATACTCAAGTAAAGTACAGATACTCAAAAAGTGTACTTAAATACAATACTCAGGTAAATGTATTTCATTACTGTCCACCTCTGGCAAAGTAGACTTAAACACAAGCCTCCATTTGCTCTCAGTTTAATCTATGATAGGAGAAGTATATAAATATGTTAAAGAGATTTTAGATATTCAAGAAATTTTTTTTGAAGATTGTTAAGGTGTGTGTTTTACTTGCTAAAGGGGTCACGAAATGGGAAATCAATTTTTCATTGATATTTTGAAATATTACAGGACATTGTGCACATCAGAGTACACAAAAGGAGGTAGATCCTTTTCCTACATAGCTCCCAAACTCTGGGAAGTTGCATGAACTTTGCATAAACAAGAATAATTTCAATTACCAAAATTACTTTTAACTAAAGTGCAGTGAAACAACTGCACTCATTTGTGGACTTTACTTCCATGTATAGTGAGATGTTGCAAACAAGATGGAAGCAGTCTCCATCTCATCTGTTTACCACCCACGTGGTGATAATTAGGTAACCGACATCTTTCGTCTCCCCATATTAGTTAAATTCATTTTTAATCCTAATCCATTGCAGTTTTTGCATTTTAGCCACATTCAAAACAAGCTATGAGTAAAAGTCCTAGGTTAGTTATGTATAGGATAAATTTATGTTAACAGAAGATTAAGAAAATATATTAAAATTTCCAACTCTAGGACTAATATTGAATGCAAAGTTAGCTTCATTATTGTTGACCAAAATCAGGAGTAGACTGAGGAGCACATTAGGGAGCACTGGGAGCTTTTCACCAGCTGATCCACTGAAGCTCAATTTAAAGAATCAATGATACAATTTGCACACATTCAAATGCATTTTCATCTGATAAGTAGTGAAACTAAATCTTAGTGTTTCAAATATATATATATATATATATATATATATATATATATATATATATATATATATATATATATATATATATATATATATATATTATGAGGGGCCAAACAGGAAATAATTATATAAAAATCTGAATATATAGTTATAAATCTGAATATATAAATGTAAATCTAAATATATAGTTATAAGTCTGAATATATAAATGTAAATCTGAATATATAAATGTAAATCTGAATATATAGAAGTAAATCTGAATATATAGTTAAGTCTGAATATATAAATGTAAATCTGAATATATAGTTATAAATCTGAATATATAAATGTAAATCTGAATATATAGTTATAAGTCTGAATATATAGAAGTAAATCTGAATATATAGAAGTAAATCTGAATACATAGTTATAAATCTGAATATATAGAAGTAAATCTGAATATATAGTTATAAGTCAGAATATATAAATGTAAATCTGAATATATAGTTATAAGTCTGAATATATACATGTAAATCTGAATATATAGTTATAAGTCTGAATATATAGAAGTAAATCTGAATATATAGTTAAGTCTGAATATATAAATGTAAATCTGAATATATAGTTATAAATCTGAATATATAAATGTAAATCTGAATATATAGTTATAAGTCTGAATATATAGAAGTAAATCTGAATATATAGAAGTAAATCTGAATATATAGTTATAAATCTGAATCTATAGAAGTAAAACTGAATATATAGTTATAAGTCTGAACATATAAATGTAAATCTGAATATATAGTTATAAGTCTGAATATATAGAAGTAAATCTGATTATATTCTTATAAACCTGAATATATAGTTATAAGTCTGAATATATAAATGTAAATCTGAATATATTCTTATAAATCTGAATATATAGTTATAAGTCTGAATATATAAATGTAAATCTGAAAATATAGTTATAAGTCTGAATATATAAATGTAAATCTGAATGTATTCTTATAAATCTGAATATATAGTTATAAGTCTGAATATATAAATGTAAATCTGAATATATAGAAGTACATCTGAATATATAGTTATAAATCTGAATATATAAATGTAAATCTGAATATATAGTTATAAGTCTGAATATATAAATGTAAATCTGAAAATATAGTTATAAGTCTGAATATATAAATGTAAATCTGAATATATTCTTATAAATCTGAATATATAGTTATAAATCTGAATATATAAATGTAAATCTGAATATATAGTTATAAGTCTGAATATATAAATGTAAATCTGAAAATATAGTTATAAGTCTGAATATATAAATGTAAATCTGAATATATTCTTATAAATCTGAATATATAGTTATAAGTCTGAATATATAGATGTAAATCTGAATATATAGAAGTGAATCTGAATATATAGAAGTACATCTGAATATATAGTTATAAGTCTGAATATATAAACGTAAATTGTGAATATATGGAGGTAAATCTGAATGTATAGTTACAAATCTAACACTAACACTAGTTTTCTTTTTTCTATTCTATCTACTTGTTTCTTTAAAAAAAAAAAAAAAAAAACTAGGTTTCTTTATTCTATATTCTATCTGCTTGCTACGTGTACTGCGTTAGGCTAACCGAGACTTGTCATAGTGCTTGCATGTTGTTGCTCTTTTGTTGGTTTTGATTGCTTTTGTTGTCCTCATTTGTAAGTCGCTTTGGATAAAAGCGTCTGCTAAATGACTAAATGTTAATATAATGTAAATTATGTGATGTGATCTGGGAAAACCCGTCGGATGTCGCGCTGGGACATTTTCAGGAAATTCGAAAAATAAGTCGGATGTCAATTTTTTTTTTTGTCAAAATTAGGTTTTTATTAAAATATTATTTTATAACATCTTGTCTATCATCTCTGAAAATATCTTGGCAAAATTCACTTGTTTAGTACAGAAAAATAACGATATATTGCAGCAAGCAGAAAAGACTGTGTCTTTCTCTTATGTTAAGGACGCGCTGAGGAGGTGCTTTCTCTTAACACCACAAAAACTGTTAACCTATCAAAATAAACCACGTAACATATATAATAAAGTTGGATCAATGCACATTTCCCGGCAGTCCTGTGTAAACTATGGCATGCAAAGTTTGTTTGTTTATTTATTTATTTATTTATTTATTAAGTAAATAATAATTTATTAAGTATTAAGTATATTATGATATGGCGGAACACGGGAGAACAGTCTGAAGTAACATTAGCTGCTCACTTAAACGATCTTGCACATCTCAGTCTGCTCAATCTTGGTGATGGTAGTGCCCTACACGATGTTATAATGGACTATTTCGCATCCAGAGATGAATAATTGGAAGATGAAGTTACTAAAGAGGAAGAGTCCGATGACAGTCTGTTAGCCTATAAGCACAGGTGCGCGAACAGTTCTAAATGTAAACTACAAGGTAGCTACACTATTGGTGCTATCTAAACATACAAGGGGTGATCAAAAGTTCAGAGTCTATGCCCATCATGATAAACAATGGAAAACTGTCCTCTTCAGGGTAACGTTAGTCTGTTTGTGTAAAGATGCAGAATAGCGCTCCTGACAGACAGCTCTCGTTAAACCCATGAAGTGAAAGTGAAACCCGTCTCCCTTTAAACCCGTTTTTCTCAAAATTCCATTCCTGAAAATAATAGCTATCAGCCAACTTCAGATAGCCATAAGTTTTGTTACGTTCAAGCTATGGACAAAATAAAAACAGTTTTGGAAAGGGCTTGAACCCAGCTTCCATGGTATCAAAACCTAAAAAGGTCAAATTTCACCATGTGTTGGGTTTTCCTATATCGCATCACATATTCAGATTTACATTTATACATTCAGATTTATAACTATATATTCAGATTTACTTCTATATATTCAGATTTACTTCTATATATTCAGATTTATAACTATATATTCAGATTTACTTCTATATATTCAGATTTATAACTATATATTCAGATTTACTTCTATATATTCAGATTTATAACTATATATTCAGATTTACATTTATATATTCAGACTTATAACTATATATTCAGATTTACATTTATATATTCAGACTTATAACTATATATTCAGATTTACTTCTATATATTCAGAATTACTTCTATATATTCAGACTTATAACTATATATTCAGATTTACATTTATATTTTCAGACTTATAACTATATATTCAGATTTACTTCTATATATTCAGATTTATAACTATATATTCAGATTTACTTCTATATATTCAGATTCACTTCTATATATTCAGACTTATAACTATATATTCAGATTTACATTTATATGTTCAGACTTATAACTACATATTCAGATTTACTTCTATATATTCAGATTTACTTCTGTATATTCAGATTCATAACTATATATTCAGATTTACTTCTATATATTCAGATTTATAACTATATATTCAGATTTACTTCTATATATTCAGATTTACTTCTGTATATTCAGATTCATAGCTATATATTCAGATTTACTTCTATATATTCAGATTTACTTATATATATTCAGATTTACTTCTATATATTCAGATTGACTTCTATATATTCAGACTTATAACTATATATTCAGATTTACATTTATATATTCAGACTTATAACTATATATTCAGATTTACTTCTATATATTCAGATTTATAACTATATATTCAGATTTACATTTATATATTCAGACTTATAACTATATATTCAGATTTACATTTATATATTCATATTTATAACTATATATTCAGATTTACATTTATATATTCAGATTTTTATATAATTATTTCCTGTTTGGCACCTCATAATATATATATATATATATATATATATATCATTCATATTTCATTTAATTTTGTGTTGCTATATTTGATTTGGAACTTGCATGTGAAAATGTTTAAAACTTGACACACATTCAAAATTTAAATTTACCATCTGGAAAGTAGTGAAACATCTTAGTGTTATAAAAGCATAAAAAAATAATATATATTTTTTTCTTGGAATTCCAAATCAATAAATTTGCCTTTGCATCTTCCAAAAAATGTACAAACATCACCCTAAAACACATGCATAAAATGCATTATTCAATTCAAGTTTATTTGTATATCACTTTTCACAATACAAATCATTTCAAAGCAGCTTCACAGAAAATTTCTACATTATGTGTAGTAGTAACTTATCAGTGGTTACTATGTCAATTTGATGTCCATATAACAGAAATGTACAGCAAAAATCAAACAGATGGTGAACACTATTAACAGCAATGATTATATATATTGTGATCAAACTTATAGCAAAGTTTGGTAGTTTTGTTTGTTGTTTCAGGGTTGGCATCATCTGAGGTCCTCTGAGGGTTTGGCATCATCTCTTCTGAGGTGTTCAGTCATCTCAGATCTTCGTAAGGGTTGGATCCAGTCTGAAGCTTGTGTAATTCCTAGTTACAAAACAAACTGAGACAGACTAAATCCAGAAGAACTGTGGCAACGTCAAGAAAACTACCTGCAAAGCTACAGTACTGTTAAACGTTTTAGGCACTTGTGTAGAAATGCTGTAAAATTAGGATGCTGTCAAAAATAATGTCATAAATAGATTTTCTTGATCAATTAACTTCTATGAACTAAATTAAATCAACATTTGGTGTGAGCATCCTTTGCGTTTAAAGCAGCTTTTGCCCTAGATACACTTGCGCATAGTTTTTCAGGTAGCTTTGCAGGTAGGTCTCTTGAAGCATCTTGGAGATGTTGTTCTCCACAGTTCTTCTGGATTTAGTCTGTCTCAGTTTGTTCTGTTTCTTCATGTCATTCCAGACAGACTGGACGATGATGAGATCAGATCTCTGTGTGGAGCACAAAAATCTCACTGGATTATTACAATTAATGGCAAAATGAATGTTTGGAACTGATATTTCCTACTGACACACTACAGCAAAAGATAGAAATAACTGACTTCAAACCATTTTTTATTTGATGAAAATACTAGTGTTCTAATAATTTTGGCTACCACTGTATGTATGTATGTATTTATGCATTTATCTATCTGTCTATCTATCTAGCTATAGATATCATATAACATTACTAAAATTAAATTTTACTGGTTGAACACGGTTATTGCATTTTAAATGCAATTTTGTCAGTGTCATTTATAAATGGAAAGAAAAGAAAGAAAGCTTGATTTTCGCATGCTCTAGGTATGTAAAGAACCTGTGAAGGAGTTGTGTTCAGAGTTTTGGAGCGAGATGTTCATCTAAAGCACCGCAGAGTTGAGCAAGGGCCACAGGACGTGTTGCATTCTGAGGGCAATTGGACCAGGCAGAGTTTCACAGCATATGAACATACACTAACTCTTATCACACTTGACATTTTCTGTTTTGGGGTCCAGCCATGCACACAGCATACGCAGCAGACCACTGGGCTGTAATGGGGAGTGATGGACTCTGACGAGTCACACTTAAACCAAGTTTGTGTGTGTGCATGTGCATGCAAGAGAGAGACCACAATGGTGAATACGACCAGTGCTCTAGTTTCTGTGCCAACATTTCTCTCACAGACAAAAGCAGAGGAGCTGACATCATCTGATGACCTCACTGATGTCAGATACAAATAAACAGATACAGCTGGGTCTAAAAGTTTGAAAATGCTTCTATTTTACATTTTTTTCTTATTTAGCTTTTTGATTCCCATTAAAAATGATATTATCAGCAAAATAAAATGGAAAAGTTAAATAGAGAAATCATTGGTTTTGAAAAATCGAAATGATTTTAAGATTGTCTTGGAGTTTTATACATTTTTTTTTAGAGAGAGACAACACTCAATGATTCGTGTTATCCAGCATGATTTGAGGATGTTCCAAAGAGTAAGTTAGAGTGGGGGAAAACGCCCCCCTTAAGGATTGTCTTTTTTTTTTTTTCAGTGAAACAAAAGTTAAATGTGTCCGAAAAAGTGATCATAGTTTTAGTGACAATGGCATAAATTATAAACCAAGTATGAAAAATGTCCGGAGTTTTGAAGTTATTAGATTTTTAACAAAAATTTAATTTGTACCATGGATGGGGTAAAATACCCCTCAGTCTGAGCAATTTGCTTTAAACATTTACAGCAAAATCAGAGTACAGGCAGTTTTAGCTTAACATTTAAAAGAATATAATCAATAATTATGAATTACAAAATTATAATAGCCTATTTGAAACATTTTGTTAGCTGATGCTGACTGGCTAGATAATTAGCTACCTGGTAATTTTTAAATATGAAATCCAAATATTTTTATTCAACCAACTAGTTAGAATACATTTGACGGAAAAACAAAGGATTTGATGTTCAGAACAGAACAGAATAACTACAGTACAGTAATATCCCATTGCCCCCTGGGGACGTTTTAACCCACTGACTATATTTGAGAAAAAAATTATGTCATTCTGAAAATATAAATATATTTTTCTTAAATAGCACATACTCCCTATCTACAGGACCTACTGTTCCCCTTTCAGTCGGTCACTCCGAGTCACGTCGGATGACCGACGAAATTGGGATCTCGCCAGAGAGACCAATCCACTTCGAGTGTAACTAAACGAGCCAATGGACATTGGCATGCGATTATTGCATCCAGCTGCCGCTGATCACAGCGTGAGCATAAGAGGCAGCTGATGCACCGCATCAATTATCCTTTCGCTTCGGAGCCGAGCGGTAGTGGTTAAAGCTACTGCTCTCCCTTCCAAGAGAGTGTTCTGCGAGCGAGTGCGGGCGTTACGGCGCGGCAGCGGTGGTCACGGTGTCCGGGAGAGAAAGATCGTCTTCCTGCTGACAGCCACACTAGGAGTGTGCGGTGGCCAGCTCCCCTGCGTGCTTCAGCACTAAAAGAGCATTTCTCTGAAAGAGCAATTTCTCTAAAAGAGCAACACGGGTGATCGCGTCTTTTTAAAGATGTCTTTTCACCCGTGCGTTTCTGGGTGTGGTCGTTTCCTGGCGCCTCAGGACGGTCACGATCGCTTCCTCACGTGTCTGGGCATTCAGCACGCTGAGGTGGCTTTCGTGGATGGTTCATGTTCTTCTTGCGGGGACATGACCATCTCGGAGTGCGACTCTGCTATGTCAAACATGGCAGAGTCCCTCTGCCTGCCGTGATCCGGCGTGCACACTGGATCCGGTGGAGTTAGAGGTGATTTGAGGATTACGGTGAGGGCTTCCCCAAGTGGAGCTCCTCACCCCTCAAGCACTCCGCAGCCGGTGGAGCTGCCGAAGGAGCGCGCTGGCCACGCGTTTCCTTCGGTGCCCCCTCTGACGACCAGATGTCGATCACCGCATCGGAGGGCGGGCCCTCTCTCTCCGGGGATGACGACCCGGCTGCGTTGCCCCCTTCGGGTGTGGTAGCGTTGTCCGTGCCAGACCCAGAGATGACGGCTATGCTTTCCCGGGCCGCCGAGAATGTCGGGCTCGTGTGGAATCCTAAAAAGCCACCGTGTCCCGATCCTTCGAGGCTGGGCGAGTGGTTCCTCGGTGGGGGTGGCGCTGGTTCTCAGCGCCCCCCTCCGGTGCCATTCTTTCCGGAAGTGCATGAGGAGCTGACAAGATTGTGGAGGGCACCTTTCACTGCCCGAAACACATCTTGTAGTTCTTCCGCTCTCACCACCCTCGATGGTGGAGCCGCTTTGGGGTATGCGGGCATCCCCTCGGTGGAACGGTCTGTGGCCATGCAACTGTGTCCAACAGCCGCTTCCACCCTGCGGGGTGATCCGTGTCTCCCCTCACGGGCCTCTAAGTATTCGTCAGGTCTAACTGGCAGTGCTTGTAGAGCCTGTGGGGAGGCGGCTTCCGCCCTCCACGCTATGGCGTTGCTGCAGGTCCACCAGGCCAAAGCACTGAAAGACCTGCACGAGGGTGGTCACGACCTGGCGGTTCTACATGAGCTGCGTGCTGCGACGGACCTCGCGCTACGAGTGACGAAGGTGACCGCACAGTCTCTGGGTTGTGCGATGTCCAGGAGCGCCATCTCTGGCTGTGTCTCGCTGACATGACGGGGCAGGAGAAGGTACCCCCGTGTCACAGACCGGCCCTTTCGGCGACGCTGTCGAGAGCTTTGCCCAGCAGTTCTCGGCAGCCCAGAAGCAGACTGAGGCAAACACATCATGCGCCGGAGGAAACCTGCTGCTTCCACCCCGGCTGCAGCCACTCAGCCTGCTCGTCGCCGTGGGCGCCCCCTGCGGCCGTCCCCGCTCCCGCGCAGCCGCAGCAGCCTTCACCAGGCAGCGTCGTGGAGCCGGTCGCAGGCAGGACGCCCAGCCCGTCCAGGCCCCCGCCAAACCTGGCGGCAAGCGCAAGTGCAAGAGGCCCTGAGACGGGCGACCCAGAGATGGAGGAGACTGCTCATCGGGAGATGGTGACTGCACCACTCCCTCCCCCGGAGGAGGGCCGGGTGGAGTATCTTTTGTTCATTTTGTTCCGCCGCTGGCCCAGCAGCCAGCGGTACCCAAAACATCAGTAAAGAGCGGTCTCCTCAATCTCCGGGTCTCAAGAGGAGGAGAGTGGTGATCCGTGCATCACAGGATCACTTCCCTCCTCCTCTCTCGCCAGCAGGCAGCGGGTGGTTGCCCAAGAGCACCCCTCCTGCCCATTCGTGGAACCAGGTAAGGGCAGTAGCACTCCAGTCCCCGCTTCAAGTCGTCAAACGCCGGGCTGTCACAAGCCTCAAGCCGGGTTCCTGTGTCTCCTCCCATGCGAGGAGAAATCAGGTGAGTGCTACACTACACACCCAGACCCTGCCCCCTGCCGTCACAGGCCAGGCCGTCACAGGCCCTGGGGCCGGTCCCTGTGTTCCACCTCGCTGCCCCACCGCGGGCATGTCGGTGGGCCCGTTGGCCCCGCTGGTGCGGTCTCTCGGAGCCTGGTTAGCGCTCCCCAGCCCGTCCCGGTGGCTCCTGCGGACCATCAGACTCGGCTATGCGATTCAGTTCGCCCGGCGTCCCCCCCAAGTTCAGGGGCATCCGGTACACTTCAGTCAAAGCCGTCGATGCCCCTGTCTTGCTCGCGGAGATTGCAGTCCTACTGGCGAAGGATGCAATAGAGCCGGTCCCTCCAGCCGATATGAGGTCGGGGTTTTACAGGCCTTACTTCATTGTGCCCAAGAAAAGCGGTGGGTTACGACCGATCTTGGATCTGCGAGTTTTGAACCGTGCACTTCACAAGATGCCGTTCAAGATGTTGACGCAGAAACGCATTCTTGGATGCGTCCGTCCCCTAGATTGGTTTGCAGCAATCGACCTGAAGGACGCGTACTTTCATGTTTCGATTCTCCCGCGAGACAGGCCATTCCTGCGATTCACGTTCGATGGTCGGGCATATCAGTACAAGGTCCTGCCCTTCCGGCTGTCCCTTTTCGCCTCGTGTCTTCACCAAAGTCGCAGAGGCGGCCCCTTGTTCCCCTGAGACAACGGGGTGTGCGCATTCTCAACTACCTCTACGACTGGCTCATACTTGCACAGTCTCGAGAGCTGTTGTGCGCACACAGGGACCTGGTGCTCAGGCACCTCAGCCAGTTGGGCCTTCGGGTCAATTGGGAAAAGAGCAAACTCGTGCCAACGCAGAGGATCTCTTTTCTCGGCATGGAGTTGGATTCGGTCAACCAGACAGCACGCCTCACCCAGGAACGTGCTCAGTCGGTGCTGAACTGCCTCAAGACTTTATCAGGCAGGACAGCGGTCCCACTGAAACTCTTTCAGAGGCTCCTGGGGCATATGGCTGCAGCTGCGGCCATAGTTCCGCTCGGTCTGCTCCATATGAGACCGCTTCAGCACTGGCTCCATGATCGAATCCCGAGGTGGGCGTGGAAACGCGGTACTCACCGGGTTCAGATTACACCGGCCTGCCGCAAGACCTTCAGCCCGTGGTCAGATCCTTCGTTCCTTCGGGCAGGAGTGCCCCTGGAGCAGGTATCCAGGCATGCTGTGGTATTCACGGATGCCTCGGCCACCGGCTGGGGTGCCACGTACAACGGACACGCAGTATCAGGGGTTGGACGGGCCCCCTTCTGCGTTGGCATATCAATTGCCTCGAGTTGCTGGCAGTACGCCTTGCCCTGTGCCGCCTCAGAGGGCGCCTTTGGGGCAGGGACGTTCTGGTCCGTACGGACAACACTGCGACCGTTGCCTATATCAACCGGCAAGGCGGTTTGCGCTCCCGTCGCATGTCGCAACTCGCCCGCCACCTCCTCCTCTGGAGTCAGAAGCATCTGAGGTCCCTTCGTGCCATCCACATCCCAGGAGTGTTCAATCAGGCGGCCGACGAGCTGTCTCGAGCGGCACTTCCTGGGGAGTGGAGACTCCATCCCCAGGTGGTCCAGCTGATTTGGAGTCGGTTCGGAGTTGCTCAGGTAGACCTGTTTGCATCTCCAGAAACCACCCACTGCCAGTGGTTCTACTCCCTGTCCGAGGCAACGCTCGGCACGGATGCACTGGCACACAGCTGGCCCCAGGGCTTGCGCAAGTATGCGTTTCCCCCAGTGAGCCTGCTAGCACAGACATTGTGCAAGATCAGGGAGGACGAGGAGCAGGTCCTGTTAGTGGCTCCATATTGGCCCAACAGGACCTGGTTCCCGGAACTCATGCTCCTCGCGACAGCCCCTCCCTGGCCGATTCCTCTGAGGAAGGATCTGCTTTCTCAGAGACGGGGCACCCTCTGGCACCCGCGTCCAGACTTGTGGAAACTTACATGTGTGGTCCCTGGACGGGACGCGGAGGTTCTAGGTGACCTGCCCCAGGAGGTAGCGCTCACTATCGCTTCAGCACGAGCACCGTCCACAAGACGGGCCTATGCGCTGAAGTGGAACCTGTTCGTCGAATGGTGTTCCTCTTACCAGGAGGACCCCCGGAGATGTTCGATCAGAGCCGTGCTTTCCTTTTTGCAACAAGGGTTGGAGCGTAGGCTGTCCCCCTCCACCCTTAAGGTATATGTTGCTGCTATTTCTGCCCACCACGACCCCATAGAGGGGAGGTCGGTGGGGAAGCACGATCTGGTCGTCAGGTTTCTTAGGGGGGCCAGGAGGTTAAATCCTCCGAGGCCTCCCTCCCTTCCCTCTTGGGATTTGGCTTTGGTGCTAAGAGCCCTACAAACTGCCCCCTTTGAGCCATTGCAGTCAGTCGAGTTGAAGTTTCTTTCTATGAAAACCCTACTCCTGACTGCATTGGCCTCAATCAAGAGGGTGGGGGACCTGCAGGCATTTTCGGTCGACGAATCGTGCCTTGAGTTTGGGCCGGCTGACTCCAGTGCAACACTGAGGCCCCGGCCCGGCTATGTGCCCAAGGTTCCTACCACGCCCTTCAGGGACCAGGTAGTGAGCCTGCAAGCGCTGCCCCTGGAGGAGGCAGACCCAGCCCTAGCTTTGCTCTGTCCTGTACGCGCACTGCGTCAGTACGTGGATAGAACTCAGAGCTTCAGGACCTCAGAACAGCTCTTTGTCTGTTACGGAGGACAGCAGAAGGGGAAGGCTGTCTCCAAGCCGAGGATGGCCCACTGGATAGTGGATGCCATCACCTTGGCCTACGAAGCACAAGGTGTGCCCTGCCCGCTCAGGTTGCGTGCTCACTCCACTAGGGGTGTCGCATCGTCCTGGGCGCTGGCTCGTGGTGCCTCGCTAGCAGACATCTGTAGAGCTGCGGGTTGGGCGACTCCCAACACGTTCGCTAGGTTTTATAGCCTACGTGTCGAACCGGTTTCCTCCTGTGTTCTCACCTCAAACGGGTAGTGGCACTGAGAGGGCCGGCTCAGAGTCGGCTTGCGGCGTCCTTACGCCTAATTCTCCAGAGAGTTCCTTAACCAGGCAAACCCTGTTGAGTCCTCCAGCACTCCGGCGTCCGGACACGGCGGAGCGTCCGGCGCCAGGCCTTCAGCCAATGAATTCTTGAAAACTGGTGCGAGGCTAGTGCCCATATGAGAGACCCTGTCGGGATCCCATATGTGTATTCCACGGTATTCTTATTAGAGCCGTGTTTCCCCTGGCGGACCACGTTCTGCCATCTCTAAAGATGCAGCCTGAGCCATCTCAGAGACTTCCATGTGCAAAAGGGCCCTCTGGGTTACTTCACATGTTTGAATGTCACTTAAACCCCCTTTGGGAGGAGGTGACTCCGCAGTGTGCCTCTTCCAAGTGGAAGGGCACGCTTCCCAGTGTTATCCTAGTCCTACTGTTTGGGTTGCTCAAGGAACACCAGTAGTTGACCTTCTCTGTGTAGAGCCCGGTCCTATCGTCTGCCTTATAGGAAGGGTCAGGAGCCCTACACAGGGCACTGGAAGGGGCAGCTCCTGTGGCGCTTTGGTAGGGATCCCAATTTCGTCGGTCATCCGACGTGACTCGGAGTGACCGACTGAAAGGGGAACGTCTCGGTTACGTATGTAACCCTCGTTCCCTGAAGGAGGGAACGGAGACGTCACGTCCCGTCGCCACAGTCGCTGTACCACCGCTGAGCTGCCGGGTCGCCGGCTCGGCTCCTCAGCGAAAACATAATTGATGCGGTGCATCAGCTGCCTCTTATGCTCACGCTGTGATCAGCGGCAGCTGGATGCAATAATCGCATGCCAATGTCCATTGGCTCGTTTAGTTACACTCGAAGTGGATTGGTCTCTCTGGCGAGATCCCAATTTCGTCGGTCATCCGACGTGACGTCTCCGTTCCCTCCTTCAGGGAACGAGGGTTACATACGTAACCGAGACGTTCTCATATCATATATAACTGTGATGTTTTACAAAACAACAAGCTTTAAAACGCTTTTTTTTTTTTTTTGTTTTTTTTTTACTTTTGAAAATGAGATCATTTACAGTGAAATCCGTTTTCTCACCGGTACATCACCAGTGTAAGCTTCATGGTGAAAACTTCTACATCACTCTTGCAAACGTAGTCCATAGTTACAATAAAAATTTATCTTGATTTTATCTTGTGGTTATTTTGAAAAAAAAAATTAGTAGTGGAGCGTTTTCTCCCACTCTACCCTATTGAGTATGCTTCAAAGGAAGTAATGAAAGCTGATCTTTGGTCGAAAGAAGTTAAAATTGTCACTGACACACATTTACTTAAACATTTAGATTTGTTAATGTACAGTATTTGGCTTTGGACTTCATTGGCTGTACACGCTGCTGCTATCATTGTTATTCCTGCTGCTGCTGCAGAGCGAAAGACTTTCTACTGCTAAGATATACAAAGGTACAGGTATGCTTCTAATAAGCATGAGAGATATGCTGCTCCTGCACAAATAAACATGCATAATATGCATAATCCCCATAGCAGATCTAGACCGGTGGTTCTGGGGGAGGAGGAGCAATGCTGCAGGTCTGGCTTACAGCAAACACTGAACTGCTATTTAAATGTTGCAACAAGCAAGTTCATTTGCTGCAAATGTAACAGAGGCCAACCAGGCCTCTTAATGACTGAATTTAAGGTTATTTCAGTCAATTTCCAAAGTTTAAACATATTACTGGATACGACAATGTTAAGAAATTAGGCTCTGGCAGACCTGGGGTCTCATTTATAACCGTTACGTACGCACAAAACCAGCCCTGAAAGAGGCATACGCCACTTTCTACGCAAAAGTTGGGATTTATAAAAACAAACTTGACGGGACAATTTGCGCAAATGCAAGCAAACTCTGACCCATGCGTACAAACTCTTTTTCCTGGAGTGAGAAAATTAATTAAGTAAAAACAATTTTAAGCTCTGTTTTCATGTCGCTATACACATTTGTATTAAATATTCCACTCTCACTAATGGAGATAAGCACTGAAATTACATAAATTCATTACGCAAAAGTTAAACCAAAATCATATGAATTTAGACATATTTGTAATGGATGCGCTTGATCACTTTTCCTCTTGTAATGACAGCAAGGAGTGCTATTGTCACAACTCCTGTCCATGCACTCCCGTTCGTTCACCAGCAGAGGTTACCCGTGCATCACATGGACTATTGCACTACACTAACTGTCGCACTTCACCAGACTGCAATTCCCATCACTCATTGCACTGATGACACACACACTGCCAATTGCACTGATCACACAGCTCATTCCAATCACACGCATTACTTAAGCCATGGACTTCCTCTCTGTCTCAGCTGAGTACTGTAAGCACATATCGCTACCACTGCTGATAGTTACCTTACGGAGCCTATCCTAGTTTTCATAGTCTTGCCTTGCCTTGCCTGTTTTCGGATTGTGTTTTCCCCTGCCTGCATTATTGCCGTGTTCTGGATTATCTCTCTTTGCCTTGCCCTGTTGGATACTGTTCGCCGATCGAAGACCCACGCCTGTCCCAGGGATATTCTTTGTCTTGCCTCAATCACGTCTGTTTGCTGTTTACTGAACTTTGCCTGTTTGTGACCACGCCTCTGAATAAAGCTCTGCACATGGATCCACACGTCTCACGTCTTGTCTGCCCCGTAACAGCTATAAGTGCACAATAATTCATCTTAACACTAAACTGCAGATCTCGTTATGAGAAAATATATTTTTTTTTTAGTGAGAACAAAGATCAATGACGCGCACTTACTTTGATATTATCACGGACACTGCTGGATTTGGTGGTTGAATGGTCCATTGTTTGGTTTGAATAGGATCAATGATAACAGCTTACTGTACAACCGCAGCTGCACAGAGGTGTTAATGTCATGTGAAGGCATCTCCATAAAATTATGAAAAATACCACTGTATTTGAAGGATACAACTTGAAGAGAACGGTAAGATTTACACGTTTCCTTTTTAAAATACTTTGTCAGTGACTGAGTCAGACAATTGTATTTAGGCTACACTGCAGTAAATATAGGCCTATCTGTTTCCACTAAAAATAGCTAAAAGATCTTCACCTTATTAGCAAAATGGCATAATTTAATGTGAATTGTTTAAAACAATTGAAATACTATTTGGCCAGTGTAAAAGAATGAGATCAACTCTATTCTAAAATATTTATCTGATAACTAGTTTAAACAGTTTTGTTTTTATAAATATTTTGATATATTTATTCTAAAACATAACAATGATATTTGATGATTTTTAGCAGTAAAAATTAATGTATGGCACAAATGGCATTTAGCTATAGTCTGTATCTCGTATTTCCTTAATATCTTGTACCTTTGACAGTGTTAAACATGGTGTCACGTGGATGGGAATATGCATGTAATTGATATGCAGATGAGGTTATGCATTGTAAAACTAGGCATTGTAAGCTCCAAATATGGTGATTTCAGGGAGGAGACAGGGTGGAGATGCACGTACGCACAATCTTCCCCTGACCGGGATTTATAATGGGATTTTTGCGCAGGTTCTGGAGTATGTATGGTTTTTATAAATCTGAAAACTTTTGTGCATATGCAAAATCTAGCTTTTGTGCGTACGTACACTTTTAGGATGAAATCTATGGAGAGTTTTATAAATGAGGCCCCTGATATGCATGTTGTTGCTACTACTTCTACACAAATAGACATATAAGATCCCCCAGTAAGACTGAGGACCAACAACAGATCTAAAACCAAGATGCGTGCACTGCCTCAAAGACCGTTATGAAACACATATTCTCTAGCTGTGTGCTTTATAACATACATAATGTAGTGTTGTGCCCAGTAACTCGCACAACTTGCCATCGCACTCTCTTTTCCGCTTCAGATACTGCTTTAGGCCAATTGGTAATCTTTTCAGACGAACAGTGTTTGAGAGATCAAACTGATATTGCCTTGCAGTCTATTTGAAGATAAAGTGCTTTCTCCATTCCTTTTCCAGAAAATGTCCCACAGTGCAAATAAGAGATTTTATTTGACCAATATGAATGAATTACTGACCTTTCAGAATGTTTGGTGAAGGTTCATGCAGTACCGGAGAACGATGTCATTCATAATGAGCAGTTCTTATTGGCTATCACTCTCTTGTCTCTTACTCTCTACATCAGGGGTTGGCAACCTTTTGAGTGCCATTTATAATTTTTCTGGTTACCCACTTCACCAATAAGCCCCACCCCACCTCACCTCCTTTTTTTTTTAAATGGCATGCTTTATTTATATAATACATAAAGATTTTTACATGTTCAAATAAAAATCTGTATTTGACTATGATACAAATAGTACAGAATCTTAAATGTTCTTGATGCATTTTTCTTTATTTTAATGTTTAAATTAGACTTTGAATAACAGATTTACAGTGTGACCTACTGAACACCACTTTATGTGTGCGTGACAATGCCAATTGTGTATTAAAACCGTTCAGTTTAATCACCGTTCTATATTAAAGCTCTGCTTTAATTGACGCACACACACAAACACATCACCTCACACACAAAGAAACATTCAGGAGCACAGAAACTTGTTGCAAATGCTACCTTGTGACTTTAATTAATAAAACAGCTTAGATACTGAATCGCTAGATTATATTTCTCAGCAACGAGGGGGTAAAAAATGAGTCGGAATGAGCAAATTTTCAAAAATGAGTTCTCTTTATTTTCAAATTCTCCATTCAAATACCTTCAAAATGATATGTGACTTGTTGGAATCGGACAAAAAAAATGACTGAGCTACAGCCGTTTGAAGGCGATAGAGTCAGCAGAGTTGATTCTCAGAAAAACCGAGTTAAAGTTTTCTGAAGATTCCAAAGCAAAATCACCAAGCAACGTTGCATATTTCCCTCCTATTCTTTTCTTAATAATAATTACTATATTATTAATCACAATATAGCTATTTTTTATTTTATCTTTGTTATTACAAATAAGAACAAAGAAGATACAAATAAACAGTAGTTTAATTAAGAGCAGCGAGTGATTCTGTCTTTTCTTTTAATGTTTGATTAACATTGAGACAGATCTAAATTAAGACCTACTGTAATACATGGGACTATATAATGTTACACATCATATTTTTCCCCAACCATTAACTAAGCATCATGTCAGACATAACATGTTTGTGTGAATCTCGCCGAGACATATTTCGCAATAATGTACTTTATAGGGAGATTGCGAGCTCTCGGAAAGGCACATCTTATGCACACACTTTGCAAATGTTATTCAGCGCGATCGTTTTGTTTTCATCAGCATGGGTTTGAAAATCATATTTCACTGATTTGGACTCATGTCATCGAGAATTCGATATTAATATTCACAAAGCTGGAATGCTGTGCTTTGGAACAACAGACCTACAACTTGTGTTGAGAAGCAGCAGCAGTCGTCCAGAAGCGAGCAAAGAAAAATGTACTCTTCTCAGAAAATGCACAAATAAACATCATTTTAGATGTTTAATAACTATCTGGAGCATTGGGCTCGCTAGAAGAGGGCTTAATGAACTCATTTTTGTGAAAACTTTAAATTCGACATTTTTCACTTCTTTTGCCTGTAGCTCAAAATTAGACCGTGCGCATTCAACTCATTTTGCCAGCAATATATATATATATATTGGTTCAAAATGGTTCTTTTAGGAACTGTTCACTAAAATGTTTTTGGGGAACCAAAAATGGTTCTTCTATGGCATCACTGCAAAAACACCCTTTTGGGACCTTTATTTTTAAGAGTGCAATTGCAGAATGTAAGAGAGAATCATCTACTTCATCTAACAATGTATTTCAGGAGCCCATATCTAATTTGTACATAATAAACATATTTTAAACCATACAAGAAAACAAATACACATAGTTGAAGAATATTTTATTTCCATATGTGTAGCTTTCATCCGTGAGGAGAGACTGCTGGATTGTTCCCTGACTCAGACGAGGGTTAACGTCAGCAGGGATGGAGGATGGGTGGTCCGAGCTCTGTCATCCCCTCATCAGTGAGTGTAGATGTAAAACACACTGACAGACAGGAAGAGAACGCATCTCACTACATCACAGCTCTGATTCACTGTGCCTCCAGTGATGACCTGTCTTAAACTTCCTTCTCATATGTACAAATCATCACACACACACACACACACACACACGCACACACACACACACACACGTGTATAGGATGTGTGTATCTTACGAAGTCTGTACGGAACAGCTGGCTGGAGTCTTCACCAGGATTTTCAACCAGTCCCTGTCCCAGTCCACGGTACCACCCTGCCTGAAGTCCTCCATCATAGTTCCCCTGCCTAAGAAACCCCACATTAATAGTCTCAATGTCTACCGGCCAGTTGCACTCACCCCAGTGGTGATGAAGTGCTTTGAAAAACTGGTACGGAGTTACATCACTTCATTCTTTCCACCGACCTTTGATCCATATCAGTTTGTATACAGGACGAACAGATCCACGGAGGACGCAGTAGCCACAGCCCTCCAGACTGTGCTGTCCCACTTGAAGCAGAAGGAGAGCTATGTGCGGCTGCTCTTCGTGCATTACAGCTCTGCGTTTAATACCATCCTCCCTCACAAACTGGTGGACAAACTGACAGACCTGGGACTTCCATACTCCACCTGTACATGGATTAAGAGCTTCCTGTCTGGTCGCAGCCAGAGGGTGAGAGTGGGCCCACATACATCTATGGCCCTTAGTCTCAGCACTGGCTCCCCACAGGGCTGTGTGTTGAGCCCCCTGCTCTACACCCTGTATACCTACGATTGTACCCCTGTCTACCACAGTAATACCATCATCAAATTTGCAGATGACACCACAGTGGTGGGGCTCATCTCAGGGGGTGATGATACTGCTTATCGGGACGAGGTGGATCTGTTACTCAACACCTCAAAGACCAAGGAGGTCATCATTGACTTCAGGAGGAAGAAAACAGATATCTCGCAACTGTACATCAGTGGGGACTGTGTGGAGAGGGTGTCGGACTTACGCTTTCTGGGAGCTCACATTGAGGAGGATCTCACCTCGGGTGTGAATACCTCTGAGCTGCTGAAAAAAGCTCAGCAGAGACTGCACTTCCTGAGGGTGCTCAGGAAGAATATCATCACCCAGAGACTGCTGGTGTCCTTTTATCAGAGCTCCATTGACAGCATCCTCATGTACTGTATATGTGTATGGTACAGTAGCTGCACAGTAGCACAGAGGAAAACACTTCAGAGAGTTAATAAAACTGCTCAGAAGATCGTTGGATGCCCTCTCCCCACTCTGGAAGAATTACACAGTTCTCGCTGCCTTAAAAAAGACAAGAACATTATAAAGGACACTTCACACCCTGGACATTCATTCTTTGAATTGCTGCCGTCAGGTAGACTGTACAGAGTAATTAAAACAAGGACTAATAGATTTAAGAACGGTTTTTATCCTACAGCAGTTTCCACACTCAATGCTGCTAAAACGCAATTTGATGTGCAATAAGAGATCGGGGCAATAATGATAGAATGTATGCTGTGTGTGTCTTTTATTATATAATTTTTATTTTTATTTATTTATTTATTTATTTTATTTATTTATTTATTTATTTATTTTTTTATATGTTGTTGATCATGAGTGATACACTGATTGAATTGCACTTTAATTTTGTTGTAAATGCTACAATGACAATAAAGATTTGAAAGTTGAAAGTTGAAAGCTGAAAGTTGAAAGTTGAAGTGTGAATGTGAGTGTGTATAGATTATGTGAAACAGCCATGCGTGTATGTACATGACATCTTACACAATCCAGTGACTATCGTTACACAACTTATCTTTCTAACGATTTGTAAGATCAGCCAAATATGAAAAAAATCTCACTTTTTTCCAAGGAAAATAAAAGTTGCTGTTTATTGTATCATGTCTAATCAGTAAGAGTGAAACATCATTATAGCTGTCAAGCAAGATTATTAGTCAATAAATAATGACTTCTGCACACAAATAATATAGCTTAATATTTTTATGATACTATTTTGAGCCTTTTTTGTTCCGTTTAGAACCGGAAAGCATTTAGTCCTATTCCACTTTCATTGTAGGGAATACAGTAGCTCAAACATTCCTCCAGATGTCTTTGTGTTCTCTGTAAGAAATATTTTATATAAAGTTTGGTAAAACAATGAGTAACTCATTATTATTATCATTTTTTCTCTAAAAAGCTTTTCTTTCATGCTCTTTTGGGTACATTAATCAGTTGTCCGAGCAACATGATTTTCTACAATAGTGATTTTGCATTTATTAAGCGTGTCCAGGAAGAAAGCAACATTTCATATCATTTTTGCAAATTAATTTTGCAGCTTGCATTTCCCTAAGAACAGAGTTGTTCATTTCCTTAAACATTTAATCTACACATCATCATTCCACAGATTTCCGCTTCATATATTTCTCTGATGATGCATGCTTTGTTCAGTCTGCATCCTATCTGCAGCTACTCCCTGAGCCTGTGGCATAACATGGAGACGTTATAAGCTGTGACACTATGAGAGTCAAGCATTAGCACTCAAAAGGTCACTGCGAACAGTCCACTAATTAATATAAATTAATATAAATACACTGTCATTAGAAAAGAGATATTACAATTGATGGGAATGATGTGTTTTAGAGTCAAAGTTTGGTTGGGGTAAGAAATGCAATGTGAAGTAGTTCAGTATTATTCTAAGATTTCACTGTTCTGGATTTAAAATAACTCTAATCTTTTACTTATCATTGCATTTTACTGCACATTAATGGTACAATGGAGTCTTAATATTTTCTTGGTTTCACTATACTGAGAGATGGGTGCTGGATGTATTGTGAAAACTTGATGTCTCAAGAGTGTGATGGCCTGAAGAAAATTCTGTCCTCTATCTGCTGGATCACAGAAAGACATGATCAACCCACATTAGAAAACACAGAACTATGCAAACATCAGCACAATCCCACAAAATGTGTAGGATTAAGATGTAGATTTGATACAGATTTTTTTTTTTAAACAGAAAATGAGAAGACGTTAAAATCAAAGGCATTATATTGAATGTATGTACAGTATGTATCAATATTATATTTTTATTTATTATAATGCATACTTATAATTATAATAATGTATAATTGCATTATTACTATAATATTATACATTGTGTTGTTTCAAACTAATTAATGACAAATTTAAACTATTTTTGTCTTGTTACTGTCACAGTCACCAGTCGAGCTGCACTGCATTTCCCAGCATCCCTCTTGCCACTCACCTGCACTCTGTCATAAATTACTCACACCTGACCTCTATCAGGGAATCCTCCTCACCTGTTGCTGCCAATCAAGATCCCTATAAGACAACACTCCATCCATACGCTCATTGTCTGGTCTTGAGGTTACAAGCTCTTCGTCTGTCTAGTCACTTACCTACTGGATCCCTGTGGGTCCGTGGCTATCTTCCTCCAGTTGATTCTACTAAAAAGGAAAGATAAGGACAATTAATGCCTCAGTTTATTGAGCTTCATTGAACTGAGTTATTGCACTTACCTTTTGACGTTGCCTTCAGTTTGTTTAATAAAGAAGCTCTTATTATACTCACCCTCGTGTGCCTCTCCATCCAATGTGTGACAGAAGACCAGACCATTTCAACATACAATACAGCAGGATGGACTCCATTTTGTTAGATCCTGCTGAACTGCTCTACACCGGTACTCAAGATGGCCATCCCATCGAGGAATATGTGGAGGAGTTTATCTGATTTTCTCATCTGGAGTGACTCTGGATTGAAGACTCTTTTCTGGCTAGGACTCGACGACAGTCTTGTTGATCAGGTACCCACAGCAACAAACTGTTACTCCGTCGCTCAGTATATTGACTGTGTGATGCTGCAGTATGGTTCCTCCCTCACAGTTGGAGAGGTGGATTAACGCGCCATCACCACTCTGTACTTAACTACTCCACTAACGTCTGTCCATGAGACTGTTTCAGCGTCCACCCCAGTCTGTAGATCTTCACCAGCATTCAGCCCAGAATACGTTCCAATGTGCCCTCTGGAGTCAGTTCCTGAATGTTCCCCAACTCCGGTCCCTGAAGCTAGTAATCAGTCCGTTCCTGTTCCAGATCCCAGTAATGAGTGCGCTCCTGCCTCAGTTTCCCACCTGGATTCCCTAGCCAAAATGGCCATCACGCCGGAGGCCCTGGCCAAGATGGCCGCTACTCTAGAGGCTCGGTCTACCATGGTTGCCTTGCCAGAATCTATGAGCAAGATGGATTGAGCTGAGGACCAATTGTGTTGCCTGCAACAGGGTGGTCGCCCTCTGGAAAGGTATGTGGAGGAATTCATTGAACTTTACCATCTGGTGAGCTGGCCTGACACCTCCCTGTGTGCTTATTTTCAGATGGGACTGGATAGGAACACTATTCGTTGTAGTTCTCCCATTTGTGACTTCTCTTTGAGTTAATAAATCTCATACTTAAGCGGCTCTAACTTTGAAGTAGTGGAGGTTGGAGAAGTTAAGAGCCGTTCTCATCCAGCCCCTTCTGAGAACCACTGGGCCTCGCCGGCTCACCCCATGCCGAGATCCTCCAGATGCCTGGCCAGTGGTCCCGACCACACCTGTCCTCCGGTGTTTCCCTGAGCCCAGAAGTGGGTTTCTAACAGCGCTGACCTGGGGGCTAAAGTTGCGGATCCCACTATAACATCTGTTCGGTCAGCAATGAAATCTGCCTGCCACCCTCCGTTTCCAGCTCCCCGTACCAATCCAGCCCAGAACCCGCGGCCGCCTCACTCTCAAGACCTGAACCGCCGGCCGTCCCTAAGTCAAGCCCGCCGGCTGCTCCTAAGTCAAGTTCGCTGGCCGTCGCTCACTCAAGCCCTCAGCAGCAGCCTCCCTCACTGTGAACCAGAAGAGGAATAAGAGGAGAAAAGAACTGCTCTCAGCCTTCATTCCAGCCCCTGACCAGAGTCCAGTGCAGGCTCCAGCCTCTGACCAGAATCCAGTGCAAGCTCCTTGAAATCGCTTTGCTGTGCCTGCTCCTCGAGAGTGCCTTCCAGTGCCTGCGCCACGTAAGCGCAACCCAGTTTCCAAGTTTAGCCCACGGAGGGCTCCTGATCCCCAGTTCAGCCCAGGAAGGGCTCCTGATTCCCCAGGTTCCAGTTCTTACGTTTACCCTCGAGAGAGCTGCAGATCCCAGTTCTAGTGGATCCAGTTCCCCAGTTTTGGCCAGGAGTGCCGTTCCCAGTCCCAAAGAATCCAGTTCTCTAGTCATGGCCAGGAGTGCCATTCCCAGTTCCAGTGGATCCAGTTCCCCGTTGAGCCCAGAGAGGGCACCTGATTCCCCGTTGAGCCCAGGGAGGGCCACAGATCCTAATTCCAATCCTCCTTTGTCTTCGCTTGTCTCAGCCAGCTCCACTCCTCCAGAGAGCCCTCAAGTGCCCGCTCCCTCAGAGCGGCATCCTGTTTCCAAGTTAAGCCCTGGAAGGGCTGCTGGTCCCACGATTGGCCCGGGGAGGGCCTCAGATCCCAAGATCTCTGATCCAGAGCCAGTTCCAGTTCACGAGTTCGTGCTAATGCTTGCTTCTGTCCTAAAGGCCAAGGAGGCCATTCAGGAATCCCCGGACTGTCCCGCCATGGACAGGGAGGTCGTCTGTGAACCCACTGCCTACCCTGTCACCGTTGTAGAGGTCATTAGTAATCTGTGCTCTGTTTCAGCTTCATCTGCTCCACCCTGGTGGGTTTCAGTTCCACCCTGGTGGGTTTCGGTTCCACCCTGGTGGGCTTCGGTTCCACCCTGGTGGGATTCCTGCTGTCTTCCTCTTCTGGATCTCCGTTGCATGGACTCCGTTGCCAATCAAGCTCCCTATAAGACAACATTCCATCCATACGCTCATTGCCTGGTCTTGAGGTTACAAGCTCTTCGTCTGTCTAGTCACTTACCTGCTGGATCCCTGTGGATGTCTTCCTCCAGTTGATTCTACTAAAAGGGAAAGATAAGGACGATTAATGCTTCAGTTTACTGAGCTTCATTGAACTCTGAGATATTGCACTTATCGTTTGACGTTGCCTTCAGTTTGTTTAATAAAGAAGCTCTTACTATACTCACCCTCGTGTGCTTCATCCAATGTGTGACAGTTACATTGAGTTAATAGATTGGGAGGACGAACTATTGTAGGATGAGCTTCTAGTATCTCACTGCAAAGCATCATGAATCAGTTTACTCTTGCTCTCACTTCGGGCACTTCTCCACTTTAAAAATGGGGTCTCCACCACACCAAGAAAATGCTAAATAACAAACCATGTCCTCTATTTTCAATTCCAAATAACTTTGCTCCTGGCAGATTATTTGACATTATGCAATAGACAAAACTCATTTATACCCCTTCCCACTGTGCAATTTGACATTTATTTGCTGTCTAAATTGTTTTTGTGGAATTTAAAAAAAAAACAAACAAAAAAAAAAACACTTTGATTTGACTGAATTCAAGAACAAAGTATTATGAGTAGAATTTCCCTTTGTGTATGTGTTATTTGTTGCTTTTGCTTAGAGCTTGTAGTTAATTGAAACCTTTTTAAGACATCTGGATTTCTATTGTGGTTGGACAAGGCATTGTCTGGAAAAAAGGGCACTACACCCCAACACCAAAAACACAGTTTTTCATGGCTGGAAATGTCTTTAACAACTAGTAAGTCACAATTCAGCATTTTATATTCCATTTGCCTCAACCTCCATCACTCTAGGTAGCCATGAGCTCAGCCAGCCAGGCATGGAGGGAATATTGTCATTTTCACCAGAATGATGGTACCAGAACTACTCCGTAATTGTGCTACCTGACTACCAACTATCCAACAGGTATTGGGTGGTGACACCACAAACTAAAAGCTCGTACCAACAGCATGTTGCAACAACAGGTCACAAGCCTATTTTAAGTTAGTAAGTCTCCCCCAAATTGACTGACTCGCAACAATTTTTTTTCCCTGAAACTCAGAGGGGACAAGCCAAGCCACTAGAGCATTTTTTAGCTTCAGTTAGCTCACTATTGGTTTTGCCTTGTTCAGCTACCACTTTAAGTACATCCTCTAAGGTGACATCCTTTTGTTCTTGTGTGTTGAAGGCTAGGCTTGCTTCATACAAATTTCTGAAGTTCCCACTTAAGACTAAGATCCCAGACAAATTCTATGAAGTTAACCCTTAATGGCCACTTCCAATCAACTACAGTGTCAGGGAAACATTTCAAAACCAGGCTGAGATCTATTGAGATCGCTTCCTGTTCCTGCCTGCCGTGCTGCTGTTCGTAGCTCCGTGTAGCTTTGTTTATCTGAAGAAATCTCTATCTTGCTCTGTCTGTTGTTTAAATCGCTAAAGTATAATTTAATTCTCACTATATTTCTGATTTAAGATTAATCTGACATCATCCGCCTTTAATCTCTTAATCTAAACTGCGAGCGCTGCTCGTAGAAGCGTGTTAGCATTCCGTTTGCCTATTAGTTTGTCAATCGCATCTCCATTCATGTTTTCTACCGCTTCTTCTCTCTCTCTCACTCTGTTTCTTTTCTCTCGCGCTCCTTTTTTACGAGCCCTTCAAACTACAGTGGTGAGTCGGAATTACTCTGCAATCACGGTGAGTAATGGCTTCTCCTTGCATCGTCACCTGCATCGCTTGCCACTTGTTTCTATGTCTCTGTCAGCAGCGAGGGATTCAAATGTGATAAATGCAGGGAAATAGTTAGGCTGACAGAGAAGATTTCAGAATTAGAGACACACATCCAAACTTTAGTTGAGGACAGTAAGAATGTGAGGGTTGTAGATACTGCTTTGGATGCGACTAGCTCAGGGACTCCTGTACATTGTTCGGTTCCGGTTTCAGCGCCTCTGCAGCAGGGAAACTGGGTGACTGTGAGGCGGCATAGGTGCGGGTCAAAACACTGCTCTTCCGTTCTGATCAAAACGTCAAACAGGTTCTCCCCACTCAGTGACGCACCCACTGAGAAACCTGATGAAAGTGCTCTAGTTATTGGCGATTCTATTGTACGGAACGTGGAAATAGAGACACCAGCCACCATAGTCCAATGTTTACCGGGAGCCAGAGCGCCTGACATCTTGGCAAATTTAAAAGTGCTGGCTAATGCTAGATGTAAATTTAGTAAGATTGTTATCCACGTCGGCGCTAATGATGTTCGACTTCGCCAGTCAGAGATCATTAAAAATAAAGTTAAAGAGGTGTGTGAATTTACAAGTACGATGCCAGACACTGTCATATGCTCTGGTCCCCTCCCTGCTTACCGGGGTAATGAGATTCATAGCAGACTGTCGTCACTCAGTGGCTGGATGTCTAAGTGGTGCCCGCAGAATAACATGGGTTTCATAGACAATTGGAAGAGTTTTTGGGGCAGACCTGACCTGTTGAAAAGAGATGGTCTTCATCCCTCCTGGGGTGGTGCCGCTCTTCTCTCTAGAAATATGGCACATAGTCTTAGAGTTCGTACTTGACTAACTGGGGCCCAGGTCAGGAAGCAGACAGACTGGCTAAACCGACCGTCTGCTAGCCACCACACGTCACAGAAGTCAGTTAATTCTCAGCACATAGAGACTCTTTCACCTAGATATCACACTATAGAGACTGTGTCTGTTCCCCGAACTAGAAAATATAGAAAACGTCCAAAATACAACAAATAAAAAACAGATTGAATACAGATAAACAAATGATGAAGCTTGGCTTATTGAATATTAGATCCCTTTCTACAAAATCACTTTTTGTAAATGACATGATCACTGACCATAAATTAGATGTGCTTTGTTTGACAGAAACCTGGCTAAAATCAGATGATTACATTACTTTAAATGAGTCTACCTCCCAAGATTACTGTTACAAACATGAGCCGCGTCCAAAAGGTAAAATGTGAGGTGTTGCTACAATTTATAGCAATATTTTCAGTATTTCTCAGAGGTCGGGTTACAAGTATAATTCGTTTGAAGTAATGGTGCTTCATATAACGTTATCCAAAGAAGCAAGTGTTAATGATAAATCCCCTGTGATGTTTGTACTGGCTACTGTATACAGCTCTATCTCTCTTTTCAACCAGATGATCCAATGGTAGCTACACGGATCTCAGGCTGCCTGGCAGACATCTCGGCATGGATGAAAGAGCATCACCTACAGCTCAACCTGGCAAAGACTGAATTTCTTGTCTTCCCTGCCACTCCAGCTCTACAGCATGATTTCACCATCCAGCTAGGTACTTCTACAATTACCCCATCAACTTCGGTCAGAAATCTTGGTGTAATCTTTGATGACCAGCTGACCTTCAAAGACCACATTGCAAAGACTGCTTGATCTTGCAGGTTTGCTTTACACAACATCAGAAAGATCAGGCCTTTTCTAACAGAGAACTTCTTGTCCAGGCCCTTGTCATTTCTAGGCTGTTCTACTGCAGTGCTCTTCTGGCTGGACTTCCATCAAGCACTATCAAACCTCTACAAATGATTCAGAATGCAGCGGCACGACTGGTCTTCAACGAGCCCAAAAGAGCCCATGTTACACCTCTCTTTATCTCCTTGCACTGGCTACCGGTTGCAGCTCGCATCAAGTTCAAGGCACAGATGCTTGCATATAGAACAGCCACAGGCTCAGCACCCACCTACTTCCACTCACTATTACGAATCTACTTCCCCTCCAGAAGTCTGAGATCCGCTAGTGAGCGACGCCTCGTGGTACCATCACAGAGAGGCTCAAAATCACTCTCCAGAACATTCTCGTTCACTGCTCCTGGCTGGTGGAATGATCTTCCCACCCCTATCCGGAATGCTGATTCCCTGACAATTTTCAAGCGACAGCTGAAAACCCATCTCTTTCGACGCTGCTTGACTTCATCCTAAATTTAAAAAGAAACAAACAAAAAAACCTTTGTCTTTCTCTTTATTTATTCCTTCCCTTTCTAGCTTGAACTTATTTGAACAATGCCTGAGACTTGGTATTATGAGCACTTCCTCTGTCTGTTGTCTCTTTAAGATGAATCGCTTTATGTATTCCCAACTGTAAGTCGCTTTGGATAAAAGCGTCTGCAAAATTACTAAAGGTAAATGTAATGTAATGTACAGGCCACCAGGGCACCATACAGACTTTATTAAAGAATTTAATGATTTTCTATCTGAGTTAGTGCTGGATGCAGATAAAGTCCTAATTGTTGCTGATTTTAATATCCATGTTGATAATGAAAAAGATTTGTTGGGATCAGCATTTATAGACATTCTAAACTCTATTGATGTTAAACAACACGTGTCAGGACCTACTCATTGACGAAATCATACTCTAGATTTAATACTGTCGCATGGAATTGATGTCAGTGGCATTGAAATTTTGCTATTAATCTAGTTTTGTGTATATTCCATTTAGCTAAAGCTGTAAAACCAACTCCTTGTTACAAATATGGTAGAACCATCACCTCGACCACAAAAGACTGCTTCCTGACTTATCTCAGTTCCTCAGCATATCCAATAGCTCAGAACAACTTGATGATGTAACAGAAACTATGGACTCTCTCTTTTCTAGCACTTTAGATACGGTTGATCCTTTTCGCTTAAGGGAGATTAAGGAAAAGAGTCCAACACCATGGTAGAATGAGCACACTCGGGCCCTAAAGAGAGCAGCCCGGTTACAATTTTATCAAAATTGGAATGCAGCTGGAGAAAAACAAAATTAGAGGTATTTCGTATTGCTTGGCGGGAAAATACTCTCTCTTACAGGAAAGCCTTAAAAACTGCTAGATCTGCTTACTTTACATCTCTTTTAGAAGAAAACAAACACAACCCCAAGTATTTATTCAATACAGTGGTTAAATTAACAAAAAAATATAACATCAGCAGGTGCAGACATTACCCAGCAGCACAGTAGTAATGACTTTATGAACTACTTTACTTCCAAGATCAAAACTATTAGAGATAAAATTGTAACCATGCAGCTGTCAGCCTCAGTATCGCATCAGATAGTATGCTATAGATCCCCTGAGGAACAATTCCACTCATTCTCTTCTATTGGAAATGAAGAATTGTATAAACTTGTTAAATCATCTAAACCAACAACCTGTATGTTAAACCCTGTTCCTTCTAAGCTCCTAAAAGAGGTGCTTCCAAAAGTAATAGATCCTCTTCTGAATATTATTAACTCATCATTGTCATTAGGATATGTCCCAAAAACCTTCAAACTGGCAGTTATTAAGCCTCTCATTACAAAACCACAACTTGACCCCAAAGAATTACTTAATTACAGACCGATCTCGAATCTCCCTTTTATGTCAAAAATATTAGAAAAGGTAGTATCCTCACAACTATGTTCCTTCTTAGAGAAAAATGCTATATGTGAGGATTTCCAGTCAGGTTTTAGACCATATCATAGTACTGAGACTGCTCTCAGAGTTACAAACGACCTGCTGTTATCATCTGATCGTGGTTGTATCTCTCTTTTAGTGCTACTGGATCTTAGCGCCGCGTTTGACACTGTCGACCACAACATTCTTTTAAATGGACTATTGGACAAGTGGTAGAACTCAAGTGTGGAGAAGGGGCGGTGGAGGGATGCTGATTAACCGTCAATGGATAGAGGTATGTCAGCTGTATTTACACCTATGTGTTGATTAACTTGAGTGCGATCCTCTTGTGTTAATTAGGATAAGTATCTGACGTGCTCCTCCCGAACTTTGTTAATAAAACATAATTTCATGAGTTCACACTTACATATAATTAGCTGGAGTATAGTAATGCGCATTTGGCGAGTATAGTAACGCGTAATTGGCGTGCTGTCCGGGGAAGGGCTCCGAGCTCGGGAATGGCCCGAAACCAGAGTACCCCCCAAAAGCAACTGAGAACCCCCCCCCCGGATGGCATCGGATGGGTAGGCCCCACCGGCTGCTGGTACGGACTGCGTGGTTTGGGGTGCCCAGTCGAGAGGGCTCGAACCGATGCTCAACGGTGTGCTCACTGCGTTGGAACGGGTGAGCCCTGCTGGCCTATGGAGGAGGAGCAGCGTAATTGTAGCCCTGACCAGGAGGACCCGAGTTGCCTTGAGTGGAGCAGCTCACGGAGTCGGCGTATGGGCCCTACTGGCCGTCACCCCCTGCTAATCAGAGGACAGAGGGCGGGTATCTGGCCGAGAGGGCCCATGAAGCCTCCGACTGGAGATCAAGACTCCGGACATCGGACGAGTGGGTCCTATCGGCTTGGCAGATAAAAAGAGTTTGGGACGTCCGACAAGGAGGACTCTCGCGACATCCGACGGGAGATCAAGACTCACGGCATCGGACGGATGAGTCTCGCTTGCGGGCGGCAAGTATAGAGGCCCAGCCGGGAGAACTCTCGCCGACATGTGACGCGAGATCAAGACTCACTGCATCAGACGGGTAAGCCTCGCCGGGCGGGTAGGCAGAAAAGGAAAACCGGACTGGGAGGGCTCTCGCAGCATCCGATGGGAGATTGAGACTCAGGACATCGAAGGGGTAAGCCTCGCCAGACGGGGGGAAAAGATGTGAAGTTTGGCTGAGAGGGTTCAGATAGCGTTCGGCGGGGGGACGAGACCCATGGCGTTGGACGGCTGGCCCTCGCTGACCGTTGGATGGAAAGGTAAGGTTGGGTGGACAGGAGACTCTCGTCGACGTCCAATGGAAGATCAAGACTCACGGTGTTGGACGGGTAAGTCTTGCCGACAGTAGGATGGAAATGGTAAGTTTGTCTGGCTGGGAGGCTCTCGCTGATGTCCGACGGGAGATCAAGACTCATGGCATCGGACAGGTAAGACAGAAAGGTAAAGTTGTGTGGTCGGGAGGCTCTCGCCGACATCCGACTGGAGATCGATACTCACAGCATCAGATGGGTAAGCCTTGCAAGCCATAGGATGGAAAAGGTAAGGTTGTCTGGCCGGGAGGCTCTTGCGGCATCCGACAGGAGATCAATACTCGCTGCATCGGATGGTTAAGCCTCACCGGTAGGCAGACTGAAAAGCCAAGATTGCTTGACCAGACGGCTGTTGTAGCGTTCGATGGGAGTTCAATAGTCACGGCACGAGTAGGTAAGCATCACCGGTAGTTGAAAAAACGTATTCAGAAGGCTCTTGCCGTGTTCAACAGGAGTTCAATACTCACTTGCTCGGATGGTTAAGCCTCACTGGTAGACGGACTGAAAGGCCAGGATTTGCTTGGCCGGAGGCTGTTGTAGCGTTTGATGGGAGTTCAATACTCGTGGCATTGGACGGGTAAGCCTCGCCGAACGTAGGATGGAAAAGGTAAGGGATGGGAGGACCGTAGGGCAAAAAGGTACGATTGCTGGGCTGGGAGGCTTTGCGGCATCTGACGGGAGTTCGATACTCACGGCATCAGACGGGTAAGCCTCGCCGATAGATGAAAGGAAACATATTCATTCAACCGGGAAGGCTCAACATCGGATGGGTGAGCCTTGCCAGTAGTCAGATGGAAAAGCAACGTTTGCTCGACTGGGAGCGCTCTTGCAGGCTGGAGGACGCTGAAAAGGAAAAAAGGGGTTATTAGTAGCGGGAGGAAAAAGACTGAGATGTGTGGGCCTGTGTTGCAAGCAGAGGCAGCCTCGTGCTTGCTTCTGCTGCTGTAGCTGTAGGCCACGGAAAAATGGTTTGTGACTTTTAGTGGGACATGCTGAAATGTCCAGGTAGCCTGCAGTGTTGCCGATTTAGCCATTTTGTTGCATTACTCTAGCAACTTGTTTTTCAAGCAACTAGCAACAAATGTAGTGATTTTATAAAAATTTATTTGACAACCTTTAAAAAGTGGTAAAGTGATAAAAGGTAGGGGATTTTTTTTTTATTTCCTAACCACGCAAGGAAGAAAAATATTGAAACAGCTAGCCAGCCAAGCGGCACATCGGCTGGTAACGTTAGACACTTTGGGAGAGGTGCCTAGCAGTACGCACTTCACATATGAATTAAGTTGCAGTTTGAGTAATTCCAGTGTGTATTCTAGGCACTTTGCGTCATGGTTACGTTATGACATTAACATCCAATGATGTCACGACGTCCTTTAACAACTTTTAGCAACAAATTACCTGCCTTTAGCGATTTTACCTGAAAATTATTTGGCTACATTGGTGGTCTGCGCCGCTAGCGGAGGCCAGTATAGGTTTCGTTGTTTGGACGGGGAAGTCTGTGATGTAATGGCAAAAGGTGCAAACCGAATGTGTCGATGTCGTGTCAAGATACATCAGAGCACTATAGATCCCCAAAAGAACAATTCCACTCAATATCTGCTATAGGACAGGAAGAATTATACAAACTTGTTAAATCATTTAAACCAACGACATATATGTTAGACCAGTGTTCGAATTGAGGGGGGAGGGGAGGGGGGGGGGGGGGGGGGTTACATTGTATTTTATTTTTATGCGTTTGTACACCATTGCTCATCATAACCAATCACACACGATTCTGTTGAGCTTAGGAATGCAGTGGCCAATCAGAGGCGGTCAGATTAGTCATCACTGAATTTTGTTCAGACTGAAACTTGCGAATTCCCTCATCATAAGCAACAAAAGTGCAGATGTACCCACGAGTAGCCTACATCAAGTAAGAGATTCATTTATCATACAGATTATAAGAGGAGTTATGAGTGCTTAAACCCCCCAAGATCTTTGACACAATTCGAACACTGTGTTAGACCCTATACCAGTGGTTCCCAACCACGTTCCTGGAGGCCCCCCAACACTGCATGTTTTCTATGTCACTTTAATCAAACACACCTGATTCAGATCATCAGCTCATTAGTAGAGACTCCAAGACCTGGATTGGGTGTGTCAGAGAAAGGAGAGATGCAAAATGTGCAGTGTTGGGGGGACTCTAGGAACATGGTCGGGAACCACTGCCCTATACCATCTAAGCTACTAAAAGTGGTGATCATCATCATTGGGATATGTCCCAAAAAAACTTCAAGCTGGCTGATATTAAGCTTCTCATTAAAAAAAAACAAAAAAAACACACAATTTGATTCTAGAGAATTGGTTAATGACAGACTAATCTCAAATCTCCCTTTTCTGTCAAAAATACTAGAAAAAGCAGTATGCCCACAAGTACGCTCCTTCTTAGAGAAAAATGGTATCTGTGAGGATTTCCAATCAGGATTTAGACCGTATCATAGTACTGAGACTGCTCTCATCAAAATGACAAATGACCTGCTCTTATTTTCCAATCATGGTTGTATCTCTCTATTAGTGCTACTGGATCTTAGCGCTGTATTTGACATGATCAACCACAACAAACTTTTGAATAGTTAGTGGAATTAGTGGAATTACACTGGCATTATTTAAATTGTACTTATCCGACCATCATCAATTCAGTACACTTTTATATCTAGAAAACTTTAATGAAGAGATATCATACAATCACAAGTACAGTATGGAGTTCCACAAGGCCCACTACTAGGACCGTTGCTTTTCACCCTGTACATGCTACTCTTGGGAGATATCAGGTTAGCTTTCACTGTTATGCTGATGATACTCAGCTCTATATTTCTTTGCAGACTGATGAAAAATACCAATTCACAAAACTAACAAAATGCATAGTTGATATAAAACATTGGATGACTAGTAATTTCCTACTGCTAAATTCTGAAAAACAAAAACAAAAACAAAAAAAAACAAACAGAAGTGTTAATTATTGGACCAAAAACCTCCACATGTAATAACCTCTCAGGTGAAAAAGAAATATATTTAAATTGTGCTTTTTCAGACACACTTAATATATTTATATTATACTATACTAAGTGCATATTAAATGTATTATTTTGAAACAACTTTAAGTATATTAAGTGTATTTCAAGATATGTTTAAGTTCAATTTTAATATATTTGTAATATATTTAATATATTGAAATTGTGTTAAATTGGAACCACTTTAAGTATATTTAGTGCAATTTAAGTGTATTTCTTAAAATACATTTTAAATGTACTTTTAATACTTTCTGAACTACAGGTAGAATATATTTGAAGCATCGTTTTAATGTGCTTCAAGTACATTTCAGTTGTATTTCAGCTCATTAGAAATGCATTAGCATTACACTACTACTATATTATATTTATTAGTATTATATTTTTCAGTATATACACACACGTGCACTTTTATATCTAGAAAACTTTAATGTATTATATATTGTGTACATTACAAATATTCATAAAGTACATTAAAAAAATACAGCAGTATATATACTTTGGTGAAAAACAAAAACATACTATTAAATGTATTAAAAATGTACTTGAAATACAAGTATGTTTATACTATATTTTTATTACTACAAACATACTCAAGTACATTTTAAAACATTATACAAAAAACATTACAATAAATGAAAAAAAGACTGAAATGCTATGGAAGAGTCATTTTATCCATTTGTGGAAGAAAAAAAATTACTGAAAAACAAAGTGCAGAAGTGAATACATGTGTGTGCAAAGACTGAAGATGATAAAGTTCAAGCAACAGAATAGGGAGGGATGGAGGGGGTTTTGGAGGTGGACGAGGAGATGGCGTAGGGATGGTGAGAGGCAAAGGTGCGGGATGATGGCAGGATGTGGCGAAGGGATGGTGATGGGAGGATGGCGATGATGCCCTGGCGGCTTAGATGGAGTTTGGCACATGGCACAGACCCAGAGCATCCCAGTGCTGACAAAACACGGCAGAGTTGAGGGAGGGAGGAGCCAAGATGTAGATGGTGTGGCTGCCGACATCTGGGGGCCGACTGATGGAGACAGAGCTGGTGGATCCGAAGGCGCAGACGGAGGGCTGATGGAGCTGAGCGTTGTCGCAGGTTCCGAAGACCTGGGCACAGCCTAGTCGTCCTGGCATACAATAATTTGCACAAGTGCCTTGCAGCTTTAGAAAAAAACAAAACAGAAACAAAATTAGATAACAGATAATCACATGAATGACTGAAAGGAAGCACAAATTAGCCACCTGGAATGGACACATTGCTAACATTTTTCTTCCAAGATTGACCGAATCACTCTCCATTAGGCCTGATTCAAAAATCTCTATAACAGAGGTGATACGATATTAAAATATACTTACTATTTCGTTGCTTGTCTCTGCACTCAGATTTCAGTTTGTCTTCAATAGCAGCTGATCTAAAAAACAACAAATGTTAATATTACTCACACGCACAATAAAAAAGGCAAGTTTGAACAAATATAAACACCAATCATCCAACACTACCACAGTTTGCTGATCAGCTCAAGACAAAGTAATCGTATGTTCATAATCATGGTTTTTCAAAGATCATTAACCTCATTACAATGAAGCCAAATTATTCAGGAAATCAGAAATAAATACACTTCATGTTGCAAATAAAAGAATGTTAATATTGTACATGTTATAATGATTAATTTTATTTTTTTTATTTTTTTTCTGCCAATGCATGTGTCAAAAACACAACTGGTACAGACAAATAACGTTAATTAAATAACTTACAAATCTTACCTGAAGTCACAGTGAGGTTCCAAAAGCCGGACATATACACGCTTGCAGAAGCTGGTAAAAATAAAAACATACCGCTATATTTTTAATTAATTTCATAGTTCCCCAAAAACAATTTGAATTCTGCCATCACTCACCCTTAAGATGCTCCAAACCATCTAAGACTTTCGTTCATCTTCGAAAGAAAAGTTGAGATATTTTAATGAAATCTGAGAGATTTATGTCCCTCCGATGAAAAGATTCATCAAAGATGTTCACGTTTCAAAAAGTTCATCGCAAAAAAATATCGCCAAAGTAATCCATATGAATTGCGTGGTTTCCTCTAAGCGCCCTAAAGAGACACGATCGCTCTATAATACTGTTTAAATTTAGACTTATATTCACATTCAAGGGACATTTGCACGCACATCATATTTGATTTACGAAGTTCTCTGCTGCGAGCTCATTATCATACGAACCAATCACAGCCATCCAATGGCTCTGGAACCAATCAGGTTTAGTCAGTGTTGTTTGAATTTAAACACAAATAAACGTGTTTTTTTATTTATTTTATTTTATTTTTTTTATTTCAGATATGATGTTGAAATCCTTGTGGGAATTTCAGAAATATATATTAGAAAATAAAGGCGACAAGCTTGAACAAATGTATAAACCTAACTTATTACAATTAATGTATCACGAAACGAACAACAGCATAATCAACCAAAGTAGCATAACCCATATTAAACAACATATTTTAAATGTTGCAATGGTTAATAATATTTGACAAAGGTTTGTACATTGTAAATGTAAAAAATGTTTTTCAAAATATCGTACTTTTCCAAATATTAAAATTATAAATACATAAATAGGCTATTTAAAATATAGCCATGTGTAGGCCTACTGCAATATAAAGTACATTAAAAACCTACTAAAAGTGTATTCGTTTTGTTATGTTCTTACACAAAGTACACATAAAAAATACGTAAGTAAGGGTAACATAAGTATGTTTTCTGTAAATACACTAAAACGTCACTAAAAGTATGATTGTGTTTAGTATATTCCTTAAAAGTGTAACTAAGAATATATTTATTAACATAGTATTTCTACTATACTTTTTAGAAATATAGTAATAGTGTGCTTGTGTTTAGCATATTCTTTAAAAGTGTAATTAAGCATATATTTATTACCAACATTTCTAGTATACTTTTTTATAAATACATTAAAAGTATGCTTCTGTTTAGCATATTTCTTAGAAGTATAACTAAGCATATATTTAATACAAAAGTACTTCTAGTATACTTTTTAGAAATATATTAAAATGCAATTCAGTATATTTTTAATGCACTTCAGATAAGCATGTTGGGAATACAAATGTATTATAAACATACTACTTGAATTTCAAGTATATTTTTAATACATTTAATACTACGTCTTTTTCACCTGGGCTTAGAACACTGTCTAACACTTGATGGCTGCTCTGTCAAGTATTTGTCATCAGGTAGAAACTTAGATGTGCTATTTGTTAGCAATCTTTCATTTGAAAACCACATTTCTAAAACCACATTTGTTCATATTAAAAATATATTTATTTATGGCATATGCTATCATTGTCAAATGCAGAAATATCAATTCATGCATTCATGACCTCAAGGTTAGCTTATTGTAATGATTTATTGGGTGGTTGCTCTGTGCGCTTAATAAACAAACTTTGGGGGCACATCCTCTCCATATCTATTCCCAGATATGTATACACTTAATATGTACTGTTTGTGACAATGTAAATAAAATAACAACAATGTAAATATATGTACCCATTAAGGTATACATGAAAACAACGCTGAATGCATGGAGATGCTAAGTGGTTTGGAAAGTAAATAATGCATAGGTGTAAAATCTCACACTGTTCAAACTGAACTTTAGACTATGTAAATACAGTAAGTTCCACACCAGGGTGGGCCATACTGTGGCTAACAGCCAATCATTGCACTGGAACTGGAAGTTGCCAAATTTGCCAAGTTCTTGAGCACTAGATATGTGTTCAAGGCAATTTAAATGGAATCCAACTCCTTTCTTTTACTGCAACGTGCCCCAGCACAGTCAGTGGAAAGCATTGCCTCTATCAGACTCATCACTTGACCATTTGAAATGTAAAGATTACTTCTCCAAACCTCCCTCCAGAGACTTTTGCATTAGGGTGTATTGTCAGTTGTTGTTGTTGTTTTTTTTCTAATTAACATTAGATATTTTACAGATACAACAAGTTACCGATATCTCACAAATTCTTCAATAAACTCCTTCCAATTCACATTGTATTTTTCATCAATCCTGAGGAGGGGTCATCTGACACTTTAAGTGATGTGACAAAACTCACAGCATTATTTAGTGCCATATTTGATGCCGTATTTGGTATCACTACAATATACACATATACAATGGTACCTGTACGGATCTCAGACTGCCTGATGGACATCTCTGCATGGATGAAAGAATATCACCTGCAGCTCAATCTGGCAAAGACTGAGCTTCTCCACTTCCCAGCCTCCCCATCATTACAGCACCAGTTTACCATCCAGCTAGGTTCATCAACGATAATCCCATCGAGTTCGGCCAGGAATCTTGGTGTGATCCCTGATGACCAGCTGACATTTAAAGATCATATTGCAAAAAAACACAATCTTGCAGGTTTGCTCTACACAACATTAGAAAGATCAGGCCCTTCCAAAATAACATGCAACACAGCTTCTTGTCCAGGCCCTTGTCATTTCTAGGCTGGACTATTGCAATGCTCTTCTGGCTGGACTTCCATCATGTGCAATCAGACCTCTTTGTTGAGCCCATGAGAGCCCATGTCATACCACTTCTCATCTCTCTGCACTGGCTTTCAGTCGCGGCTCATATCAAGTTCAAGTCATTGGTGATTGCCTACAGAACAGCCATGGGTAATAATACTTCATCACAGTAATTAAGTATTTTTTGGGAGTATCTGTACTTTACTTGAGTCTTCATATTTCTGTCAACTTTCACTTTTACTCCACTACATTTCCAAATTAAAATCTATACTTTTACTCCGATACATTTCCCCAAAGCATATTCGTTACTTACTACAGAATAAAATTGGAAGAACACAGACTGTAAGCAAGCAGGTTTGACAAATCAGTGTTCTGGCGCTTGCAAGTTGGACGCCCCAAAACACCTTTGCTCATGTGCAAACAAGTGCTCGCACAACTGTGGATGATTTCATTTTACACTCAAGTCGAGGCTGGGGTGTGCTGTGCAATATACAGTGTATCGTCTGCGATAACATGGTAAGTGTTGTTGTAATAATGCAATCTGACATCATCGAGTATATCACCAAATCACACATAGAGAGTGCGCGCACGTGATTTATTAGTCTATTAAAATTCTAAATCCAACGCATTCTAAATTGTAGATGCTTATGTATGTTTTTATGTTTAAATAATTTAATATAGTTAATCTATATCACACATAGAGTGCTGTTTTTAATCCAGATATCAGCATGATAACAAATGTAATAATCATTTTATACAAGTTTAATAAGTTAGCAGACTTACATTTTAGACACAATATTGCCAGTTTTTGCTCAATTTTGCAAAAAAAAAAAAAAAGTTCCAAACAAAGATCACACAGCACTGTTTTCCATCTATGATCAATGGACGGTGTTTACTTATTGAATGAATCAACTTTTTGAACAAATCGGTTGAATAAATGATTCAGTGATTCACTCATTAACACAGTCAAATGCTTTGTTTCTGAATGAATCAGTCGTTTGAATGAATTGGTTGAATTTCAATGACTCACTCATTAAAAGTCACATGCTGCCACCTACTGACGGTTTTAATTTCACATTTCAACTTTTTTTCATATTTTAAATAATTTCAAATATCAGTATACAACATTTTATGTTTAAAACAAAGCATTATGTATGCATTTGTAACTGCAGCTTAAATGCATCCATGTCCCCTTTGAGATACATTAAAAGGAGCACATAAACATTTTTTTATGTATTTATGTGCTCCTTTTCCATTTTGCATTTACTTACTTTTACTTTCAATACTTAAGTTTCATTTAAAAAAAAAAAAAAAACTTTTCATACTTAAGTACAATTTATATCGCATACTTTAAGACTTTTACTCAAGTAATATTCTAAACGGTGACTTCAACTTCTACTAAAGTCATTTTTCGGTAAAATATCTGTACTTTTACTTAGTATGGCTAAGTATGGCTTTCAGGTACTTTATACACCACTGCTCCATCCAGACAGCTGAATCCCTCACAATCTTCAAGAAACAACTGAAAAGTCATCTCTTCCTCTTCCTCAATCTAAACAGGTCTATTTCTTTCACTTTTTTTATGCTCTTATTTTCCCTTAAAGGGGACCTATTATGCAAAAATAACTTTTATAAGGTGTTTGAACACAGTTGTGTGGCCGCAGTGTGTGAAAACATCCAGCCTATAATGTTAAAAATCTAACTACAATTTTTTTTTTTATAATCCCAATAAATCATACACAGTCTCTCCAAACGAGCGGTTTCAGATTCTCCCTCTTTACATGTCACCATAGGGAAAAAGTCCCGCCCATTTGTGACGCTCTCTGTGCTGTTAGCATTAACACAGGCAGACCTGAGAAACAGCTGACCGCCATTACTGTTTTCTTGCTGTAGCTGCTGGAGATATACAATGTCAGCACCGAAGAGGCATTACAAGTGTTGTGTTTTGGGATGCACCAACGAACACAGGAGTCTCCATAGACTCCCTCCATCTGAGCCGCTGAGGACACTGTGGTTAAGTTTAATTTTTGAAGGAGATATCCCGGAAAAAATCGGTAAAGCCCCCTATATGTGTAGGGATCAAAACCAACGCTTCGCGTGCGAACGTCAGCTCCAGACAAAGTATCACGCGTTTAATTTCCAAACTGCCTTTCTGAAAGAGCTTCTTGGCACTCTGTAAGGCTAATTGCTAAAGCTACCATTGTCTCTGTCTGTTTTCACTTATGCTGCCTTCAAGTGCTACCAGAATGATCATGAATAGGAATTTGGTAGTTAAAAATTGCATATGAAAGCAATGTGAAGTCGACCGCTTGAATTTGTTGAGCTCATAATCACAAGTGGGACTTATAAAGCTTGTAATAGCACGCGATAGCACCATGAGACCAGCTATGTTTTTTTTTTTGTTTTTTTTTTCGCACCGTGCTCCCCGTCTGTGTAATTCATAAACACAAATTTATTATGCATAGTACAATCAGATGACTGACTTTTAAACCAAGTGCATTTTCTGTAAAGAGAACAGGCTTGTACTAATTGTAGAATGCTTATTTGTATGGCGGAGCATGAGGCCTTGAAGCTCCGCCCTCTTCTTTTTGCATTTAATTGGATAAACACAAAAACAGCATGTTTTGGCTCATACCCTAAAAGTGGCAATTTTAACAAGCTATAAAAAAATTATCTTTCTGTTATTTTGAAATAAAACTTCACATAAACACTCTGGGGGTATCAGAGACTTATTTTACATCTTGTAAAAAGTGGCATAATAGGTCCCCTTTAATATCTTCTTGTCCTAGCTTTTATTGTTTTGAACGATGACTGAAAATGGGCACTTCTTACGTTTATTGCTATCATATGATGAATCGCTTGTTGTTTTCCTCAACTGTAAGTCGCTTTAGATAAATACGTCTGCAAAATGAATAAATGTAAATGTGCATAACACATTTTTTTTCTACAAAATTATGAAACTCTAATGTAAGTTTGTTTTAGCTTGATGTGAAAAGTATTTGCTTCTTACGTCCTTCTAAAGGAGGTTGTAACTGATAATGACCTCAGTTTACATAATTTTACTTAAAAGTGTAATGTAAAATACAAAGTCTCTTGAACTTCACCTGAATGTCAAAAGGAAGTTGTTCCAAGAAAGTTGAAAAAGATGTACATTGCACACACAAGCTCCTGGATTTTCAGAGGCCCAAGAGTTCCCACAAAAAAAGGACACTGGGTAAAAACGGTGCAGCAAAAATCCAGATAATCAGACTGAAGCACCAGGCAGACTCATAATCAAAAGACAGATAAAGAAATTCAAAGTAATGAGTCAAACTAAGTCAAAAAGCCTAGGAGATGCTGCAACTGATTCTGGTAAATGGAAGCAAAATAATATGTGTAGATTGTAAGTATAAATCTAAGAAGAGAAGAAGAAATAAGGCACAGCTGGTAATGATCAGTTTGCAAACTCAGGGAAACCATATTAGGATCTGGAACAGAAACAGGCACACATGGGAGAAAACACACAAAGAAAGAGAACTGGGCTTGTTCACCTGGACTTCTGATGAGGTGCACAGCCCTCTAATGATGTTGGGTTATTTTCCATAGTGAACAGTAGGGTGTGAAATGTACCACGAGTTCACTGTTTTTCACTGCTGTCAGATAAGATTTTTTTTTTTTTTTTATAACCAACGATTTTGTTGAACAAATATGTTGTAGACATCTCCATGGTTTGAATCTTTTGTGTAATTTTTTGATCCCTCAGATGTGGGCAAACGCAAAATTTTAGATACATGAAGATCGGGAATATGGGGTGGCTTTGACACCATTCTATATCCTCTCTGATTATCTTCTCTTCAAGCATCCTGACTACTGATTTGTTTTTACCACGTGACACTGCTGTGCCACAATGTCTTACAGATAGAATGAGAGCATTGTTAAGGACATTAAGGAGTGGAGAGGTGATGTAAAAGAAAAGAAGCGTTAGCAGTGGTTTGTAATATTCAGTCACGCCATGTCTTCAAGCCAGCAGATCTACCAGGAGTGCACTGAGTGTACTTGAATGAAAGACTCTTGACATTTAGCCTTCAAGTAACATTGAGCTGTCAGTGTTCTGTTCCACATTTACATTTGAGAGAATGATTGTGGGGATTTGCTTATTGTATTAACATTCAATATGAATGTTATTGTCATTTGAGGTATAACATTATTCTTATTTATATTTGTCCTCAAATTTGTCTTCTATACTGTCCTCAAATTAAATTAATTAATCCATTACTAACAGTAGTTTTCTACACTTGTATTTTTCTACTAATCAATCAAATATTTCTGTTTATTTAATTTAAATGTAAACCTGATATTTCATTTTAGCTCATTATGTGAGTGTTAAATGAGTGTTAAAATGTCCCAGGGTAGTGTTGCAAATATACAAGTCATTGGGAGAACTGTAACAGAACTGCTTGTCTTCAACCATTTTTGGTAGACAGATAAAGGCATCTCTTGAAAAATCCCATGTTTATTTTGGTCAGTGTTTGTGTAGTAAAATAATGTTACTCGGTTGGTTGTGTGTTATCTCCTGCATGATCCTGCACTTCACGTCCGCTCTAGCTTGTGCATGAATCTAAGCATAATTCTTGTAAATATGGTGTATTTTTATGTTCTGCTTTGGTTTTCTGTTCTGTCAGACGTCTGTTTGCCATGCATAAGTGACAAAATATTTTGTCAAGGTCTTGATTGGTCTGTTCAATTTACATTTCATCCACATTACAATTTCTAGCATGAATCTTGTAGGACAAATGCAGATATTCTCCTTTCACAAGCACACAAAATACATGATCTTACATGTTTCTTGAAACTTTTATTTTATTTATTTATGTTTTTACCTCAATTTTAAATAGCATCTTTTCACCCATTTAGGAAACAAAACTAATGAACCTGACATAAGAACAATGATTTTTGAATCAAGGTAGCTAAATCTTTTTCAGCAGATTCATTAAATAAAACTGTTCAAATGTCTTTTTAACAAATCAGACAATGTTATTACACAGTACTGCTAGTTTAGTACTGCCAGCATAGACACAAAATTTAATAAGTGATATTGCCTTTCTTGACAAAAACATATTTAAATTATTTTGAAATGTAAGAATGGATAATATGGTCATTCTGCCACAACAACTGGGTAACTCTTTTGTGATAAGATACTGTATTGTAGGATATCAGAACGAATCAGATAATTTTAGATTCGATCAGAACATGGTTGAAACATGAGGAGCCGAATTCCACAAACAGGACCACAAGACGATGTCATAAATCTGTCCAGATCCTGGTGCTACTAGTCTGAAGCAAGTCTACCAACTAGCAGCTTTGAGCAGCTCACAGCATTAAAACAAAAGAACACTTATTGACAATTCCAACTCAGGAAGGAGATTGTCAAATTTGAGGCAAATAACCAAGATTAATGGTCAAAGAGATGCACCGCGTGACCGTCACATGTAAATCTGTGATAGAAATCACGAGCTACAGACTTTCGTGGATTGGTTTCCCCCACCTAGAAAACAAAGACTGAGACTGAAATTCCTTAGGAGACCTTTTAACCTCTCTGGTCTTCACAGAACATGTCCTTATGTTCACAGAATGGCACAGAAACTGTTTTCTATGTGTAGATGCACGAAAATCATCTTAAAAGTACTTATGAGCAACTAATCATTTCTATGCATAACTCCATATTATGTATATAACCCACACATTTGACTATCATGTTCTAATCACTTATTGTGTATGTCTTTTAATAACTATTGAATAGCTTAAGGGTTCATATTCATGTTTAGTATGTGTGTGTTTGAAAATTCATGCTTTAAACGTTTCTTCCAATCGTTTCTTTGTCAAATGTATCATATTCTTGTTATAGAAAACATGTCCTAAATTATACTCTGTAAGAGCGGGAAAATTCGGACCATGTGACATAAGATAACATTTTAGATTTATGAATGGGTAGGAGGAACATACAACACCCCGAGCTAAGACGTTATCTAATTGGTCAAGACAACATTTGGGATGTGTCCAAAAGCCGAGTTAAAAACTCACACCATCAAACCTCGCTTTTCGTCATTGCTTTTGCTTTGTACTTTTAGCCATGCTCGCTTTTAGCTTTTTAGTCATTGCTTTTAGCCATGTTTTTTGTTATCAATTTGTGAGTTCTTTGAACGCCATTCCAGCATGCTCTGACCTACAGTGGGTACGGAAAGTATTCAGACCCCCTTAAATTTTTCACTCTTTGTTATATTGCAGCCATTTGCTAAAATCATTTAAGTTCATTTTTTTTCCTCATTAATGTACACACAGCACCCCATATTGACAGAAAAACACAGAATTGTTGACATTTTTGCAGATTTATTAAAAAAGAAAAACTGAAATATCACATGGTCCTAAGTATTCAGACCCTTTGCTCAGTATTTAGTAGAAGCACCCTTTTGATCTAATACAGCCATGAGTCTTTTTGGGAAAGATGCAACAAGTTTTTCACACCTGGATTTGGGGATCCAATGCCATTCCTCCTTGCAGATCCTCTCCAGTTCTGTCAGGTTGGATGTTAAACGTTGGTGGACAGCCATTTTTAGGTCTCTCCAGAGATGCTCAATTGAGTTTAAGTCAGGGCTCTGGCTGGGCCATTCAAGAACAGTCACGGAGTTGTGAAGCCACTCCTTCGTTATTTTAGCTGTGTGCTTAGGGTCATTGTCTTGTTGGAAGGTAAACCTTCGGCCCAGTCTGAGGTCCTGAGCACTCTGGAGAAGGTTTTCGTCCAGGATATCCCTGTACTTGGCCGCATTCATCTTTCCCTCGATTGCAACCAGTCGTCCTGTCCCTGCAGCTGAAAAACACCCCCACAGCATGGTGCTGCCACCACCATGCTTCACTGTTGGGACTGTATTGTACAGGTGATGAGCAGTGCCTGGTTTTCTCCACATATACCGCTTAGAATTAAGGCAAAAAAGTTCTATCTTGGTCTCATCAGATCAGAGAATCTTATTTCTCACCATCTTGGAGTCCTTCATGTGGGCTTTCATGTGTCTTGCACTGAGGAGAGGCTTCCGTCGGGCCACTCTGCCATAAAGCCCCGACTGGTGGAGGGCTGCAGTGATGGTTGACTTTCTACAACTTTCTCCCATCTCCCGACTGCATCTCTGGAGCTCAGCCACAGTGATCTTTGGGTTCTTCTTTACCTCTCTCACCAAGGCTCTTCTCCCCCGATAGCTCAGTTTGGCCGGACGGCCAGCTCTAGGAAGGGTTCTGGTCGTCCCAAACGTCTTCCATTTAAGGATTATGGAGGCCACTGTGCTCTTAGGAACTTTAAGTGGAGCAGACATTTTTTTGTAACCTTGGCCAGAGCAGTGCCTTGCCACAATTCTGTCTCTGAGCTCTTCAGGCAGTTCCTTTGACCTCATGATTCTCATTTGCTCTGACATGCACTGTGAGCTGTAAGGTCTTATATAGACAGGTGTGTGGCTTTCCTAATCAAGTCCAATCAGTATAATCAAACACAGCTCAAATGAAGGTGTAGAACCATCTCAAGGATGATCAGAAGAAATGGACAGCACCTGAGTTAAATATATGAATGTCACAGCAAAGGGTCTGAATACTTAGGACCATGTGATATTTCAGTTTTTCTTTTTTAATAAATCTGCAAAAATGTTAACAATTCTGTGTTTTTCTGTCAATATGGGGTGCTGTGTGTACATTAATGAGGAAAAAAAATGAACTTAAATGATTTTAGCAAATGGCTGCAATATAACAAAGAGTGAAAAAATTAAGGGGGTCTGAATACTTTCCGTACCCACTGTGCATGCCAGCTGCTAACACCACGATGAGAAGAAAAACCACCTAGTCTCGTCACTTCCTTTCATTCTTTTACTTTAGTTTCTTTTCCGTTGTGAGTTTTGTGTTCTCAGTTTAAGTTTTGCCGCCACGCCTTGTCTCCAAGTTCAACTCGAGTCTGTGACCGCCTCAAAACTTCCCTTTTGAAAAAACCAGCATATGCTGGTTAGGTATGTTTTGACGCTGGGATGCTGGTTTATGCTGGTCCTTTGCTGGTTTATGCTGGTCCTTTGCTGGTTTATGCTGGTCCTTTGCTGGTTTAAGCTGGTCCTTTGCCAGCACATGACCAGCATAAACCAGCAAAGGACCAGCATAAACCAGCAAAAGGACCAGCATAAACCAGCAAATGACCAGCTTAAACCAGCAAAGGACAAGCATAAACCAGCAAATGACCAGCTTAAATCAGCAAAGGACTAGTTTAAACCAGTAAAGGACCAGCATAAACAAGCATTCCAGCGTCAAAACATACCTAACCAGCATATGCTGGCTTTTCAACAGGGTTCTACAAGCCGCAACTCCGCATCTTCAGCCATTGGCTTCCCAAGATATCACTTTAAGGACTACTGAACTTGCATCCAATCAGCAACCTTGTGAAACCCCCTTTCCTGCAAGGATGATGACAAAAGGGAATCCCTTAACACAAAGGCAACGCAAGTAATACAACTCCAGATTTTAGCTGAATTGGTGCATTTTAATATAAATTTTAGCCTCATTGAGAAACTCAGTGCGAGGGTTAATTAAGTGATTGATGGTCGTTCAGGTCTATGCAATTGCACATATTGCTGTAAACTTGGGATTTCACATTTTCATTCTCTTAAACTCATTCTTTCCTCACTTTCTCTCTCTTTATGCAACTTGTGTGAATGTGTGTGTTCATGTGTTAGATTAGTTTATATGTCTTAGATTTATCTTATTTATATTGAAAAGAGAACTATCTTGTGTTTTGTGCTTACAAGTTAATGTCTTAAACTGCCGATCTTGTTACTATGCTATTTAATAGTGTTTTTACTATATTTTGGATTTTAATATCCAGTGCAGAGTTGATGTTACACAGTGAATAATGAATCGCACTCTGTGATCAGCCGTGATCAATCACTCATGGGACTACAAGTACCTGCAAAACGAAATAATACAACAGACAGAGCTGGAGTTTATGGCTTTGGCATGCCCATTCATTAGGACCTCTGTATTTTTAACACGTTCATTATTTCAGCCCAGTTAATTGCTGCTTATTGGTTATAATCAGCACACAGATTATAGACTATGAATATTTTCTGTTTATTCATACATTTTACATAACAATCGTGCTTTTTTTGTATGACACCATTTAAATACATGTCCTATGTTATAATTTTAGGCAGTGTAACAGTTAAAAATATACAAAACAATATTATTTCTTACGAGACATAAATTCTATTTGTTTTATAATCCTTTTTATAATCATCTTCACTCATAATTTCCATTAGATATGTGCTTCGGAGATCAAAATATTATTGCAGAAAACAGCAATTGTTTTTCAAATATGTCAACATTTAGACAAAAACTTAATCATGGAGTACAGACATTCACGGTTACATGTTTTACACAATACAATTTTACAATAAAGTTCCAGATAAAACTGCAGTAAAATAACTTTACAAAATTCAAAGGACATAGCCATTTCACATTTTATGTAGGTACGTATCTTCTCTTAGTAAACATGTTTAACGTGACCAAACGCTTTTCACATGTAGCTGCCTTTGACGCAAACTGTCACCACATCATTGCCCTAGCGTTGGAGAAGTCTCTGTACTTTTTAAGTTTTGTGCTTTTGGGGAAAAAAGGGCCAAAACTACCCTCATGCATTTTAGTTTGTGCTACTTACTACAAATACGGTATAACTATTATACCGTAAAAATACTTTTGTTGGATACTTTTTCAAAAAAGTATGGCACAATCAAGTAGTGTAAACCTTTGATATGGAGTGGCCAGTTTGTGTGCGTTCCCGTTTTGTTTTAGCACTGCACCTATTCAACATTTTGGCACATGAAGTAACTAATGGTCATGCAAATCACGACTACATTAATCACAGGCTTAAGGAGCTGATATGCACTCAGGGTCAGAGACATATCTGAGATTTTTTTTTTTTTTTTTTGGGATATTCCTGAGGGGACATGTAAACAGGACACTGAATTGACAGTACTCATCAATAATCTGTATAATAATCAGCAAAACTGTTCACCCTGTGTTTGGTGGTGTTTTCATTTTCCTTTTTTTTTTGTACCCTGTGCTTTACAAACTACACATTGGCAGGCATAGATTTGTTTTTGCTTAAGTCTATGATTTTGGTCCTTGGTCTCAACATTAAAGTACAAAGCATTCTAAAAATAATTCTAAAAATCTTTTAATCACATACAAGTATTTTCTCTTTTTTATCTCAGAAGAGAAAAATAAAACAGTAACAGTCTCTCTCAACAAAAAATATTCAACAACACGTGACGGGTCACCCAAGGGCTCTACTGATTAGAAATTCTTTGTGCTTCAGACACAGGGCTTGCTCGATACACCTCGGTTTTCCCAAATAACCCAGAATGTAACATAATTTCGCCCAGTTTCTCATTGATACTCATGGATTCCCGCTTTGTCCCCAGTGCAACATAGAAACAGTACATACCTCACATAAATAGCTTATGCATTGCCAAATAATGCACTGTCCTTAAATCTAACTCACAGTATAACCTTAGTAGAGACAAATTCACATAATACATAGTACAAGTCATTTAACACTGACACTCTTTGCTTCACTTTTGAAAAACGTACATAATTTGTCTGTGTAGGTTTTTCAAATGCAAGTGTTTTTGTTATTTTTTTTCTGTTTTTTTTTAATATATATATATTTATTTTTTTTACTTTTGCTTTTTTCACGTTTAGCTTGATTATGTATGACCCCTGGAGGTAGATGATTCTATTACTGTATAAACATGGAAGTCTTCTGTGTTGTTAATCTTTGATTGCTCTCTGCTGGGGTTCATTTCTACTGGTTTTAAATGTTGGCATCATTGCCAGGGTTAGTTGAAGAAGAACTATCAGCCTGCACCTGTGGCTGCACCTGCGGCTGTGGCTGCGGTGGTTGTTGCGGCTGCTGTGGTGACTGTGGTGATTGTGGTGATTGCGGTTGCTGTGGTGCTTGGTCTGGTTGCTGCGCTTGTTGTGGTGATTGTGCTTGTTGCTGTGATTGCTCCGGCTGCTGTGTCTGCAGCTGCTGTTGCTCTGGCCCGTTCTCCTGAGCACGCTTGACTGCTGCAGGATGCAGCATTATCCTGATCCGCTAAAATGAGGCCCAGAACCAGCACCAGTGAGCACAGATATACTGTTTATACCAACCTGGTCTCACGAGAAAAACGTACCTCTAGGAACTTTTTCGCGAGACGCGAAATACGTACCGCTATATACGTTTGGTGACATATTTGATGTGAAATGTCCACTGGGTGGCTTTAAAAGAGTGTTCGTTTTTTCCCCAGAACAGATGAACGTACATATGGTACGTTTTATGTGACGTTGGTTTTGTAGGCGTCACTGCAGTTCTGACTTGAAATGTCCGTTGAGTGGCACTATAAGTCTAATGCTCCGTGACGTTTTAAAATAACGTACCATCTGCACGACACCTAAACCTACCTGATAGTATGAACAAAAGTGAATGTGACGTACAAATCGCAATCGCAAGCATGCCATTTTAGCTTGTTTTCCGATCTCTCATCTTTCAGCTCTTTCATCGTGAGTCATGTTTTTCACTGGATTCGTACTCAAGGATTCTGCATCCTAAGTTCAATTCTGTGTGGCTGAGCTACTGAGCAAAGCTTGTTACGTCCGGAAAGAGAAACATATGAAGCTGTAATCATAACTGTGTACGAAAACGATTACAAGTGCTCACTGTTTTACCGCCTCTAGTGTTCATTTCTGTTGGAAACTGCAGTGATATGTACTTATTGGTAAGTGTTTTGCGTCTTGCGAAAAAGTTCCTACAGATACGTTTTCCTCATGAGACCAGGTAGGTCTATACCATTCATTACTGTATTTAATTTCAGCTCTAAATGAAAGCAGTTACCTCCTTATATGTACCCTTCAGGGTGAGGAACATGTAGCCCATATAACCAGGTATGAGAACCATAGAGGACAGAGCCATGAGCCAGCCCACTCCTTGCCCCCATTTAGGGAACACATAGTTGTTCATCGTAAGAGGAACCATTTGCACCGCGCTGAAGAGGAACACGCCCTGTAGAGAAGCTCTGTTTACAAATACTGCAGTGTTCACATAATTACACCATAATCTATAATGAGTCTTACTTATAAAGACTGCAAGACTTTAGAAACATAGTCAAGGAACAGGATACCCAGAAAAAAAAAAAGTATATGGGACAAATAAAAGTGTAAAAACACTGGGATCAAATTTCAAAGTCATTCTACACAGCAGATGTGTTACACAATATGTCCCTCATTAACGTTCAAATAATGACTTTAATAATCAACTGACACTATCAGATGAGAATAAAATTTGAACTGAATTGAGCTTGATAATGACACTAACTTTGCAACACTGTCGCCATTATTAAACTGAACTGAATCAATATTATCTGACTTGAGCTGAAGACTGAAACTATGGCCATTTGTAGAGCTGCTTATAGCTAATTTGAACTTGTTTCATAATTGATGAACTTTGCTAATTTGATGATTATTTTCCTGCTCATTAATGTAACATTACTAAAAAAAATCTGCATTGTAATAAAGCAATATATAAATAAATGTTACTTTTCAACACATCAAATAAATCTGTCAGAATGGTCAGCCCTGTGTTTCCGACTGTTTTTCTACATTTTTCACGTTTTAGATTTGACATAGATTTCAAAACAATGAATATAACAAATAAAAACATTAATTGTTCCTCTAAAAGTCATTTTAACTTTGTCTTATTAGTTCTTATTTATCGCGTTTGTAATGTTTGTCACAAAAATGACAAGAGCTTTTTCAAAAAAGCTAAATCTGATTGGCGGCCTTTACACAATCAGGGAATCAGGGTGCATACTGTTACAAAAAAAAGTCTCAGTGGGCAATCCTCGGTCAAAACCTGCAATGTGGACCAGGCTTATCATATTACTGTGAAGGTTGTTACCCAAGATCAGTGATTAAAAACATTTATCACACATACTCATATTTACAACTATCTACAGTATGCAAATACATGTGCACATTTGTATCTCATTTCCATAATTAAAATTTTAAATTCAAATATGCTGCATTTTTACTTTAAATCTTCCATTTATATCTAATTTTAACAGGGTTTACAAAATATAATCCTTGAGTTTTAACATACATTATGCATGCTAAAGTGACTACATATGCCACAATGCAACTTGTTAGCAAAATAATTAGGTTGTCAAGTTCAGTGTTTGGGTAAGTTACTTTTAAAAGTAATGCATTACAATATTGCTTTACTCCATGAAAAAGTAACTAATTACGTTACTTAGTTACTTTTTATGGAAAGTAATACATTAAGTTACTTTTGTGTTACTTTTTGTCGCCTGGGCTGGGCTTGCTTATTTGATTTTTAATAACAAAAAATGCAAAAGGAATATTTTTGGCAACTGTAAAAGCCCATTCATACCAAGAGTGAAATTAATAAGCCTCAGTCTGAAGGAAGTGCCTCTGCCTCTGCAATTCTCTCAACATGGGGACAGGAGAGCTGTCAGCAAATAAATGGGAAAACAAGTAACTTGCGTTGCTTATTTGAAAAAGTAACTCAGATATATTTTAAAAGTAATGCATTACTTTACTAGATACTTGAAAAAGTAATCTGATTAAGTAACTCACATTACTTGTAATGCATTACCCCCAACACTGGTCAAGTTTGTCAGCTGGCATATTGCTGACAGATTTATAGAAAACTGAAATTTGAGGTAAATTTTAACAATACAAGCACAAGGTGTGATTCTGAAGTTAATACATATACAGTATCGATCATCCATCTATCTATCTATCTATCTATCTATCTATCTATCTATCTATCTATCTATCTATCTATCTATCTATCTATCTATCGAAATGTCATATCATAAGGAAAAAAAAGTAGGTTACTTACAGCTACAATTAGAGGGGTGAAGAAAACCCAGCACAGTTTCCACCATAGACAAGGCTTGTATCCAATCATTTCCTGGATGTTATCATAAAACTTGTTCACACCTGAAAGTAGATGAAATTTGAAAGAGATTGCATTAATTCACTGCAACTATGTTGCAACAAAAGGAATGACGAAATACATTCATCTATCAATACATGCATCTTTCTATCTGAAGCAGTACTGAGGATTCAAGGATACTCTCCAAATCAATCCTAAGTGATTGTGTAAGCCTATGTGTATAAAAGCTTGAAATTAATGGTTCTTTAAAATACTAACTGAATGTGTTGTCTGCAACAGAATCATATAAAAAAAAGCAAAAAGATAGCCAGAACCTTCACTCCCATTCAAATCTTAACTGTTGTTGTGTGACATTTGAAAAGGATGATTGACAAGGAAACCATTTGAATGCATTTGAAAAAGACTGTACAGACATGTACAGAGATGCATTTATTCGTCCTGAAAGAAGCACCAAACATATGTGCTTAATTTGTACTGAGACGGCTGTGATTGTTAAGTGTGGTAACATTACACAATACTATAAATCATAAAAGCACAAGCAAATTTACCCATAGAACATGGAGATGATTAAAAAGCACCCCTGATCTAGAGCAAAGATATGGAAATGTAATTCAATCAAAAAAAAAAAAAAAAAAAAAAGTGTGATAGGATGTTTGTGAAGAGGGTAAACACATGATAAGGACAGAAAGAGTTGAATTGAACTGAAAATCGAATTGAATCGCATATCAGACACATGATAAGCAGCCAGTACAATTTCCCAGGCAGCTGCTGATTCAAAGATTGGATTGAAACTGCAAAAATACAGATAAGTTCCATGGAAAAAACAGGCCATTCCCTGCAATATCACACTACCAGACAATGAAGGTGCTAAACATTGAGAAATCAACTGGCTTTAGTTGAGGACAGAGACAAAACAAAAGCACTAATGATGGCAATAGACATAATGTATACAGGGTCAACAATGTTAGCTACTCAAGTTCCAGACTCTAAAGGAAAGCAGGCAGTAACTAACACTACATTTAAAACCAAGTCATCAAAAAAAAAAAAAAAAAAACAATTCCAGAAACTGGCAGAAAAAAGGCAGTGGTAATGTATCAGTCCCAAACGATAGCAGCATAAACAGGAAAGAAATAGAAGCTGTAGGCAAACTGAGGCCAAAGTAGTGGCCATAACAAAGTCTGACATAATCTTCGACACTATATTTATAATCTAGTCTGATCTTCTAGAGGAACACAATTTTTAATTTATGACTATGTTTACTAACTTTAGTTTGAGTTTCTGTGTTGTACACATGTTGATTTGTTGGTTGCATTATATTTGACAGTTGACAAGCCTATTTAAAATTCATCACATGCAATTATCAAAAAATATCTAAAACGAAAAGTAGAAGATTTTTGATTGACTTTTGATTGACAATTGATTGTTCTTCATTGTTTATCGTTCATATATATATATATAAATATATTGGAACAGTAATGGGTGCACTTTTGTTGTGGCAGGATTATTTATGACTATTTATGACTGACAGCCAAAGCATTTCTGTCCATTTTTATAATGCAAAGGATGAGCACAGTGCAGACTGCAGGTTTAAAGAGGACTCACCATAGCACCAGGAGATTGAGATACACTCAAAGAACACCAGGAAGAGCAGACACATTCCACTGGCTGAGTAATAGTCGAAGAGTTTAAACACATAGAGGCCACCCTAAAACAAAGCAAGAAAATCAGTACAAGGCACTGCAGCCTGCGATCATATTAATATACAAGCTTTGGTTAAACATCTCATCATCTGCTTTCTTCATTGATTTACCTGCGTGATATTGGACAGCCCAATGACATAGGATACAATGCAAACACATGCAATGAAAATCTCTCTTCTTCTCCTGAGCAGCCGTGGGAATTCGTCCACCAGAGCAGTGATGAAGCCCTCCACTGTGCAGAACTGAAAACAACATCAACAATGGCGTTTTGATATTGCATTTATATGGCAATTTTTGAAAACACTGAAGCATTCTGTGAACTGATGGTAGCATGAAGAAAATACAGCAATATTAATTTAGTTGTTTTTACACATAAACGGCTCCAGTGGCCAGATTTACTAACAGCTTGCGCCAGCGCAAACCGTCTTTTGGCATTAAAATAGTACTGTCAGGATTTACTAAAGACGTGCAGTGCAGAATTAGCGCTGAAAAGCCGTGGACACAGTTATTTTTGTGCCTGACCTTACTGAATATGCATTAGTAGGAGTTTCCCTTTCAGACACAAAATTTATGGGAGGAGATAATTAAAATGAATCACGCAACACAATTTACTAATGTTTGCGCTCATCAAATTACTGGTATTTGCGCCATTATTTAACGCCCAAAAAAAGCAGGCGGTGATTTGCACTGCTCTTGGTAGATTGCGCTGGTCATCATGGAAATGATCTGGCTGTGTCTGTGTTCTTTAATGTGCGCATTGTCAGTAAATCAAACGTAGAATTTTCCCCTCCCATCTGCACTTTTATGGAATTGTGTGCTAATGCTAATTTGCCCCGTTTAGTAAATCTGGCCCCAATTTTCAATAAGAAATAAATAATAATAAAAAACATACATTTCGTGAGCAATTTAATCAAAACAAACAATTAGGTTACATTCAATAAATCTGTATGAGCAGGTGTGTGCGTGTGTGCTTCATTTACAACACAGTCTCACTCCCAGCTCTTCATATATTGACGCATGGTCAGGACCCCTTGGCGTCGCTTTTTGACGCTCAAGGTACCCCTTTAGCATCATTTGTCGAAGCACAGGGTCCTCTGCTTCGTTTTCAGTTGTTTGTCTTAATTTAATGGTTTTCATGCATTTGTATTAAATATAAATAATTTTATATAAATTTATACTTTCATTGGCGCACGTAACCCCACCCCTACCCTAAACCTACCCAATTCTGAACAATATAAAACACGTAACAGGCAAATAAAAGTAGTCACAGGTATTTATTGCAAAAACCAACCATAAACAAGCAGTATAAAAGCATTACAAACATGTCGTGTTGCATTCCAAGTCTTCTGAAGTCATACAATATCTTTATGCGAAGAAGAGAGTAAAACATAAGGTTTTAATCGCTTAAAATGATCCCGCTCTGTTAACGCGCTCACATCACATCTCATTCAAAAAGATACTCCCATAGCATGACGCAATCGGTCACGAGACACACAAGAGCCAATGGCTGACGTAAGGCTTCTGACAGCACACAGGAAGAGCTTTACTGCGGACGGAGATGGCGATCACGTCTATTCCTTTCACAAATCAATCGTTTTGCCTTGAAAGACTTGGAATATTAATATTTTTTTGAATAAATAATGATGGTAGTTGTATCTGCCTGTTATATCTTGTGTTTTATTGACAAATGGTAGGTTTAGGGGCAGGGGTTGGGTTACCTGCTCATAAATGTGTAAATAGTGTAATATAAATAAAACTGTTGTGACTGTTTACATTGAAAAATCACACCCCAACATATATGCAATAATGGCAATATTATTGGCCAATATATAATTTAATCATGACGATAAGCCTTTTGCGTCGGCATATTGACACTAAGGGTTTCTTATCTAAAGCAATGGAGGACCCTGCACGTCGAAAAATGACGCTAAAGGGGTACCCTGTGCATCAAAAAGCGACGCCAAAGTGTCCTGACCAAGCGTCAATATGTGATGAGTTCGGAGTGAGACTCTATGGTCATTTATTACATAATGACATTGAATGTGGCTCAACCAATCAGAGTTGGTTTTATATGACTTTGGAAAAAAAACAAAACAAACACAATTATTTAAAGTAAAGGACATAAAACAAGTACTAAATTCTATATTTTGTGGGGCCACAGGGCTGGGATCAATACTACCCCAGTTTGTTTTTACAGAAAATGCCACTACATTGCCACTATCTCCAGCTTAAGAGATAATGAACATCAGTTTAAAATCATCAATGCATGTAGCCATGAAGACAGAACTCAACATCAAAAGATTTGGCACAAGGCCGGTGGAGTGTTTTTAATGTTCCTTATGTTTCCTTGTGTGGTCGCAAGGGACGCCGCCACTGATGCTGGCAGATCTGAAGTACCTACCAGATCCTGTTCACTTCTGTTTCTAGGTCAGAGCTTGAATATGTGATATTCTCACCTGACTGTCGATTCCCAGCATCAGCAGCATGGAGAAGAAGAGAATAGCCCACAGTGGTGAGACGGGCAACTGCGTCACAGCTTCTGGATAAGCTAAAAATGCCAAACCAGGACCTGTGTAAGCCATGAGAAAAAACAACAACAACAACAACAACAAAAAAAACGGTTATATCCATAATTCAACTGATATAAAAATTTGAAATACCAATAATTCAAATTGCAATATTATTATGATTTAAAAATGAACAGATTATACCTGATGCAGCTACATCAGCTATTGATCTCTTTGTCACATGTGACATGAAGCCCACAATAGAGAAAATCACAAATCCAGCAAACATACTAGTGAAGGAATTTATACAGCACACAATGATAGAATCCCTGCAGAAAAAAAGAGGGGAAAAAGGATTCTGTCTTCAAATGTGCCATATATGTCTTCGTCATACTCCTAACTGATCTGAAAGCTGCGTATCATTTTAGCATTTAAGGAGAAGATGGATTATGTAAGTGACATAGCCAAACTTCAAATTTAATTTGATGGTAATTCATATGCTAAAATGTCAAGTCTGATAATGGGCACGAAATCACAGTCAGTCACAGTTCTAGCTTGTTCAAACAAACATTATTCACAGCATCAAAAACAGAAATGGTCAGGGTGAAAATCAAAGTTTAAGGGCCTGAAACACTGAAACAGGGTCGCGTTATCTAACCGATGAAATGATTGTATCATTCATACCTGTACACATTGTTGTTGAAAGGGTTGTAGCTGCCCAGAGCAATAAGAGAGCCTAGACCCAAGCCATAGGAGAAGAAAATCTGTGTTGCAGCATCCAGCCAAACCTGAGATGCAAAATGAAACTGTTTAGAAGCTAGATTGGGCTTGTTTGATCCTGTTTGAATGATTAAACATGTAAAATCACCTCAGACTCCTTCAGCTTCTCAAAATCAGGAGTGATGTAGAACATGATTCCCTCTTTAGCCCCAGGCAGGGTCACTCCACGGATAAACAAAATGAACAACATGAAGTATGGGTAGGTGGCAGAGAAGTAAACAACCTGCAAAACATTGATTTCTCTATCAAACATTTCCCCATGTGCATTTGTTCAGCATGTGAATGTTGTGCATTGCTTTGATGGGACAAGAAACCCATAGATCATTTTTGCTTCCTCCCACAAAGTTTAACACAAGCATGTGTGCTTTACATTCAATGTGGTGAAATCATTACAAACTCACTCAAATTTCAGACCGAATCCTTGAAGACAGACCAACAAAGACATCTCACCTTTCCAGTCCAGCTAACACCCTTCCAGATACAGAAGTACACGAGGACCCAGGCAATGGCCAGCGTTATTGCAAGTGGCACACGAATTTCACCAGGTTTTTCTAAACCATCAGTCATTTGATGCACATTGCGTCTGTATAAGCACATCATGCAACACAATTACACTTCACAAGAAGACACTCACTGGACACATGTATTACGTATTTTCATGTGCAAAGGTCAAAAAAGGCCATGCACATCAATTTGCCCAAAATCTTACTCCCAAAACTCCATGACAGCACTGGTGAGATTGGTGGTGTCTACTATGCTGTAGTTTGTGTAACATCTGTCTGTATTCCATGGATTGTTACAAGATTTCCATGGAAGCTCCTACAAAGAGCAGAAGAATGCTTTATTTTATTTATTTATTTATTTTAATACGCTAGAGTAATTACCTAAACATTCCAAGTCTCCAAATGACCTTTTTTATGCATGCAAGCGCATGTGACAAGGAATGCTTACAGTGGTAAAGGAGTTGTATAAGTAGTAAATGGCCCAGGCAATGATGACAATGTAGTAAATGTTCAGCCAGAATGAGAGAACAGCAGCCGCAAGACCAACACCTGTAGTTATGACAGTATGTTATAATTTACATTCATTCCTTTAAAGCAGCATGTGAACTGCCTTTTCAAAATGTCCTTTGCACAGCATTGCAGACTACTTTATTACATAATTGGTCTTCAACTTTGAACAACATATCAGTCAACAAACTTACAACACTTAACCCATGCGTTTAAATCGACTCATCCAATTTTGCACCAACATGGCATACTTCTAGAAACAACTCGTATTTTCAGCATTAAGTATTGGAGCAGATAAGAAAGAAAGGTGCTGAACAGAAATCATATACCTTTGAACATTGGAGCTAGTTTCCAAACCCCAAGGCCGCCAATGGATGTGTACTGTCCAAGAGCGCATTCAAGAAAAAACAGAGGAACTCCCGCAAAAATAAGCGTCAAAAAATAAGGAATCAAGAAAGCCCCTGGAATCACAGAAATACATGAAAGCACCCAGTGGAGCTGTGCACAGCAACACAAAGCACACACACATCCAGACACAGCATCTCAGACTCTTGGAGAAGCTGAAGCTGCTCTTACCTCCGCCGTTTTTCCCGCACAGATAAGGAAATCTCCACACGTTGCCCAGTCCGATGGCGTAGCCCACACATGACAGGAGAAAATCAAATTTCCCACCCCAAGTTTCTCTGTCTGGAATGTCTTTCTTCTTTTTCTCCGGTTTGGCATCCTCTGCTTTGGGTTTGTCGTTAGTTGTGATCTCGTTGAGTTCCGTCACAACTTGTCCATCGCTGCTTTTGGTGTTGTTTGTCGCCATGTCTCTGATTTCAGACAGCAGCAGAGATCCACCACGCAAACACCCGCTCGAACCCGACACAGCTTCAGTTAACCTGAAGACACCGAATCACACCAAATCATTGTTTTTCCGCGTAAAGGCAGCCCGCTGTTTGAAATCCAAGGCGACACACAGAACACTAAGAGATCTGTCTCTAACTGAGACAGAATTCTTTGTCATGACACTCAATTTAAAATGTCTTTTTTATTTATTTTTATTTTTTCGATCGAACATTCGACAGTATTTTGATGCATTTTCTAATTGGATGCATTTAAACACGCACACACAAACACACTGAAGACATTTTAATGAAATGCAAATCATTTCCAATATTCTCGTATCTACTTACAGTGAATTTGGCGTCTTTCCCAAAAGCAATATGCCCGTGTGTCATGCAGTGAGGTATCCGTAGATTCCTCTCCAAGTTGTAAACTTCCAGTATGACTTGGCACATAAATGAGCCTCCTGTCCATGTAAAGCGGTCCTGCGGCAGCTGTCCACGGGCGAGTGGTGCTGAATCCACCGAGCAACGACTGTCTGAGATCAGCAGCTACTCAACATTTCCAGAGCGTCAATGTCATGTGAAAGTCAACACCCCCCAACGGACACACGCATACACACACACACACACACACACACACACACACACACACACACACTTTCAGGTCAGGCACGCAAATCTTTACCTTGCATATGCATGTCTTAACATCATACTCGCGTAAAATTAATGCGACATCGGTGGAATATTCATGTTTATTTATTTATTTTTATTTAATTTTTTTTTTAAGAAAAAACTAAAAATGAGCAGAATTCTTAGGATACAACAGCATAACTTTGCACAACTTTGGCTATTTCTTAGTTCTCTCTCTTTAAATCCTTGAGATCTTGACTTAAAATTCATATTTCATTGATTTACTCACACACGCACACACACATCTGTGGCTACCATGAGGTTAAAATGAACTCGTGCATTCACTGCCCATTCTAAATCCCTCTTCAAACCCAGCCCACTTCAAACCATAATATATATTACAAATATGGCAGATGAGGCAGAACAGGTGAAGCCACTGACACAGCATCAGGTGTGAGCAGGAAATATCACCCCTCTGAAACTGATGACACTTAAAGAAAGAAAGCCTCAAAGAAAAAAAAAAAAAAGATCTTGGACACTATCTTTTATGGGATGCATAACTGGATTGCATAAATGTCCTGGTATACAGTGCAGTCTTGACCTTCTGCTGGAAGTCCATAAATGTGCAGTAAGTAAAGCATTTTCAACTTTTCAGTTCATCATATGCATGAAAGAATATATCATGCACTTACTTTTTAGCTAGCGGTTTTTTTGTTTGTTTTTTTTTTTTCTTCGAAATGACAGAACTGTGAAAGTCTGTAAACACTGGTTAATGAAAAGTTAATGAACCCAATGTTGGATTTGGGTCAGAGTGGTATAGATTTCACCTTCTCTCTCAAAGCTTGGCTCAGAGTGGAGAACTCAATTGGAAGCAGATGGTGAACCAATGAGGGGTGAACTAACCTACTAATGATACTACATGAAATTTAACAGTTGCACTCCATCTGGCTGCATCTCCCTTTGGTTATGGGCTGTGAAAACATGACATATTTATGGACCTGCGGTGGACACTTGAGTACTTTTGGCTTGCTGGTGACACCCATGTTATGCACAGACAGGCTCATTTAGAGAGATATATGTGATAATCAACAGGCTATCAAATACAGATTCAGATTAATTATTTCAAATGAACAATAACCGGTCAAAACGAGGTATTGTGGAAAATGTTGTTCTGTTTGAGAGAGTCAGGTTTGTTCAGTCGTATTAATTCATATTTGTGACATGAAAGAAAGAAAGAAAGAAAGAAAGAAAGAAAGAAAGAAAGAAAGAGAAATTAGTTAATTTTCATATTACCAGAAGAAGCAAAACAAACAATGTCTTAATATGAAAATTATAAACCAAACTATACATTTGAAATGTATGATCTCTCTGTGTGTGTGTGTGTGTGTGTGTGCAAACAGTTTTATTATTTTTTTTAAATATAACATAATTTAATGCTGCTGGAAAGGAATTCAATTGTGATTTGTATATTTTTAAAAAGCCTGTGTAAGGACAAGATTTTATTTAATTATTTAGTTATTGTTTTCATTTAAGAGTCTGTAAGTTGAAGAAATCTTCATAGGCAGCAATATGATAACAACTGCTCTAAATGATCTGAGAAAGAAACCACTATGCCATTTTCATCAAACTGTGAATCTGTGAATCAAATTCTGCATATATATTTTTAAATGATTTGTCTCATCTACCCCATAACGACTTGGGCTTGATTTTGTTTTAAAGAAATATGCAAATCGTGTCAGCTATAAGAGAGTAATCAATCCCTCTTATGTCATTACTATTTGAGAACGCTTGTGTTCAGTGTCTCTTACTTGAAAAATTGACAATACATTGTTGGTTCCACAGAGGAACCAGGCTGTGTGTGAGCACCGCAGACCATTTAGGTGGGCTGTATAAAAATATACATCCCTCAAAACAGTATGGGGCATCTAAATCGTTTTAAAATTTTGTTCAAGTGTTGCTAGGCAACAGCAAAACGGTCTCAGCCTCCTTGTTATATCAGTGTTTCTGCTGGGGTTTGCTCCCTTTGATATCTTCCCTTTTTTGTCTCCTTTCATCAGCAAATATTAAATTTTCTTTTTTCAGTTTTTCAATGTTTTTTTCTGCCTCAAAATTGCACTCGAGTTACACAAAGGCCTAAACGTTCAAGCCTGCATTTGACTGTCTTTATGGTTTATTCTTTTAAAAAAGAAGATACTTTCTCCTTCATTGTTATAGATATTTATGCATATAGCAAAACACATATAGTGTGTTTAATTATATTAGACCGTTATTCATTTATAATTAACCACTGAAATGCAGACTTCTGTTTTGAAGATGCAAAACAGTCGATTATATCGTGCAACGTAACACATTGTCTGCAATCTCTCCTCACTACACTGTGCTGCTAATCTACTGCATTCACCGCAATCACTATGGAAACTGACTTTTGCCACACAGCCACTACTGAAGCAGACATGCAGCAAATGCTGTCAGCGATTGTCCACTGACGTATGTTTACATGGAGGTCTGCATCAGTGTTTCAGCAAAAGTATCGGTTATAACTACATGACTTTAAACTATCAGCTGTATGATAAATTCTTCAGTATATTTTAAGGCTGAAATGATTTCTGTGCAAATTCTAAACAAGATCCACAAAGCAAATTTGACACTGTGGTCCACAGACGAAACAGCAAGACCTTTGTTATAGAGGTTTGGACAAAAAGAGTACTTAGCGAACACATAAAAACCCTTTTAATCTAACCACCTGCCTCCAGCTAAAATGTATGAAAATGCTCTTCATGGTTTTAAAGGGTTTATCTGCTTCAAAGACTGATGCATCGCTCCCACCGTTCAGTCCTCCAGCCCCGGAAAGAATGCGCTCAAGCCTTTGGTCAAGTTTCTGAGCTCAGCCCTCGTTCAGGGGACAGTCTTCCCTTTTTTTGGTTTTTACATAAGGCAAATTTACATGTGCTGATGATGTCAGCTCAAATTCGGCACACCACCTCCCCCCTCCAAAAACACATTCACAAAAATAAAGCATTTTCAGGGCAGTGAATCACGTCCGTCAGAGAGGCAGTATGCATGTTATGCATTGGTGTGCATTTATGTGTAATTGGTTCATGATTGCAGTGTAATGCAACAAAATGCTGAATGCAAATGGAAGTGGGGGGAGGGGGTGTCTGCCGATACATCATTCTGATTGGTTATAAAATGGCATGCGTGTGAAATGACAGCATTCCAATTTGTGGCGTAAAAACACAAGGGAAGCATCCTAAACCTGAAGAGAAAATGATCCTTCCCTGTTTGTGCATGTTGCTGTCACCCCAGATCTTTTCATAAAACCGCCACGAGCGTGCCTTGCATTTGAATTAGGCTGATGAGTGGAATCTGTGCCCACAGAGAGGCCAGCGGCACTTTCCAACGTCACATGACGCTTAATTAGGGATTCTTCTACATTATAGGGCTGGAATTCTGCCAAATGTCTATCAGTTGTTTCAGTCAATGCACTAATCATTGCGCTCGCTGCCTCCTGAGGTGCATCGGGGCTGCATTCTCTCCTCTGGCATCTCAGACAAAAAAAAGAAAAAAGAAAAAACCCAACAGTCGAGGTTGTGTCGAAACAGCCTATGAAGGTAAATCTAATTTTAGATCTGAAGCTTCACTTTGATGATTATTTGAATATTTCGATACAAATCTCTCATTCTTCGGTAAACATATGGCTATAGTAAGCAGCAACAGCATCTTGCTGTTTAAAATATAGTGTAAACAAATAACTCTTTAGAGAGCTGGTTGCACTTCTTACTTGGCAGACAGATGGTAATTACCCTAAACATACAGTGGGTACGGAAAGTATTCAGACCTCCTTAAATTTTTCAATCTTTGTTATATTGCAGCCATTTGCTAAAATCATTTAAGTTCATTTTTTTCCTCATTAGTTTACACACAGCACCCCATATTGACAGAAAAACACAGAATTGTTGACATTTTTGCAGATTTCTTAAAAAAGAAAAACTGAAATATCACATGGTCCTAAGTATTCAGACCCTTTGCTCAGTATTTAGTAGAAGCACCCTTTTGATCTAATACAGCCATGAGTCTTTTTGGGAAAGATGCAACAAGTTTTTCACACCTGGATTTGGGGATCCTCTGCCATTCCTCCTTGCAGATCCTCTCCAGTTCTGTCAGGTTGGATGGTAAACGTTGGTGGACAGCCATTTTTAGGTCTCTCCAGAGATGCTCAATTGGGTTTAAGTCAGGGCTCTGGCTGGGCCATTCAAGAACAGTCACGGAGTTGTTGTGAAGCCACTCCTTCGTTATTTTAGCTGTGTGCTTAGGGTCATTGTCTTGTTGGAAGGTAAACCTTCGGCCCAGTCTGAGGTCCTGAGCACTCTGGAGAAGGTTTTTGTCCAGGATATCCCTGTACTTGGCCGCATTCATCTTTCCCTCGATTGCAACCAGTCGTCCTGTCCCTGCAGCTGAAAAACACCCCCACAGCATGGTGCTGCCACCACCATGCTTCACTGTTGGGACTGTACTGGACAGGTGATGAGCAGTGCCTGGTTTTCTCCACATATACCGCTTAGAATTAAGGCCAAAAAGTTCTATCTTGGTCTCATCAGACCAGAGAATCTTATTTCTCACCATCTTGGAGTCCTTCATGTGGGCTTTCATGTGTCTTGCACTGAGGAGAGGCTTCCGTCGGGCCACTCTGCCATAAAGCCCCGACTGGTGGAGGACTGCAGTGATGGTTGACTTTCTACAACTTTCTCCCATCTCCCGACTGCATCTCTGGAGCTCAGCCACAGTGATCTTTGGGTTCTTCTTTACCTCTCTCACCAAGGCTCTTCTCCCCCGATAGCTCAGTTTGGCCGGACGGCCAGCTCTAGGAAGGGTTCTGGTCATCCCAAACGTTTTCCATTTAAGGATTATGGAGGCCACTGTGCTCTTAGGAACTTTAAGTGCAGGAGAAATTTTTTTGTAACCTTGGCCAGATCTGTGCCTTGCCACAATTCTGTCTCTGAGCTCTTCAGGCAGTTCCTTTGACCTCATGATTCTCATTTGCTCTGACACGCACTGTGAGCTGTAAGGTCTTATATAGACAGGTGTGTGGCTTTCCTAATCATGTCCAATCAGTATAATCAAACACAGCTGGACTCAAATGAAGGTGTAGAACCATCTCAAGGATGATCAGAAGAAATGGACAGCACCTGAGTTAAATATATGAGTGCCACAGCAAAGGGTCTGAATACTTAGGACCATGTGATATTTCAGTTTTTCTTTTTTAATAAATCTGCAAAAATGTCAACAATTCTGTGTTTTTCTGTCAATATGGGGTGCTGTGTGTACATTAATGAGGAAAAAAAAAATGAACTTAAATGATTTTAGCAAATGGCTGCAATATAACAAAGAGTGAAAAATTTAAGGGGGTCTGAATACTTTCCGTACCCACTTTATATTATGGAGGTTAAATTGGGAAGATTTTTTTTTTTTTTTTGTAATGAGAAAAATTACATTTTAAAGGATTCTACAATCATTATTAACTGAACCACTATAGCTTTAATCTGATCTGTGTTTCAAAATATTTAAATGTATAAACTGTACAAAGAACCAATGACATTTGGAGTCAATGGTGCAATGTGATATTGTAATCTGTCTTCATGCATAAAGCATAAAGTCATTGTGTCACTGCTTCTGCCGTTCCTATCAACCTTTATCCTACACCCCATGACCTTTGCACAAATTATGGGAGTGACTTCAGCTGAACTGTAAACAATCAATGAAAGGTTCACTCTATGAACTCAAAAAGAAGCATTTTCAAAAAATGGGTACAATGAAGTGATATTACACTCTAAAAAAAAAGAGATTTTACAACACTGCTCAGCTTATTTTAAAAATTCATTTTCATTTAACAGCATTATATTTGGTTTCCAATTAGCCAACAAATTGGCTAATGCCTAAAGTTAAGTAAATCCAATGTATATATATATATATATATATATATATATATATTTTTTTTTTTTTTTTTTTTTTGAGTGTAGAAGGATGTCTGCCAAATAATTTATTTTCCAGGTAAATGTTTTAGTTTGAGTTCAACAAGCATAAAAAAAAATCACTTCATAAACGTATCAATTTCATTTAAACTATATTTGATTAAATTGAGTTGGCCCAACTCAATTACTTTTCATTGCATGAATTAGTTTTTTTTTTTTTTGGGGCTACACATATTTGTTTGAATGGAAATCCTGCCCTCAATTAAATTGAGTTCATTCAATGAATTTTTTTTTTTTTTTGAGTGTATTCAACCATAGAACAATAATGAAGTGAGATTATTCAACCATCGAACAGTAAAAGGAAATTAAAAAAGTTTAACAGCTTTGGCAAATTACTTTCAGCCGGCAATGAATAACCCTAAAATCTTAATTATTTCTACAGCATTATTACAGACCAACGGCAATTCGTACATATTTTACGAGGTGGCTAATTCGTACAGTTTCGTACAACCTCACTCGTACAAATTCATATGATTTTGCTAAATTGTATGTATTTCACGAGTTGCACAATTCATATGAATTCAAACGATTGACCGACACCTAACCCCGCCCCTAAATGTACCCGTCACTGGGGTAGATTGGTCTAGACAAATAGAGTGAGGTCGTATGAATTCATACAAATTAGCCACCTTGTAAAATATGTTCAAATTGGTTGTGAGACAGCATTGTACAGATGTATTAGAGTGGTAATATATGTCTATGCCTATATATTGTGTAAGACATATTGCTTTAATGAATACAATTAAATGGAACATTGAGTGATAATTTTTCAAAGTGATTTCTGTAAAGTGATTTCCAGGAAGTATTCGTATGAAAACAAACCTGCAAAGAGAAAAACTATTGAGATTCTTAGTGCATTCCAGTGAATTCTTCAAGAGAGATACTGTATACTGCAAATTAAATCAGGAGAGCAGGCCAGAAATATGCACTGTATGTTGTCTTTTTTTCATACTGTTACAGCATAATACAAAAATACCAAGAGTTACGTTATAATAAGAAGAATGTACAGCTCATTTAGTTAAACTGATGGACAAGGATCATTTGTAGTGCAACCTTATGATTTGAAATTATTTGTTTTAGTCTTTTTGAGTGGAATGTCCCCAAACTGGAAGGGCCTCCTATAATACAAAACATAATGAGCTTGTTATAAGAAAAAGGTGGAAAGAAACAGTCAGTGCCATGAGACTAATTCGTGATTCTCTCTTTTATTTAAGACAGGACTTATTATGCCATATTGCTCTATGCACTTTCTCCCATACATAATATGAGTGAACTATCTTGGTATGAATACAGTCTTTGCGTTGACTTCATTCATAGTGACCTTGGCACAAGGTACTGTGGGAGTTGTATGCAGGAGTGACTGGTATACTTAAGAGTTGAAAATCTGCTTTAAATATTCATTATAAAACCTCAAATGTGACCCTGGATAACAAAACCAGTCATAAGGGTCAATTTTTCAAAATTGATATTTATACATCAACATTTGAACAACATTTTAAATAAGCTTTCCATTGATGTATGGGTTGTTGGGATAGGACAATATTTGGCCGAGATACAGCTATCTGAAAATCTGGAATCTGAGGGTGTAAAGAAATCAAAATACTGAGAAAATCACCTTTAAAGTTGTCCAAATTAAGTTCTTAGCAATGCATACTACTAATCAAAAATTACGTTTTGATATATTTATGGTAGGAAATTTACTAAATATCTTCATGGAACATCATCTTTACTTAATATCCTAATGATTTTTGGCATAAAAAAAAATCAACAATTTTGACCTATACAATGCACTTTTGGCTATTGCTACAAATATACCCGTGCTATTTAAGACTGGTTTTGTGGTCCAGGGTCACAAATCATTGGTCTTTGCCTTGACTGGTCTTGGTCTCGAAGTGCATAGTCTTGGTCCGCATCTTGGCTGGTCTGGTCCTGACTACACTTATGGTTCATATCATAGTGCTCGATGGCATTTTTTAGTGATTTATTTTTTCTTCCCATTTTGGTGCTGCATTCAAACACTGTATGTTCTAATTGTATGTAGAGCAGAATAAACATTTGGAAAGATAAATAAATCAGCTAAATTCTTAAAAATCAGCTAAAAGATATAAAAATGAAATTGCCCAGAAATAGAAAAAAAAAAAAAAAAAATGGTTACACTTTATTTTACAGTATGTGTACTTACAGAGTACTTAGAGTGTACTTACTCAAGAAAGTACTGTGAAGTATAAGGTAGCTACATGGGTTAAGGTTAGGTTTAGGGGTAGGTTCAGGGATAGTACCAGTGCCAATTTTAAGAGGGGAAAATTTCACAGCATAGAAACAGACAAGTATTCTTAAAGCATTTTTGAAATGAAACTACATAGATGTTTAAAGTGTTTAATTAGAATGCAAGTAGTTCAAACATTGTCAAGTTGATAAAGCATCTAGTAAAATTCCAGGAGATTTGCATGAACACAAACACAGTTCTGCTATAGTTCTGTTGCCAGGAGAGGGTCTATTTTCTGGCCATCTTAGAGTCACACAAAAGGAGGGCGTGGGGGTGGGTGGCTGCAGACTGTGATGCGCTGGACTGGAAGAGTCAAGCCCTCGGGTGGAGGTGCTCAGGCTGGAGGTAATAATGTGGCTGCGGTCTCATTATAGGTTCAATGCAGCATTATAAATGTGAGCCAGAGCTGCAGCTAGAGCGCATGCTCTGTGAGTGATAATTGCGGAGCACAGCGGCTGTGTGGAGAGATAAAAGTGCCTTGAGCTACTCTTCCTGTAATCCCTCATTCAAACAGGCTGATGGAGACCACACATATACTGACACTCAGACTATATGACCTGTTCATGGCACTGGACTCACTATAACAGCATTATGTTACTATGTAGAAGAACTGTGTAAAAACGTGCTCCCCATGGGAAGGAAGTATCTAAATGTCATCAGAGAGAATGTATCATTTTACTGAAAACAATCATTTCTTGTCACTGTACTAACATTAACACTACTGCTCACTGAGTGACCCAACATACATTAACAGTGTTGCCAGGTTTTACTAGAGAAATAAGTGACCTATTCTGGAAAAACAAGCCCAAAAAAGTGCCCCCTGGTTTTAGGGGGCAGGGGCATACTCACATCACAGAGACTGCATAAGGCATCCCTATACACCCTCTGAAAGGGAGTTTGTTCCAGTTTTCTGTTATGTTTTGCCAAAAACAGTGTTCATTTTCATTCCTTGAACCGTTTCTAGCCCCTTTCAAAAAAAGTCATCCAACTCCCCCGGCATCTCATCACAGCATAAATGCACTGAATTAAAAATGGCGATTTTATTGTCCTCAGAAACTCATCAAACATGTAAACTCCAAACACTTTATTTCCCTGGCTATCAAGATATCTCTGGGTAAATAAATTATTTACAAGTATAATATATGTGCATTGACTGATTGTCTTAATTTTGCATTACATGCAGCAATGTAATGACATAAAGATGCTAGATCAAATTATTTTAGATGGTAAAAAAATTAAAGAAAAAAAAAAACATAGTAACATAGCAAAAAACATAGTAACAGTCTTTAAATGCATATTGTTCTGGCAGAAATAACAGCACCATTTTGGTGAAAAAGGGGAGAACGCTTACTTGCCTCTAACACCACAGCTCTCATTCAAACAGACAGTGATTGCCTTGCCAGTGACAGACAGAGAAGCATAAACACACACTAAATAACAAAAAAGCATTCATACATTTATGGGTGACCATCAATACCAAGCCTAAATACACAAGTGTTTTCTAGAAATAAGTCCAAAAAAAAAAAAAAAAAAACCCATGCTACCCAAATCTATAATCCACATCTTGAAAAAAAATAAGCTGAAACTTACTTACAATAAGCAATCTTGACAATATTCAGTACTATTATCAATTTCACTGCTCTGATACTTTTGGAAGAGAACAAAACTTGAGCTGAACTGAGCTAAATGATGACACTATTGTCTTCTGTAGAGCTGCTTTATAGCTGAATCAAGTTCATTTCTGTAGGAGTGATAACCAGGCAGAGGCAGATGATGAACTCAAGTGTGAAGTGTTCATTAAAACAAAAGGAGAAGAACAAATTGACATGCAGGAGCATTAAACTGGCAAATAAAAAACAAAATATAGTTAGACATTACATATTATTTAGCAAGCTTGTAACCACAAAAATAAATAATTAAAAAAGCATTTTTGGCAAATCCAGGTAATTTACCATAGAAATATGTTTTTTTTTATTATTTATATATATATATATATATATATATATATATATATATATATATTTGTGACTGTTATAGTGCCAACTGTGGTCTGATCTCCCTTAAATTTTGCATGCTTGTTTAGAATCATCTGTCACATGTGCTCCCCAGGTTCCGTGAAGTTTTGACTTTTTGTTTAGTCTTTATAAGCTTTTGGGTATATTTGGACAGGCCCCTTTTCTAAACGACCCCGTTTTAGGTTCCCAAAGGGTAAACTGTACATTTTTTTTAGAGAATTATTGACCTGCCCCTTTAGAACGTTTTGGCATCCCTTTGCAACAGTGAGTCGATAGTTCAACTTTTTTGATAATTAATGATATTCACTCTCCAGAGAATCTTCCTGCACTGGTTTGGTTCCGATTGAGTGAAGAAAAACCGAGAACTTATTCGCAAAAGTAGATTTTTCAAAAAATCCAAAATACCCCAAAACTTCTCCAGATCGAATCCGAGGCATGCTTTTTGACCAGCATGAGCCAAAGATTCCAATGACATAAGACACTTGAGCCTGCAACTGACAGTTTAGGAGTTATGAGCGATTTCGTAGTTTTGATCGCTGTAGCACCCCCATCAGACCGATTGGGGCGAGCCTTGGTGACGTAATCAGTGTGAGTACTACCATCCCTCCAAGTCTCATCACTTTTACGTGGAGATTACTGATCCCTGGCCATTCTAACAATAACAGGCAAAGGAAGTCTGAAACTCTAAAGTCTAACAATCAAAATGAACATTAACATGTACGAGATCAGACAGAGAATGAGTGTGTGTGCTGGGTTTAAGAGCAGTCCTTCAGTGACTAATGATTGACACAGGTGCAGGTGATCAATAGAAAGAGCACTCCCCCTCCTGTAGACTCGACCTGACGCCTCAAAAAACAGTGCAGCCAGAGGCCCGGAAGCCCATGGTGAAACCAGGGTGACGCCTGACCAATGCAGAGCCAGAGAGATGACGGTCAAGGTGGAGAGGTGGAGTCCTGGGCTCAGAGGTGGAGCTGGGAGATCTGAGCGCCTAGGCCTAGCTGTGGACTGGGCAGCCTGAGGTTGAGCTGGGGACAAGCTAGGCTCATGAAAATACGTACCTCTATATACATTTCTGCAACACTGTAATTACGTACCTTACTGCATGTTTCGCGGCAGTTTCAAAGTGAAATGTCCAGAGAGTGGCGCTAAAACACATTCAATACGTGACAGTGGCACATTTTTATTACGTTGGTACAGGTAGGCCTGTCACAATAACAACTTTTTGTTGTGCAATATATTGCCCCAGAAATAATTGCGATAAGCGATATCATTGTCATTTTAAGACCATTTTATGCCACTGAATATATAGTCATAATATAACAGCATAATAATGCAAGAAGGCCTACACACTTTCAATTGACAACAAATGTTTAATTCTTAATAATATTTAGATCATGGAAATTAAGTTTCAAAATATTATATACCTTAAAAAACTTGAATAAATACATTTCATTAATAAATACATTACATTAACATTAACAATACAATAACATTTTCTCACAAAAAGTGCAAAGTAACAAGTAGAAAAGATTTTTCCATCTACAGATTTTTCCCTAACCTTTTTTTCTCTGGAAATTAAGGGTGCACACTATTGCTGAAAAACACAATCCCTACTTAGCAGTCAGATGCACAATATGCACAAAGGTATGGATCCCTAAATAGGCCATATCTGCAGATGAAACTTTTTTTGTAGATGCATTTTTTAAATTTGAACTAGCACTTTATGTACGCGAAGCTGCAAAAGACACAGGTGCAAGTGGAACGCAAAAATATGGTGACACTAATTTTAATGTAAATATAATTGGCAATATACTGCGTCACTAAAAATTATTGAGGTCATGTACATATATTGTGCGATAAGTCGATATATTGATTATTGCAACAGACCTATAGGTACAGGCACATACTGCTGCGTTTTTATTACGCTGCTTGAGGTACGTACTGTTCAGAATTCAGATATCCGGTCAGTGTCGCTAAAGGTTAATCATGTTGGAAATATCACCTACTCCAAACCCAACCCTAAACCTACCCGATAGTGTTAACACATGTAAAAAGTTACATAAAAACACATTTGTTGATGCAGCCATGCTATTTTAACTTCCTTGTGTGGATTTGAGCTGTTTTGTCAAACCGTAGTTTCACAGAGTTCATAGCAGAGCTCTTCATCACTCAAGTGCAATGCCATATTGCGTGCGCTACTGAGCAAACCTACTGAATTAGAAAACTCATGCATATGAAGCTGATGTGATGACAACATTCAAAAGAATGAGTTTTCAAATTGCCTAGGATGTTACAATTGTTTTGAAGTCACAAGTCAAGTCAAGTCACCTTTATTTATATAGCACTTTTAACAATACAAATTGTGTCAAAGCACTTAACAGTATCAAATTGGAGGATAGAGTGTCAGTAATGTATAATAATAAGATTAAACACTCAATTTTCAGTTAAAGGCATTTCATTATTGAATTCAGAGATGTCATTGTCTAGCTCAGTTTAGTTTAAATAGTATACATGAAATCAAATAACCTTGGGAGAAACCAGGCTCAGTCGGGGGGCCAGTTCTCCTCTGGCCAGGATATTATTGTTTATTTTTTATTATTATTATTATTATTTTTTACTTATTGTTTTAATAAAATTTTAAATGTATTATATTTCTATTTTTACATTGTTGCAATTTCTAACAATAATAGTATTATGTAGTTAGGTATTTTATTATATTTTTAGTTATTTTGTTTTATTTTATTTATTTATTTAAGTCAAGGTCATAACATAATATTCTGCAAGTAATTGTGTGAAAATTAGCCTTTATTAATGAAAACTCTGTACCTGTAAATCATACTTTGTGTGAAAAGGTATAAAAGTTGTCAGAGTTTTACTGCCTCAAGTGTTCATTTCAACTAGAAACTGCAGTGATGCGTACATATAGGTACGTAATTACGGTGTTGCAGAAATGTATATAGAGGCGTGTTTTTCTAATGAGCCTAGGTTGGCTGTGGAGCTTGATAAAGCCAGCAGAAGGGGAGGAGCTGAGGTGCAGGATAGGACCAGCGACTAGATGACATCCATGGTCAGGATAAGGAAATGTGGATGCTGGATGGAGCCAGTGGGGCAGGAAGGATTATAGATGGGACTTCAAACAAGCCATGTGTGACCAGAGAGGCTCGATGGTGGGTAACAGGGTGGGAATTGGCTCTGTCTCCCAGTGTATCCAAGGCTCCTCACTCCGGGGAGGCATCGCAGCAGGCTCTAGCTCGGGGACAGACAGGCTCTGGGTCTGTGGCCTCTGGTTCTAGGTCTGTGGCAGGTGTGAGCTTTTGCTCTGTGTCCATAGTGGGTATAATGAGGAGTGGGGACAGACTAGGGAGGATTTCCAAGATGGGGGACTCTGGTCGTCACTTTGGGCAGAGTAATATGGTGATGAACCTTTTGTACAACTTTTTTTTTTTTTAAATTTTGCATCTACAAAATGATGAATAAAGCAATGCAAAGCAATGTTGGGAACTAAAACACACTTCCTGGTTTCAGTTAATGGAACAGAAATGATTCAGAAGTGATCCAAACACAAATGGATTAGGTAAAGTTAAATTTTACTACTGATGTCAAATGATTAATCGCATCCAAAATAAAAGTTTTTGTTTACATAATATATTTCTGTGTATTGTGTATATTTTTTATGTATATATAAATATATACACATGCATGTATATATTGTAGCATATCAGAGCGAATCAGACAATTTAAGATTCGATCAGAACATTGTTGAAACACGAGGAGCCGAACTCCACAAGACATCATGGATGATCGTAAATCAGATCCTAGCTCAGATCCTAGCGCCAGCAAGCCTAACCAACCAACTCTTTCACAGCTTTGAACAGCTTGCAACATTAACACAAAATAACACTTATTGATAATCCCAACTCAGGAAGGAGATTGTCAATTTTGGGGCAAGAAACCCAAGATAAATTAATCGAAAAGACAACACATCATGACAATCACAAGTAAAACCATAAAGAAAATTATTAGTTGAGACTTCCTTGGGTGGTTTCACCCACTCAGGACAAAGACCAGGCTCCTTCTAGATCTTTTAACCTTTTGTTTCTCACAGAACACATCCTCACGTTCACAGAACTACACAGACTGTCTTTTACATATGTAGATGCACCAAAATGATCTTAAAAGGACTTAATAACAAATATCAGTCTATTGCATAACTCCATGTCATGTATGTAATCCACACATTTGTCTATTATGTTCTAATCACTCATTGTGTATGTCCTTTTAATAACTGTTGAATAGCTTAAGGGTTCATATTCATGTTTGGTATTTCCTTAAAACGTTTCTATCAATCAATTCTTTGTTAAATGTACCAAATCCAGAAGAACTGTGGCAACGTCTCCAAGATGCTTCAAGAGACCTACCTGCAAAGCTACCTGAAAAACTATGCGCAAGTGTATCTAGGGAAAAAGCTGCTTTAAAGGCAAAGGATGGTCACACCAAATGTTGATTTAATTTAATTAATAGAAGTTAATTGATAAAGAAAATCTATTTATGAAATTATTTTTTGACAGCATCCTCTTTTTACAGCATTTTTACACAAGTGCCTAAAACTTTTAACAGTACTGTAGTTTTGCAGGTAGGTTTCTTGAAGCATCTTTTAGATGTTGCCACAGTTCTTCTGGATTTAGTCTGTCTCAGTTTGTTCTGTTTCTTCATGTCATTCCAGACAGACTGGATGAAAATGAGATCAGATCTCTGTGTGGAGCACTGGCTGTTGTCAGACTCCTTGTGCAAACAAAAATCTGGCTGGATTATTACAATTAATGGCAAAATGAATGTTTGGAAATGTAAACTGATATTTCCTACTGACACACTACAGCAAAAGATAGAAATAACTGACTTCAAACCATTTTTGTAGCTGCTGAAACTACTAGTGTTCTATAATTTTGGCCACCATTGTATTTTTCATATTTAAGTAGATTTAACAAAAATAAATGAAGTAGTGAGAAAATGTTCAGCAATTATGTGGCCTTAGCTGGAAATAGGGCATGTTGGCAAGAAAATTTTGCTCATTTCCCATATATAATGTTCAGATGTCTGGCATTTACACAGTGATAGACTTTTGTTCAGGACAGATGCCATATTGAATTTTAAACATAAAAATGAAGCTGTGAAAGATAGACAAAGGCCCTAGGTCCCATGTGATTTTCAAAATGCACAACTTTCAAAAATGTTTTAATATATTCTGAAATGTTTTTGTCTGATAAAATCATTGAAAAGTCAACCGAATGATCGGTATGTTGTTCAACAAACTCACAATCCATTGTACACACTGTACTTCTATCCCTCAGTCTCGCTTTCATTACTGTCAAAAATTGAAAGTCTATTGCAACAGTAAACAGCATAGTTACACTATACATTAGTCCATCAGCACAAGCTCTTTTAATCACAAAATTCCAAAATTCCAGTAACAGAATCAGTTACTCTCCCAATTCAATGCAAATTATGCCAATACTTGCCCAAGTATTTTTATATTGATTCAAATGTATTTAATTCGATTTGAAATTCATATTGATTCAATTTGAATTTGGACTTTGCACATTATAAATACATGTATTAAGTATAAGTGTTAATCAGTTTTTATTGCTTTCGCCTTTTTCAGAATTTAGCACACTGAACAGGATTAGTAGTAGTGATCTTCATCATCCGTCTGCTGTGTCAAATGTTGATTCTTTGACGTGGAGTATGTGTGAGGACATGAAAAATGCTGAGACATAATGTTTTGATGCTGATGCATGGGCCATAAAAATAGAAAATGGTATTATTATTTCAATAACAGAAAATGTCCAATCCAAAGACAGGCTGGAAAGTATGTGTGCATGCGTTTTTTCCTCATTCTGCTGTCTTATGTTGTCTTCTTTTTTCCTTTCATTTGAGGACACAGTGCGAGAGGAAATTGCTGTGTTCATCTGTGCTCGGCTACTATATGGTTTCTATGGCAACCTCTCCAAAATGATGTGCTCTGAATGGCGTTTCATGAAATGTGCGGTGATTACAGTCTAGGAAGGAAGGCTGATGTTTCTGTTAGCCATCGCTGTAAAAGGAAGTGTGCAGTGCTCTAATAAAAGCACACTTCCTGTCTTCATATTATGGCTCTGCTGCATATCTTCTACATGTCAGAGGAAATATTTGAATCTACTGCCCCCTTCAGAGAGCACAGAAAGTTGGTATCATTTGTACAGCTATGTGCTTTTATTTGTTTGTTGTTTTAAATGTAATATAAAATTAACGATCTGTTAAGACTCCTGGGGTCGCATTTATAAATTTATATCTTATTAGCATTTATATCTTACCTGTGCTCTACAGCATCTGCTGGAAACTGTCCAAGAAATGCATTATAATACAGTCTATGCTCAAGTAAATTCCATTGTGGAGCACACAACTGGATTATTAAAACCTCAGTGGTTATGCCTCAACTTATTTGCTTTATTATCATTAAAAATAAGCCAAATTATGCTTGCCTACTGTGTGCTCCACAATGTGGCCTTGAGGCATGAACTTAAAATTGACCCTGAAAGCCAGATGGCCAATTCAGTCCAAATAACCTGGTTGTGGACAAACCCACAACCAAGGGTGCGATCCAAAGAAGGCAACACTTGCTGTAACGATTATATTATTTCAGTGTATATGTTATAAGTGAGGCATGTTTGTTAGAATGTGCAGCACACAGATCAGGTTGAAATATTATGGTGCATTTTTGGCTTGCAGAGTTGGGGACGCTTGACTGATTGCACAGACACTATTGGAAGAGAGCTGAACTGGATGATAACAAAAAAAAATACTCTTTGTTATTGTCCTCTTGCATTATTCTTCTTCATCTTCACAATTATTTATATAGCAATTTTTACAATACAGATTGTGTCAAGGCAGCTTTACAGTTTTACCGTTCTCCTCTGGCCAGGCGAAACCAGCAGTTTAATTCCAGGCTGCAATAAAGTCTGATTGTGCAGAGGACTCATCTGGTTCCTGTGGTCTTGTCCCAATGGCAGTCTAGGTGACAAGGTCTTTGGAGGGGATCAGTTTCTGGGGCTCATCTAGTTGTCCTTGTTTCCACTGACAATCAGGGCTGTAGAGGTTGTCTTTAGGTGCTGATCCAACATTTGATCTGGATACAGTCTGGATCTAGGTGGCTCCGGTGACCTCAGAATAAGAATGAAACAGACTAATGTTAGTGTAGATGCCATCCCTCTTACGATGTAACAAGTACATCGGGTGTTATGGGAAGTGTTCCCGGTTCCAGTTAACCTAATTAATGCAGCCTAACAATCCTTTAATGGATTTGAATTATAGAAATGTGTAAGTGTGGTATGTGTATGCCAGATTAAAGAGATGGGTCTTTAATCTAGATGTCAGCTGACAGAGTGTGTTTGCCTCCTGAACAACGCTAGGTGGATTGTTCCAGAGTTTGGGCGCTAAATAGGAAAAGGATCTGCTGCCCGTAGTTGATTTTGATATTCTAGGTATTATCAAATGGCCAGTTTTGAGAACGCAGCGAACGTGAAGGACTATAATGCGATAAGAGCTCGCTCAAGTACTGAGGTGCTAAACCATTCAGGGCTTTATAAGTAGTGAAGTGACATGTGGCCAAGTATGGTGACCCATACTCGTGACCCATAAGTAATTAACAAGATTTTAAAATGTATACAATGTTTAATAGGGAGCCAATGCAGTGTTGACAAAATCAGGCTAATATGGTCATACTTCCTGGTTCTAGTAAGAACTCTAGCTGCTGCATATTGAACCAGTTGGAGTTTGTTTGTTAAGGGCACAGAGCAACTACCCAATAAAACATTGCAATAATTTAACCTTGAGGTCATGAATGCATGAATTAACATTTCTGCATTTGACATTGAGAGCATAGGTCGTAATTTAGATAAATTTTTGAAATGGAAAAGGCATTTTTACAAATGCTAGAAACGTGGCTTTCGAAAGAAAGATTGCTATCAAATAGCACACCTAGGTTCCTAACTGATGACAAAGAATTGACAGAGCAGCCATCAAGTGTTAGACAGTGTTCTAGGTAATTGCATGTAGAGGTTTTTGGTCCGATAATTGACACCTTTATTTTATCAGAATTTAGCAGTAAGAAATTACTAGTCATCCAGATTTTTATATCAACTATGCATTCCGTTAGTTTTGCAAATTGTTATGGGAAATATATATGGGAATGGAAAATAATTGGAAATATAGAGCTGAGTATAATCAGCATAACAGTGAAAGCTAACACCATGTTTCCTGATGATATCTCCCAAGGGTAACATGTAAAGCGTGAAAAGTAATGGTCCTAGTACTGAGGCTTGAGGTTCTCCATACTGCACTTGTGATCGGTATGATACCTCATCATTCACTGCTACGAACTGATGGCAGTCAGATAATTAAGATTTAAGGCATGTCAATGCAGTTCCACTAATGCCAACATAATTTTATAGTCTATTCAAAAGAATGTTGTGGTCGATAGTGTCGAACGTAGTGCTAAGATCCAGTAGCACTAATAGAGAGATACAACCACGATCGGATGAAAGGAGCAGGTCATTTGTAACTCTAATGAGAGCAGTCTCAGTACTATGATACGGTCTAAATCCTGACTGGAAATACTCACATATAGCATTTTTCTCTAAGAAGGAACATAGTTGTGAGGATACTACCTTTTTTTGTATCTTTGACAGAAAAGGGAGATTTGAGATTAGTCTGTAATTAACTAATTCTTTTGAGTCAAGTTGCGTTTTTTTTTTTTTTTTTTTTTTTTATTGAGAGGCTTAATAACTGCCAGTTTGAAGATTTTGGGGAAATATTCTAATGACAATGACGAATTAATAATATTCAGAAGAGGACCTATGACTTCTGGAAGCACCTATTTTAGTAGCTTAGATGGTATAGGGTCTAACATACATGTTGTTGGTTTAGATGATTTAAGAAGTTTATACAATTCTTCATCTTCTATAGCACAGAATGAGTGGAATTGTTCCTCAGGGGATCTATAGCGCACTATCTGATGCAATACTGTAGCTGATGGTTGCATGGTTACAATTTTATCTCTAATTGTATCGATCTTGGATGTAAAGTAGTTCCCTATCTGTCGTTCACTACGAGTTATGTCGTGACGACATAGGGGATTTACTTGGAAGTCCCAATCATCTCTGACTTTAAGAGAAAACGCCAATGAATATTGGCTAGTGGATTTTGCATACCTGAGCCACTCCCTGCCCTCACGGGTATAAATAGGCGGCAGGTGCATCCACTCATTAGATTTTTGCTTCGGAGCCGAGTGGATGAACGTGTTGATCTCCACAAAGCCTTTCATCATCTGTCTGGAAGCTGTTCTGGTTGGCGTTACGGTGCAAACAGTGGTGTCCCTGTCTGCAGCGATTCCCCTGGGCACTTCAACTAAAAGAGCAGATTTCCTAAAAGAGCAAATCACGGTTGGTTCGCGTCTTTTTAAAAACACCGTTCCGGCCGTGTCCTCTTGGTTGCGGTCGTTTCCTATCCTCCGTCGACAGCCACGGTCGTTGTCTTCAGTGTCTGGGCATCCAGCACGCTGAAGCTGCCATCATGGATGGTTTATGCGCTCGTTTTGAGCGTGTAACCATGACAGCGCTGCGATCGCGCCTCTCTCTCCTGACGGGGATGGGAGAGGCTCCCTCTGTCACTACCCATGCTGGCTTCTCTGCTACGAGGAGAGAACCATCGGCTAGTGCTCTGGGCGATCTGAGGGTTACAGTGAGAGCCTTTCCGCCGGGCCAGTCCCCACGGACCTTTCACTCCTGATGAACAGCTGATTCTGCTGTGCCGTCTTACGGCGCGCTCAGCGTTTCATTCGGCGCGCCGATAGAGCATCAGATGTCGATAGCAGCATCGGGGGATGGGCAATCGTCCTCTGAGGATGAAGATTCGGCGGGGCTGCCCCCCTCGGGTGTCGCCGAATCGGACCCAGAGTTGACGGCCGTGCTTTCCCGGGCCGCCGCGAGCATCGGGCTGGAGGCGTGCACACCTCTCAGTCCTGAGTCCTCGTGGTGAGATGATTGGCTCCTCGGCACGGCCATGGCTCGCGACCACGCCCTGCCCTGGTCCCTTTCTTCCCGGAAGTGCACGAGGAGCTGATGAAGTTGTGGACGGCACCTTTTTACGGACAGAAGCGGCTCTTTTGTCTCCCCCATCCTCGCTATCCTCGATGGCGGGGCGGCTAGGGGGTACGTTGACATTCCCCAGGTGGAGAGTGCGGTTGCGGTGCACCTGTGCCACTTGGCGGAATCGTCCTCGTCTCCCGTCCAAAGCCTGTAAGCTGACGACCGCTCTCGCAGCCATAGCTTACAGCGCTGCGGGCCAAGCTGCCTCTGCTCGGCATGCCATGGCTATCCTGCGAGTACACCAAGCCAAGGCATTAAAATGCACGAGGGTAGTACCAACCCGAGGTTGAAGCAGGAACTGAGCTCGGCGACTGACCATGCCCTACAGGCAACGGAAGTCACAGTGCAGTCCCTCGGGAAGGCGATATCCACACTTGTGGTCCAAGAGCGCCATCTATGGTTCAGCCCTGCTGAGACGAGCGATGTCGACAAAGTGCGCTTTCTCGACACTCCCGTCTCCCAGGCTGGACTGTTCGGCGACACTGTCGAGGACTGTGCCCAGCAGTTCTCGGCAGTACAGAGGCAGACCGAGGCCATCCAACACATCTTGCCCCGGCGTGATGCATCATCTGCCACCGCTCCTCCGCAGGGCAAGCTCCGGTCTGCTTGTCGCCGTGAGCGCCCTCCTGTGTCCCCCAGAGCTGCTCCGCCCCGTGCTGAGATAACACTTAGGCCGGCGCGTTGAGCCTCTCGCAGGAGCACAGCGCCCCCTGTGTCCCAGCCGGCCCCTAAATCGTCCAGGAAGGCGACAAAGCGGCCCTGACACAGGCAACCTGGAGATGTGGGAAGCTGCTCTTTCTTGGGAGATGGCGAGGACAGCGCCTCTCCTTCCCCCGGAGGAGGGCCGGGTGGGGAATCTTCTGTTTCTGTTCCTTTTTTGCCAGTAGCCACATTGTCAAAGAAAGAGCAATTTCCTTTTCCTCCGGGTCCTCAGGCTCGCGGGTCGACAATGAGCGACGCGATGCCTCCTCACTCTTGCCCACGAGCCCCCCCTTTTTTGCCAGTAGCCAAGAAGTTGCGGTTGGGAGACGCAATGCCTCTCCACGCATCTCTGGCCAGTCCCTCCGGGGAAGCGGGGAGTTCTGCTGTGTTCGGTCAGAACGCAATGCCTTCTGGGCTATCCAGCTCAACTCCCCGCCGCTGCACCACCGCTGGTATGTTGATTGTTCCTTTGGTGCCACTCGCATGGAGTTTGGGGGCGTGGCTTGCGCTGCCCAACCCGTCTCGCTGGCTCATTTGCACAATCCGACTCGACTATGTGATTCAGTTCGCCAGGCAACCTCCCAAGTTCAGCGGCGTTCTCGAGACTTCGGTGGCAGACCGAGACGCACCTGTCTTGCGTGAGGGGATTGCTGTCCTCCTGGCAAAGGATGCAATCGAGCCGGTCCCTCCAGCCGAGATGAGGCAGGGGTTTTACAGCCCCTACCTCATCGTACCCAAGAAAGGCGGTGGCCTTTGACCAATCCTGGATGCACCTAGCCCCAGGATTGGTTTGCAGCGGTCGACCTGAAGGATGCTTACTTTCATGTCTCGATATGCCCTCGACACAGGTCGTTTCTACGGTTTGCGCTCAAGGGTCAGGCAGGGAAGTACAGTGTTCTCCCCTTCTGGCTATCCCTGTCCCCCCGTGTCTTTACGAAGGTCACGGAGGGCGCCCTTGCCCCGCTATGGGAAGTGGGCATCAGGATCCTCAACTATCTCGAGCATGGCCCGCGTGCGAGAACAGTTGTGTGATGACAGGGACCCAGTGCTCCGGCACTTAGCCAGCTGGGGCTTCAGGTCAACTGGGAAAGGAGCAAGCTCTCCCTCATGCAGAGAATCTCTTTTCTCGGTGTGGAGTTAGACTCGGTGAGTATGATGGTGCGTCTCACTAACAAGCGTGCCCAGTCCGTGCTGAACTGCCTGAGTTCCATCAGAGGCAGGACGGTGGTACCACTGAAACCCTTTTCAGAGACTCCTGGGGCATATGGCATCCATAGCCGCAGTCTCGCCGCTCGGATTGCTTCATATGAGACCACTTCAGCACTGGTTACACTCCCGAGTCCCGAGATGGGCATGGTGCCGCGGTACACTTCGTGTGAACATCACACAGGAGTGTCACCGCTCCTTCAGCCCCTGGACGGACCTTGCCTTTCTACGGGCCGGGGTGCCCCTAGAACAAGTGTCCCAGCATGTTGTTGTCACGACAGATGCCTCCAGCACGGGTTGGGGCGCTACATGCAACGGGCAGGCAGCCTCGGGGCTCTGGACAGGCCTCGACTGCTTTGGCACATCAACTGCCTGGAGCTGTTGGCAGTGCACCTTGCGTTGCGGCAGTTCTGGCCACTGCTTCTAGGCAAGCACGTTTTGGTCCGTACAGACAACACTGCGGCTGTCTCGTACATCAACCGGCTGGGAGGTCTACGATCACGTCGCATGTCACAGCTCGCCCGCCATCTCCTCCTCTGGAGTCACACACAGCTCAAATCGTTGCGTGCTGTCCACATTCCCCGGCGGAGCTCAATCGTGCAGCCGATGCGCTCTCACGACAGCTCACGTTCCCCCGAGAATGGCAACTCCATCCTGAGACGATCCGGCTGATCTGGAGTCGATTCTGGGAAGCTCAGGTAGACCTGTTTGCTTCCCGTGAGTCCTCCCACTGCCAGCTGTACAAGTATGCGTTCCCCCAGTGAGCCTGCTTGCACAGACACTCTGCAAGGTCAGGGAGGACGAGGAGCAGGTCCTGTTGGTCGCGCCGTACTGGCCCACCCGGACCTGGTTTCCCGAACTCATACTCCTCGCGACAGCCCCTCCCTGGCGCATTCCTCTGAGGAAGGATCTCCTTTCTCAGGGGCTCGGCACCATATGGCACCCGCGTCCAGATCTGTGGAATCTCCATGTGTGGCTCCTGGACGGGACGCGGCAGACTTGAGTGGTCTACCACGGGCTGTGGTAGAGACCATCACTCAGGCTAGAGCTCCTTCAACAAGGCAAGCCTATGCACTGAAGTGGAGTCTGTTCGCGAACTGGTGTTCTTCTCACCGAGAAGACCCCCGAAGGTGCACGATTGGAGTAGTGCTTTCTTTCCTGCAAGAAAGATTGGAGCGTAGGCTGTCACCCTCCACCTTGAAAGTGTATTTGGCTGGTATTGCGGCCCATCACGATGCAGTGGACGGCCGGTCCCTGGGAAAGCACGAACTCATCGTGAGGTTCCTGAGGGGTGCCAGAAGGTTAAATCCTCCTGATGCCCTCCTGGGATCTTTCTGTCGTCCTGGCTGGACTTCAGAGGGGTCCCTTTGAGCCGCTGGACTCAGTCGAGCTGAAATTTCTGTCGGCTAAGACAGCGCTCCTGACCGCGCTCACTTCCATCAAGAGGGTCGGGGACCTCCAAGCATTTTCGGTGAGCGAAGAGTGCCTTCTGTTCGGGCTGGCCTACTCTCACGTTGTCCTGAGACCCCGGCCTGGATACGTGCCTAAGGTTCCCACCACGCCCTTCCGTGATCAGGTGGTGAACCTGCAAGCACTGCCCTTGGAGGAGGCAGATCCAGCCTTGGCGTTGCTGTGTCCCGTAAGAGCACTGCGCATATACGTGGACCGCACCCGGAGCTTTAGAAGCTCTGAGCAGCTCTTTGTTTGCCACGGAGGTCAGCAGAAAGGGAAGGCTGTCTCCAAGCAGAGGTTGGCCCAATGGATAGTGGATGCCATTGCCTTGACGTACCAGTCTCTCTGTCAGACATCTGTAGAGCTGCGGGCTGAGCGACACCAAACACCTTTGCGAGATTCTACAGTCTCCGCGTTGAGCCAGTTTCTTCCCGTGTGTCGGGTAACAGGTAAGTGGCGGGAAGAGCTGGCCAGTGTCATGCTTGCTGCGCCATTCCCCCTCACCCGGGGATACGAGCGCCTTTTTCCTCCACCAGTTCAGTTCCCCGGACGGCGAACCCTGGTGGAGTTCCTCCAGCACCCCCGGCAGTCAGACTGGGCAGAGCAGTCTGACGCCAGGCCCAGTACTGGTGTTAGCTCGCCCGGGTCTCCGGTCAGCCCCTGTACTGGGCTAGGTGTCCGTATGACTTGATTCCCTTCGGGTAATCCCATATGTGTATTCTTCCACGGTAAGGTTTCCCTCACGGTAAACCCGTGTCTTCCCTTGACAGAGCCTCTTTCAGGCCCTGCTGGCAGCTCTCCTCCCTACCCTAGGTAGGATCTGCCCCAGGGTCCAGTCATATGTAGTACTGCCCCAGACCTGGGTCAGTCCATATCAGTGTCTCCACATGTTACCTCCCTTCGGGCAGGATGTGGCCTCCGTAGCGCCCTTCTCCGGAAGGCTCGCTTCCCCGTCGTTACTGCCAAGCTGTAACAACAAATAGGAAAGACTTGAAGCTATCTTTCATTGAAGGTCGAAATCCCTTCCGACTTCTGTGGGAAAAGGAACAGCGGCTTGGCTATCTCCAGCAGCGATGTACTCAGTGGTCCCTGCGGGCACCAAGGTTAGCGAATTTGCGCTGGGGCGATGGGAAGGTTGCGACCTTTGCATGGCATTTGTCTGTCACGTGCTCGCTTGTCAGCATCTGCATGCCACAAGGTTGTGACGGGGTTCAGGTTGTGGCGCTTTCCATAGGACCCCTATGTCGTCACGACATAACTCGTAGTGAACGACAGATAGGGAACGTCTCGGTTACGTACGTAACCCTCGTTCCCTGATGGAGGGAACAGAGACGTTATGTCCCCATGCCACAATCTTGAACCATCTCTGGTTGCCAGGGACTCGTCTCGGCTCCTCAGCGTAAAAGCTAATGAGTGGATACACCTGCCGCCTATTTATACCCGTGAGGGCAGGGAGTGGCTCAGGTATGCAAAATCCACTAGCCAATATTCATTGGTGTTTTCTCTTAAAGTCAGAGATGATTGGGGCTTCCAAGTAAATCCCCTATGTCGTCACGACATAACGTCTCCGTTCCCTCCATCAGGGAACGAGGGTTACGTACGTAACCGAGACGTTCATAAAGTCATTGCTATGCTGCTGACAAACTATTTTCCTGTTTGATACCGTAAAGCTGCTTTGACACAATTAGTATAAAACACTATATAAATAGAGTTGACTTGACTTGACTTGTATTTTTAAGAGCTCAAATACCATCAAGTCAAGAAATTATGACCAGTTATTACCAGATATAACCAGCATTTCTAATTATTTACAGTTTTTTATGCTTTCCAAGTAGTGCATCGTGTAGAAAAACGTAGAAAAATTATTTATCATGTACAGTAACACTCTCCTTCCATTAATGCAGTATCTCAGAAGGGGTCAATGCCATCCCCCACACAAGTACATATAAATTCCGCCATTTATTTCGAGAAAGATATTTTAATTCCAATTGCCCCACCGACTGAGTCTCAATGCATCTATAATTTCAAAACTCTCATTTGGGATTTAATTTATATGTTTAGCAGAACTGATTGATTTGTTTTTGAGGTTTTCTCATCTGCCACCCCCAGTAAGTCAAGTAAATTAAAAGTGGGTGGTGCTTCTTTTTGTTTTCTCATAAACTTAAAAATGTGTTATGAGCGCAAAGACTAAAAACAACCTGTACTATTTTGGGTTATTATGTCCTTGGAACTTGACTATAATTATGGTCAATAATGTGCGAATGGAAATGATTATTCCAGCTTGAATGCCAATGAGACAACATTTGACTCAAATAGAGAGAAAAGAGCAGAACAGCATAATGACTGTGAATGTCCCTATATCAGTGTATAAGTTAATACTTCAGAAATTAGCGAATGTGGGCAGAAACAGGTCATCTTAGAAAAGCAAACAGAAGTTTTAATTAAATCTCACTAAAAATGAAAATAACAGGGCTTGAGTGATGCAAGTGAAAGGAGGATTACCAAGAATTTGCAAATACTGTGTTGAGCAGGGAGTTAGGTTTGGGTAGTTAATAGTTGGTGCTGTTCTCTAGTTGTTCATTGTTCCTTATTAATACTGTATTCTTCTTGGTTCCCCTTTCAGTCGGTCACTCCGAGTCACGTCGGATGACCGACGAAATTGGGATCTCGCCAGAGAGACCAATCCACTTCGAGTGTAACTAAACGAGCCAATGGACATTGGCATGCGATTATTGCATCCAGCTGCCGCTGATCACAGCGTGAGCATAAGAGGCAGCTGATGCACCGCATCAATCATCCTTTCGCTTCGGAGCCGAGCGGTAGTGGTTGAAGCTACTGCTCTCCCTTCCAAGAGAGTGTTCTGCGAGCGAGTGCGGGCGTTACGGCGCGGCAGCGGTGGTCACGGTGTCCGGGAGAGAAAGATCGTCTTCCTGCTGGCAGCCACACTAGGAGTGTGCGGTGGCCAGCTCCCCTGCGTGCTTCAGCACTAAAAGAGCATTTCTCTGAAAGAGCAATTTCTCTAAAAGAGCAACACGGGTGATCGCGTCTTTTTAAAGATGTCTTTTCACCCGTGCGTTTCTGGGTGTGGTCGTTTCCTGGCGCCTCAGGACGGTCACGATCGCTGCCTCACGTGTCTGGGCATTCAGCACGCTGAGGTGGCTTTCGTGGATGGTTCATGTTCTTCTTGCGGGGACATGACCATCTCGGAGTGCGACTCCGCTATGTCAAACATGGCGGAGTCTCTCTGCCTGCCGCGATCCGGTGGAGTCAGAGGTGATTTGAGGATTACGGTGAGGGCTTCCCCAAGTGGAGCTCCTCACCCCTCAAGCACTCCGCAGCTGGTGGAGCTGCCGAAGGAGCTCGCTGGCCACGCGTTTCCTTCGGTGCCCCCTCTGACGACCAGATGTCGATCACTGCATCGGAGGGCGGGCCCTCTCTCTCCGGGGATGATGACCCGGCTGCGTTGCCCCCTTCGGGTGTGGTAGCGTTGTCCGTGCCAGACCCAGAGAGGATGGCTATGCTTTCCCGGGCCGCCGAGAATGTCGGGCTCGTGTGGAATCCTAAAAAGCCACCGTGTCCCGATCCTTCGAGGCTGGACGAGTGGTTTCTCGGTGGGGGTCGCGCTGGTTCTCAGCGCCACCCTCCGGTGCCATTCTTTCCGGAAGTGCATGAGGAGCTTACAAGGTCGTGGAAGGCACCTTTCACTGCCCGAAACAAATCTTGTGGTTCCTCCGCTCTCACCACCCTCGATGGTGGGGCCGCTTTGGGGTATGCGGCATCCCCTCGGTGGAGCATCTGTGGCCATGCAACTGTGTCCAACAGCCGATTCCATCCTGCGGGGTGACCCGTGTCTCCCCTCACGGGCCTGTAAGTATTCGTCAGGTCTAACTGGCAGTGCTTATAGAGCCTGTGGGGAGGCGGCTTCTGCCCTCCACGCCATGGCGTTACTGCAGGTCCACCAGGCCAAAGACCTGAAAGACCTGCACAAGGGTGGTCACGACCTGGCGGTTCTACATGAGCTGCGTGCTGTGACGGACCTCGCGCTTCGAGCGACAAAGGTGACCGCACAGTCTCTGGGTCGTGCGATGTCCAGGAGCGCCATCTCTGGCTGTGTCTCGCTGACATGAAGGAGCAGGAGAAGGTACAGTTCCTGAATGCTCCCGTGTCACAGACCGGCCCTTTCGGCGACGCTGTCGAGAGCTTTGCCCAGCAGTTCTCGGCAGCCCAGAAGCAGACTAAGGCAAACACATCATGCGCCAGAGGAAACCTGCTGCTTCCACTCCGGCTGCAGCCACTCAGCCTGCTCGTCGCCGTGGGCGCCCCCCTGCGGCCGCCCCCGCTCCCACGCAGCCGCAGCAGCCTTTCACCAGGCAGCGTCATGGAGCCGGTCGCAGGCAGGACGCCCAGCCCGTCCAGGCCCCCGCCAAACCTGGTGGCAAGCGCAAGTGCAAGAGACCCAGAGATGGAGGAGACTGCTCATCGGGAGATGGTGACTGCACCACTCCCTCCCCCGGAGGAGGGCCGGGTGGAGTATCTTTTGTTCATTTTGTTCCGCCGCTGGCCCAGCAGCCAGCGGTACCCAAAACATCAGTAAAGAGTGGTCTCCTCAATCTCTGGGTCTCAAGAGGAGGAGAGTGGTGATCCGTGCATCACAGGATCGCTTCCCTCCTCCTCTCTCGCCAGCAGGCAGCGGGTGGTTGCCCAAGAGCACCCCTCCTGCCCATTCGTGGAACCAGGTAAGGGCAGTAGAACTCCAGTCCCCGCTTCAAGTCGTCAAACGCCGGGCTGTCACAAGCCTCAAGCCGGGTTCCTGTGTCTCCTCCCACGTGAGGAGAAATCAGGTGAGTGCTACACTACACACCCAGACCCCGCCCCCTGCCATCACAGGCCAGGCCGTCACAGGCCCTGGGGCCGGTCCCTGTGTTCCACCTCGCTGCCACACCGCGGGCATGTCGGTGGGCCCGTTGGCCCCGCTGGTGCGGTCTCTCGGAGCCTGGTTAGTGCTCCCCAGTCCGTCCCGGTGGCTCCTGCGGACCATCAGACTCGGCTATGCGATTCAGTTCGCCCGGCGTCCCCCCAAGTTCAGGGGCATCCGGTTCACTTGAGTCAAAGCCGTCGATGCCCCTGTCTTGCTCGCGGAGATTGCAGTCCTACTGGCGAAGGATGCAATAGAGCCGGTCCCTCCAGCCGATATGAGGTCGGGGTCTTACAGCCCTTACTTCATTGTGCCCAAGAAAAGCAGTGGGTTACGACCGATCTTGGATCTGCGAGTTTTGAACCGTGCACTTCACAAGATACCGTTCAAGATGTTGACGCAGAAACGCATTTTTGGATGCGTCCGTCCACTAGATTGGTTTGCAGCAATCGACCTGAAGGACGCGTACTTTCATGTTTCGATTCTCCCGCGACACAGGCCATTCCTGCGATTCGCGTTTCGACGGTTGGGCATATCAGTACAAGGTCCTGCCCTTCGGGCTGTCCCTTTTCGCCTCGTGTCTTCACCAAAGTCGCAGAGGCGGCCCCTTGTTCCCCTGAGAGAACGGGGTGTGCGCATTCTCAACTACCTCTACGACTGGCTCATACTTGCACAGTCTCGAGAGCTGTTGTGCACACACAGGGACCTGGTGCTCAGGCACCTCAGCCAGTTGGGCCTTCGGGTCAATTGGGAAAAGAGCAAACTCGTGCCAACGCAGAGGATCTCTTTTCTCGGTATGGAGTTGGATTCGGTCAACCAGACAGCACGCCTCACCCAGGAACGTGCTCAGTCGGTGCTGAACTGCCTCAAGACTTTATCAGGCAGGACAGCGGTCCCACTGAAACTCTTTCAGAGACTCCTGGGGCATATGGCTGCAGCTGCGGCCAGAGTTCCGCTCGGTCTGCTCCATATGAGACCGCTTCAGCACTGGCTCCATGGCCGAATCCCGAGGTGGGCGTGGAAACGCGATACTCACCGGGTTCAGATTACACCGGCCTGCCGCAAGACCTTCAGCCCGTGGTCAGATCCTTCGTTCCTTTGGGCAGGAGTGCCCCTGGAGCAGGTATCCAGGCATGCTGTGGTATTCACAGATGCCTCGGCCACTGGCTGGGGTGCCACGTACAACGGGCACGCAGTATCAGGGGTTTGGACGGGCCCCCTTCTGCGTTGGCATATCAATTGCCTCGAGTTGCTGGCAGTACACCTTGCCCTGTGCCGCCTCAGAGGGTGCCTTCGGGGCAGGGACGTTCTGGTCCGTACGGACAACACTGCGACCGTTGCGTATATCAACCGGCAAGGCGGTTTGCGCTCCCGTCGCATGTCGCAACTTGCCCGCCACCTCCTCCTCTGGAGTCAGAAGCATCTGAGGTCCCTTCGTGCCATCCACATCCCAGGAGTGTTCAATCAGGTGGTCGACGAGCTGTCTCGAGCGGCACTTCCTGGGGAGTGGAGACTCCATCCCCAGGCGGTCCAGCTGACTTGGAGTCGGTTTCGTAGTTGCTCAGGTAGACCTGTTTTCATCTCCAGAAACCACTCACTGCCAGTGGTTCTACTCCCTGTCCGAGGCAACGCTCGGCACGGATGCACTGGCACACAGCTGGCCCCAGGGCTTGCGCAAGTATGCGTTTCCCCCAGTGAGCCTGCTAGCACAGACACTGTGCGAGATCAGGGAGGACGAGGAGCAGGTCCTGTTAGTGGCTCCATATTGGCCCAACAGGACCTGGTTCCCGGAACTCATGCTCCTCGCGACAGCCCCTCCCTGGCCGATTCCTCTGAGGAAGGATCTGCTTTCTCAGAGACGGGGCACCCTCTGGCACCCGCGTCCAGACTTGTGGAAACTTCATGTGTGGTCCCTGGACGGGACGCGGAGGTTCTAGGTGACCTGCCCCAGGAGGTAGCTCTCACTATCGCTTCAGCACGAGCACCGTCCACAAGATGGGCCTATGTGCTGAAGTGGAACCTGTTCGTCGAATGGTGTTCCTCTTACCAGGAGGACCCCCGGAGATGTTCGATCAGAGCTGTGCTTTCCTTTTTGCAACAAGGGTTGGAGCGTGGGCTGTCCCCCTCCACCCTTAAGGTATATGTTGCTGCTATTTCTGCCCACCACGACCCCATAGAGGGGAGGTCGGTGGGGAAGCACGATCTGGTCGTCAGGTTTCTTAGGGGGGCCAGGAGGTTAAATCCTCCGAGGCCTCCCTCCCTTCCCTCTTGGGATTTGGCTGTGGTGCTAAGAGCCCTACAAACTGCCCCCTTTGAGCCGTTGCAGTCAGTCGAGTTGAAGTTTCTTTCTATGAAAACCCTACTCCTGACTGCATTGGCCTCAATCAAGAGGGTGGGGGACCTGCAGGCATTTTCGGTCGACGAGTCGTGCCTTGAGTTTGGGCCGGCCGACTCCAGTGCAACACTGAGGCCCCGGCCCAGCTATGTGCCCAAGGTTCCTACCACGCCCTTCAGGGACCAGGTAGTGAGCCTGCAAGCGCTGCCCCTGGAGGAGGCAGACCCAGCCCTAGCTTTGCTCTGTCCTGTACGCGCACTGCGTCAGTACATGGATAGAACTCAGAGCTTCAGGACCCCAGAACAGCTCTTTGTCTGTTACGGAGGACAGCAGAAGGGGAAGGCTGTCTCCAAGCAGAGGATGGCCCACTGGATAGTGGATGCCATCACCTTGGCCTACGAAGCACAAGGTGTGCCCTGCCCGCTCAGATTGCGTGTTCACTCCACTAGGGGTGTCGCATCGTCCTGGGCGCTGGCTCGTGGTGCCTCGCTAGCAGACATCTGTAGAGCTGCGGGTTGGGCGACTCCCAACACGTTCGCTAGGTTTTATAGCCTACGTGTCGAACCGGTTTCCTCCTGTGTTCTCACCTCAAACGGGTAGTGGCACTGAGAGGGCCGGCTCAGAGTCGGCTTGCGGCGTCCTTACGCCTAATTCTCCAGAGAGTTCCTTAACCAGGCAAACCCTGTTGAGTCCTCCAGCACTCCGGCGTCCGGATGCGGCGGGGCGTCCGGCGCCAGGCCTTCAGTCAATGAATTCCTGAAATCTGGTGCGAGGCTAGTGCCCATATGAGAGACCCTGCCGGGATCCCATATGTGTATTCCACGGTATGCTTATTAGAGCCGTGTTTCCCCTGGCGGACCACGTTCTGCCATCTCTAAAGATGCAGCCTGAGCCATCTCAGAGACTTCCATGTGCAATAGGGCCCTTCAGGGTTACTTCACATGTTTGAATGTCACTTAACCCCCTCTGGGAGGAGGTGACTCCGCAGTGTGCCTCTTCCAAGTGGAAGGGCACGCTTCCCAGTGTTATCCTAGTCCTACTGTTTGGGTTGCTCAAGGAACACCAGTAGTTGACCTTCTCTGTGTAGAGCCCGGTCCTATCGTCTGCCTTATAGGAAGGGTCAGGAGGCCTACACAGGGCACTGGAAGGGGCAGCTCCTGTGGCGCTTTGGTAGGGATCCCAATTTCGTCGGTCATCCGACGTGACTCGGAGTGACCGACTGAAAAGGGAACGTCTCGGTTACGTATGTAACCCTCGTTCCCTGAAGGAGGGAACGGAGACGTCACGTCCCGTCGCCACAGTCGCTGTACCACCGCTGAGCTGCCGGGTCGCCGGCTCGGCTCCTCAGCGAAAGCATGATTGATGCGGTGCATCAGCTGCCTCTTATGCTCACGCTGTGATCAGCGGCAGCTGGATGCAATAATCGCATGCCAATGTCCATTGGCTCGTTTAGTTACACTCGAAGTTGATTGGTCTCTCTGGCGAGATCCCAATTTCGTCGGTCATCCGACGTGACGTCTCCGTTCCCTCCTTCAGGGAACGAGGGTTACATACGTAACCGAGACGTTCTACACGTAAAAATTTAGTCCCCCTAGGGTCACATAGGAGGAAAAATTACAACTAATCTGTACTGATTATTTTTAATGTGTATTCTATAAAATATAAACTATAAACTGTAATTCTTTTACATATTCGTAGCCTTTCCTCTTAATTAATTTGGAACTCTCTGCCCACTGATTCATTTTAGGCATAAATGTGTTGACATTAAGTCTGATTATGTCAATCCTTTTGTGTTCTCAGTTCACAGAGAACCTTTGCATTTGCTTGCATAACTTTTGTGAAGGAAATAATATAAGGTGGAGGGAAAACTATATTTGTTATAATGTTATACTTATGTTTTTGCTATACATTTGTGAACAATTATTTTGTGAGAGAATGCTAAAGCAATTTTGCTTGCATCTCTTATTTTTTTTCCCATCACCATGTCTCCTTATGGGCTCCGTACTATAGGGGCTCTGTATGTTTCAAATAACTTATGGTGTTGTACTTCATTTCATTTTGTCCTAAAATGTTTTTGGAACAAAGTTTTACTGTCCACTTTTGAATTAAGGTTCATATCCCAGCATGCCTATAACAGTCTTTCATCCACTGTCTATTATATTATATTAAGTTATGATGCTGTATGTTATCATTTGCTATTGTGATTATGTGAGTGTTCATGTGTGTATCCAGTTTGCCAGTGTTTGTCTTTTGTCTTTAATACTGGAGCTGTTCAGCTGACCTGATGCAGTTTATATATTTAGTATAGTGCATTGATGCCTTTGTCTCTGTGGCACTCCTGAATACATGGTAGAGAAATGGCTGCAAGTGACACAGAGACCTATTATTTTATTTTATTTTATTTTATTTTATTTTATTTTATTTTATTTTATTTTACCTTTCTGGTATATTAAACATGTATGCAAGTGAATTTCTTTGCACAGCCACAGACACAAAGATTAGATTAGTTTGCTGATAGTGTGCCTTTACAGTTTTGAGTGAACCCCCATCATGACCACATAGTTGTTTTATCAGGCTGGAGTGACTGTGATGGACGTCCCATACTCAGAGGGGCAGGAGGGAACAGGCTGTCCTGCTCCGGCTATAAAGCTCATTTAGCACTGTGTTTTCTGCTCTCCACCAGCACCAGCACTTCGTCTGATCTCCTCACGGGTGACACACAATGAACGATATCTATAAAGCAGCGGTGAGTCTATGCATTTTGTTTTTCTGGCAGATTTTCCACATAGCACTTTCTTGGCTTTCTTGACATTAAAACAAAGTTTGCCAACAATAATGGTTGCATAAATAATTTTGTTGTTGTTTTATTTTTTTTCTTTGTCATTGTCATTGTCTTAATTTGAAGTAAAACGATAAAATCAGACCCTTGGGGTAAGAACTGGCACAGAAGGCCCAGAGTGGAATGTTGTTAGTGTTATTATTTTTAATTTTATTCGCATTGTAATTCATGGGGTTCAATGTACATTTACTTCGATTCATTCATTAAAACCTATAAAATAATTGGATGAATTGCTTGAATGTAAGTCATATAATAAATTTAACTTATAATCCAATTTCTTTTACTGGAATTCTGCTTTGTCTGTTAGCAGTTATTCAATTGTTCAAATAAATTGTAAAAACTCAATTTTAAATAGAGTAGTCAATTTAGTATTTTACATTAACGACACTTAATATATATAAAATAACTAAATTATCAAATGTTTCTTATAACACAATGGCTAATCATTCTGGACATGCTAAATTCCTATCTAAATGTGTTACAATATAAAAGTAAAGACACATTGTTCTTAAAGGGGCGTCTTCCACCATCTTAGCTTATAATGCATTAGTATAACACATTTAGTGCTGATCATCTGTTGTAATCGATTTAAAAGTAACCATGAATATCCATGAACAGTTACATTTATTACAGCAGTGGTTAAAAACAGTTATGAAAACATACTTATTATAATGTGCATTATAAGGCTTCACAAATTATATTGCTTACTAGAAAGAATGACAACAATATATGAAGCGAAGATTAAATATTTTAAAGATTTATAATTACATAATACAACATTATTATTTTCTCTATTGTGGCAACAATGACTCACACTTAGAATGCAATTATAATGTGTCTAAGTGTTAATCATACAGGAATAGTACATCACTCAAGCCGGCCAACTTTATGCCAGAAGCATTTAAAAAAAAAAAAAAGATAGCTGAAAATACCTTGACTCTTGAGTATTATCAGAGTTAGATAGGAGCTACTCGATAGCGCAGTGACACTATCATTCATGACTACACATGGAGCACCGCCTACCTCCCATGGCTAATTTTGGCATGCTTTGCTCAGCCATGCATGTATGTCTGCATGCTGGAAAAGCAGGCGCTTCAGATAAAACACTCAAAGCTAGATTCCAGCATTGATTGAGTGTGTGTGTGTGTCTCCACTGATCTCTCTGAGATGTACATGAGACTGTGAGTCTGGGAGGAACATCCTGACACATGTTTATGTGTCACACTAGTCTGGTGGTTTGTGTTGGATCTGACATGGGACTATAGACGGTAACTTACTTAACAGCTGCTTACTTAAGCAGCTATCTCATGAGTTGGCTTTGCCGGATTACCCATCCATTGTTATGCCACCTCATATCCTTTATCTGTGGTTTGTTATTTTTAACTCCAGAGTACCTTTATCTGCTGTGTGTAATCCGCATTACTCAGATCTAACCTCAGTCTGTGTTTTTGGATAAAATATTGGTTTGGACTAAAGCAAACTTTTAAATATCCCATACGCACATGTAATACACGTACATATATTAAACTTTCATATATAAAAAATATATTGTCATATGAAGTGAAATATATATGAAACATATATAAAATATATGTTTATATATGAATATATAAAAACATGAAATTATAAATTGGCACTATATATATATATATATATATATGTGTGTGTGTGTGTGTGTGTGTGTGTGTGTGTGTGTGTGTGTGTGTGTGTATAAAGGTCCCTCCAAAAGTATTAGAACAGTAAAGACAAAATTGCTCTGTTGGCTGTGGAGTCAAGATATCTACAAATATGATTAAAAGATGAATATAAGACAAAACTACTGAATGTCACATTTTATTTTTGGGTGATTCAACACACAGATGTTTTACCCCCTATCTGATGTGAGCTGTGTCCAGGTCTTTCTAAGTGATCAGCTGTGTCCTGTTACATTAATTCTTCAGATATTAAAAGCAGGGAATGTGTCGTATCAGTTATATCCATTACTTCTGCATTCTGAATCTTGCTTTCGATGACGACACACTCAAACCAGGATGAAGATGAGGGAGCTGACTTTGAGAGAAAAGCAAGCAATTTGGATGATAAAAGAAAAGAGGAAGTCAATTATAGCTATATAATATATATATAACAAAGCTATATATAACAAAGGGCATGGAGAAATCAAGAGTTTGGAAACCACCAGCAACCAACAACGACCTGATCGGCTGAGAAAACAACAGTAGTTGATGACAGATAAATCATAAAAGCTGTGAAAATGAACCCTAAAAGACGTGTCTGTAAAATCACCAACAACTTTCAGAAAGCTGGGGTGATGCTCTGACAATCTACTGTCCTCAGGAGACTTTGACACAGAATTACAGATGCTACACAGCAAGATGGAAACCTCTGACCAGCACCAAAAATAGAAAGGCAAGATTAGAGTTTGCAAAAAAGCACAAAGGTGAGCCAGAAGAGTTTAGGAACTGTGTTTATGGACCGATGAGACAAAGATGAACCTTTTTCTGAGAGATGGGAAAGCAAAAATGTGGAGGAAAAAAAGGGAACCGCAAAAGATCCCAAGCATACAGCCTCATCTGTAAAGCATGGTGGAGGTGGTGTCATGGCATGGGCATGTATGGCTGTCTCTGGAACAGGCCCTCTCAACTTTACTGATGACTTAATGTATGATGACAGTAGCAGAATGAATTTGGAAGGGTACAAAACCATCTTGCCTACCAATATTCAAGAAAATGCCACCAGATTCATTGGAAAGTGCTTCATATTGCATCAGGACAATGACCCAAAACACCCTGCTAGTTCAGTCAAGGAATTTATAAGGGCAAAGAAATGGAAAGTCTTTAGATTGCCCAAGGCAATCTCCAGATTTAAATCCGATTGAACATGAATTTCACCATCTGAAGAGGAGAGTAAAGGCAGAAACTCCCCAAAACAAGCAACAATTGGAACTGGCTGCATTAAAGGCTGGGAAAGTATTTCAGAGGATGAGACCAAGAGTCTGGTGATGTCTATGGGTCACAGACTTACTGCTGTGATTGTGCGCAAGGGATCTGCAACTAAATAATAGCTTTTAATCTTTTATTAATCTTTGCCTTTAGCCTTTATTGCAATAGGACAGTTGAGACTCGAACTCGAGTATATATATATTACAGTTACTGTTTTATGGATTACATTATTACATATTATTCACACAATGGCGATAAATTATTCGTAATTGATTTATTCTCCCTAATTCCTTTTTCCTCTTTTAAATTTTCCTTTTTAAAAATCCTACTGTGTGTCATACCATTCAGTTGACTATATTCACAGACAGAAAGAAAGAAATAGTTCAAGGAATATATTTTCTTTCTCTTTTTTGTATCATGTTGCCACTTATTTGTTATTGACTGATTATGCTGCCCCTGCAATAAAGAACTACATAAATGTACAGAGATAATGAAGTTTGTTAAAGAATTGCACATATTATATTAGAGGAGGGTTGAAAGTAAATCTGAGCAACTGTGTCCTGCTGTGTGATGCAACCATTTTACTTTTTTATTATTATTATTATTAGACCCTTTTATTTAATAAATTTATTTAATATTTTAGTTCATGTATATTGCTGCAAAAATAGCAAAATCCACAAATCCAAAAAAACTCCCAGTGAAAATAAATGTAAATCCTTCCACTGACCAAAATGACTGTAATGCATGTTTGTGTTAATGTGCGTTGAATATATGATGTGTGTATAAAGTATGTATTGACTCTGTCATGACTATTGACCCATGAATGTCTTCAACAGGTAGAGCAGCTCACCGATGAGCAGAAAAATGGTATGCTATAATACTATGCAGCATATATATATATATATATATATATATATATATATATATATATATATATATATACACACACATACCTTCTTTGCTACATAAAGTGCTGTGAAAAAGTAAATGACAACAACGTAAAATGACAATGAAAATGAAACCAGCTTTAAGTATTTCAACTGGATTTGAGAGCTGGACTTTGCATTGGCCATTCCAAGTCATTCCTTTGTGGTGTTGCATGATTTGGGTCATTGTGTTGAAAGATCCAATTACACTTCAGCTTGAACATTTTAACAGATGGCCTCATGTCATCCTCAAATACTCTTTTATATGTGACCCTGGACCACAAAACCAGTCATAAGGGTCAATTGAGAATTTTAATTTTAAATTGAGATTTATACATAATATGAGTGAAGCATCTTGGTATGTATACAGTCTTTGCATTGACTTCATTCATAGTGACCTAGGGACCAAATACTGTGGGAGTTGTGTGCAGGAGTGACTGGTAGAGTTGAAAATCTGCTTTAAATATTCATTATAAAACCTGAAATGTGACCCTGGATCACAAAACCAATCATAAGGGTCAGTTTTTCGAAATTGAGATTTATACATCAACATTTGAACAACATTTGAAAGCTGAATAAATAAGCTTTCCATTGATGTATGGTTTGTTAGGATAGGACAATATTTGGCCAAGATTCAACTATTTGAACATATGGAATCTAAGGGTGCAAAAAAATCTAAATATTGAGAAAATCGCCTTTAAAGTTGTCTAAATGAAGTTCTTAGCAATGCATATTACTAATCAAAAATTAAGTTTTGATATATTTACGGCAGGACATTTAAAAAATATATTCATGGAACATGATTTTTAGTTAATATCCTAATGATTTTTGGCATAAAAGAAAAATACAAATACAAATTTGCTACAAATACTGTATATCCGTGCCACTTATGGTTTTGTGGTCCAGGGTCACATATAATGTAGAATTCATAGTTTACATTATGATAGCACATTTGCCGCAAAATACCAACAAATAATTATAATATAATAGATTATTTTACATACAATAGAATGATAGAATAGCTTTTTCACAGTACTGTATGTTTATGAATTTGAAACACTTGTAACACTACCAATAAAAAAAACTGCCCAACATGCCCAACTAATAAAAACAACGACATTATTCATTGCCTATGTGCAATAATGATTTACTAAACTGATTGACAACATCATTGTCATTAATTGGTTCATGAGAGAGGAACTGTACTGTACACAACTAAAGTTCTGTTTTTGTGTTTTGTAGAGTTCCGCGCAGCATTTGATATTTTCATTCAGGACGCTGAGGATGGATGTATTAGCACTAAGGAGCTGGGGAAGGTGATGAGGATGCTAGGCCAGAACCCCACACCAGAGGAACTTCAGGAGATGATTGATGAGGTGGATGAGGACGGTAAAGTCCACAACAATCCAGAATTAGTAACGTTCTAGAACTTGTAATCAAACTTAACTTCATTTACTCACCCTCATGTTGCTCCAAAATTAGCATAAAAGTCATCTGTATAACCACCAAGTAGTAGGTTTCATGTTCTTTTTTGTTTGTTTTTTTTTGTTTTTTTTATCAACGTGTTTACCATTGATACTAATCTTCATATTTAATTGAATAATAGCTGAAAAACAAAAGGAACATTCTAGAGGAAAAAAATACTTAACCTCTTAAGACCCTGCGGCCTCATATGAGGACATTATATTTCAGTGAATTTCTCTGAGACTCTACATGCCACAGTTTTAAGTCTGGATGTCCTGTACAGAGCACATTCAGGGCTTTTCAGAGATACCAAATGATTTGATGTTTCACTATGACCACTCCCTCTCCTTGGTCTTCAAACATGTCTGAAATTAATTTAGTGACACTCCTATGGAAATATGAGAATATTTTGTAATTATCATTTAAATCTGTCTAATTTTTAAATTGTGTGTCATAAATCAACATCTCAGGAAAATGTTATGGAGTTTCAAATCAAAATATGACTTTCTGTTACGAAACAGGACACTGATTTCATACATGTCCTCATATGAGGACACCGGGACTAAAAGCATGTTTATTACACATTTTGGGAGACATAACAAATGAATAGGGAAAGAAATTACATTTCAGTATTCTATGAAATATTATATATAATTATGAAAATCTTGTCAGTTATTACTCCCATTATTACACTTCTTTTTTCATTACATGTTGCCCCAAAAACACATTAATATGCCAATTAGATTTAGTTTATAGATACATTGTTTATAATGAGAAAACCCGTTTATGACCATTTTACACACATTTTGCAGAAAGAAAAATGCTATATCGAATCATTCTGTTATAACATAGTTGAGAATCATCTTTATACAAAGTTTGGTATAAAAAAAATAATCTTAAACTAAAAATGTATTAGTGATTTAAAAAATCTATTGTTTTTGCCTATGCATGTTCATTCATGTCTTTTTATTTTTTAAAGAAATTTTTTAAAGAAATTGAGTCCCGATAACTTTTGAATGAAATAACTTTTTTTTTTTTTTTTTTACATTATTTGTAGTGCTCTAAACAATGTAAAGACATGAAAAAACCTAATTTTTTCCTAAAACTTTTTTCTCTGGTCTTAAGAGGTTAAAATGCAGAATCAAAATTCAAGAATAAGCTTGTGCTATAATGATTGTTGGTGTACTTCTGCAGGCAGTGGTACGGTGGATTTCGAGGAGTTTTTGGTCATGATGGTGCGGTGCATGAAAGATGACAGCAAAGGAAAGTCAGAGGAAGAACTGGCAGAACTCTTCCGTATGTTTGATAAGTATGTTTTGTTCTTAATCTGAACTAAGAGAACTGACCTGTGGTGGGTTTAGGGTTTCTGATGGGTTTTGACTGTACTTGGACAGGAATGCAGATGGTTACATTGATCTTGATGAACTGAAGCTGATGCTGGAAGCTACAGGTGAAACCATCACTGAAGATGACATTGAGGAGCTAATGAGGGATGGAGACAAAAACAATGATGGAAAAATTGATTATGATGGTAAGCATGCGTCGTTTTACATTAAAGTTAATTGTAAGAAAAAAAAACAAAAAAAAAAAAACAATGACCCAGTGTGATGCAAATGTTTCCCTTTTCCATCATCCACTATCCTTCTATTGCAGAGTTCTTGGAGTTCATGAAAGGGGTGGAATAAATAATGAAGAAATGTCTTCCTGGTGTTTCTCCCTGGATTGTCTGTACACAAAAGCAGAGTAAATATTTAAGCTTGATGAGAAAGATCAACAGAGAGTCTATCAGTCCATGATATATCTCATTATTGTGCTTATAATTTTTAACACAATATTTTCAGAAGATTTAATTATTTTATACGTGTAAATACAGAAGTCAAGGATAATTTGTGTAGATTTAAGACTTTGCTTGGGTTTAATTTGCCTCGTTATATATTGAATATCTTAATTTATTAAACATATTTTTACCTTCACATTTATTTAGGAAATTACTCATGGTTCCATAATGTAACAAATTCACACCACTAACCAGACTTGGAATCTGAGCCTAAATGTTAATTTCATTCTACCGCAGTCTGTTTCATATCTGGAAAGAAATAACTATTCTAAAGACATTCCCATAATCCACATCTGTCATTCTTTTTTTAGCAAAGTCTGAGTTTGCATTTGAGAGCCTGTGCTAATTGTTTTCCAGCATATCTGTCAAATTTCTCAAAATGCTACCGTCCCCTTGTCTGCCAAAATAGAATAAAGCATTTGAGAATTTTGCTTTGTTTCATTCATTGAGCCATGCATTGAAACATTGACTTGTAGAGTATCAGAGTTATACTAGCCTCTCTAGTTGTTAGTGGCAGTATTTAAGAGCTGGTGTGGTGTTTTAGTGGCTAAAACTTGACTAAAAAAGCAAGCAATGAGACACACTACCCTGACCAAGACACTAAACCTCAGGTTACTCCAGGAGGACTTAATCTGTAATCTGTTACAGCAATCTGTTACTGTAATCTGTTACAGTTACTGAGAAAAAAAAAGTGTAATTAGATTACAGTTACTTATGAAACTGTCAATGATTACAAGGGGGTTACATCTGAAATTTTTCACATACATACATATATGATTGATTTCTTTACAAAATTGCATTGACTGCCTTAAAATATGAGACACCAATGTGTCTAGGACAGGTTTATTCTATAACTGTTTTATTTTGCTGAGGTTATATATATATATATATATATATATATATATATATATATATATATATATATATATATATATATATATGCTTTATTTTTTAAATTGACTGTTTTTTCCAAAGCATTGTTAGATGCTAGTGTTTCCTGTCATAGCTATGCAAAGATTTGATTTCAAAAACAGTATCATAAAAAATTTAACTATGTATTATGATTTTAAATCTGTATTTAACCTCACAATGATCTCAACGTAAAAAGAGCTGCTAAAGTCTTATTTTGTGGTGGCTGTGCTTTAAAATTAAATTATTATAATCTTAACTCAAGTGATGAAGGGTTTTGAAAGTCTGAGAGAAATCAGTGTTGAGTACTACTGTAAGGTTAACGCTGTCTGCTTTACATGTTTCAAAAATGATTAACAGTTGAAAACCTTCATTAGAAATTTAGAAAAGTAATCAAAAAGTAATCAAATGTAATCAGTTACATTACTTTAATAAAGTAATTGAAATAGTTACACTACTTATTACATTATAAAAAATAAGGTAACTTGTAATCTGTAACCTATTACATTTCCAAAGTAACCTTCTCAACACTGTATGAGTATATGACTATAGCGACTTTTAACTAATTAGGTGGCAAAAAAGAAAAAGAAAAAAAAAAAAAAAAAAGTGTGTCTTATTGAGAGTATTTACCTTGCGTTATTCAGGCCCCTTCATGTTAATCTTATCATAGAGCTCTTATTGTAACTACATAATATTGTCATGGGCATCATAAATGTTATTTTCAGATCACTGCAGCCTAAGCTAGTCAAGGAAAGTGAGAAAGAAGCACAGATGGCTATAGTATAAGACACAAATAGTATAGTGACACACACAAGGGCTTCAGTTCTGGCAGCAGAGGCCCTGCAGCAGGGCAAATGTGTGACAACCCGCTGACATAGAGGCTAATGACACCACTGCCATTCCTGTCAGGATTCACAACAGGTTCTCCCTTCTCCTTCATCAGAAGTGTGACACAGAATGGCAGCAGATATAGCTCCAGTATTGGACAAATATTTATCCGAGTTAAAACTGTAAGGAATATATATCCGAGTTAAAACTGTAAATATATATCCGAGTTAAAACTGTAAGGAAAAACAGGAAGGTGAAGAGTCATAAAAGAGACCGAAGCTGAAAAGAAGTTAGACTCTCACAAACAAAGTTAACTTAAAACTATAGCTCACCCAAAAATGAAAAGTTCTGCCATCATTTACTCACCCTCAGGTTGTTTCCACATTCTTCAAAATATCTTTTATGTTCAACAGAAGGAAGAAAATCATACAAGTTTGGAACAACTCGAGGGTGAGTAAATGATGACAGAGTTTCCAGTTTTGGGGCCCATCTCTTTAACCATAATGTGTGGGAGACTAGAAGTCAAAAATGAAAAAAGAACATTCTGATTTTCAAGCGAGTTTTCGGCAGACTCTAAAATAACAGCTGGATGAAATGACTCGCAAAATAAACATAAAATCCAGGACTGTTCAAATAGAAGAAGCCACTCATTCATTCTTGAAGGGGGAGCGTGCCTGGCTTTCAGGAAGGTATCCAGGAGAAACTGAGGTTTTCAGAAGAGGAACAGAGAAGATCTGGTAGAGGAGAGTTGAATTTTACTGACAATGTTGATTATCAGCTGTTCATCATAAGCTTGTAGAGAGGAATTATGGCTATATATTAATCCCTCTCCTGACATAGAAAGGGTACAGACTGAATAGGGTATGTATAGGGTTAAAATGAGCTTTTATATGCTTGGTCATAACTAATGACTGATATAAGCAGTGCTAACTTGTGCACAACAACTCATTTTAGGTAGTTTGCTTTTTTTTTTCTCGATCAAAGGGCCCCACCTTGTGGCCGCTCCACCTCATTGTCACAAATGTTTCCTTTCTACTGCAAGTTTGCAAGAAAAAAAAGTCTTTTTCAGGTTTCTGATTTCCTATCTCTAAATGTGAATGGGCTAAATTCAAAGGAGTAACCTGGTAATTAAATGAAAGAAAGAGCATTTTTGTGCATAAATAAAGTAAAGCAATCATTCTCTCCTTAGATCATGAGAAGACTTTTGATTCTGTCCTTTAGGAATTTCTTTATCAAGTCATGGATAGCTTTGGATTCATTATTGCATCAATGTTAGTATTTCCAATTCAGTTGTTTTACAGTGATGATGCAGATAGACCTGTCCCATTCGTTTTTTATTGAACCTTTGGCTCAAACAATTAGAGAGGATAATGGTTTTTACAGGGGATAATTATATAAGGATAGAATAAAAAGTCTGTTTGTATGCAGGTGATGTACTGGTAACATTACAAAACCCAGACTCAGAAGTGCCTTTGTTGATGAACATCGTAAAGACGTATGAGAGCTATTGATACTGAACTTTGTTCCCACACAGGAACTGGCAAATAAGTACACGTTTGATTGGAATTCATCTACACATTCAGTATCATGGGATGTATTTATTGAAAAATTTGTCCTCTCTGTGCACTTTAAATTACATCAAATATATAAGAACATTTATAAAAAATTTGGACAGATGGGCTTTGCTTGCCCTAGACATTAAGATGAATATCTTACCCAGATTACACTGATTAGTCACTACATCAAAACCATTGACAGGCTAAGTGAAGAACATTGATTATATCATTACAATGGCACCTGTCAAGGGCTAAGACATATTAAGCAACAAGTAATTTCCTGAATTTCATGAGTTGGAAGCAGAAAAACTGATCATGCAGACCAAATTGTAAGTTGTAGAAACTTGCAGGGATGGTAGTACTCACACCGCCTACAAAGTCACAAAGGCTCGCCCCAATCGGGCTGACGGGGTTGCTACAGCGATCGAAAGTACGAAATCACTCATAACTCCTAAACTGTTAATCGCAGGCTCAACTGTCTTATGTTGTTGGAATCCTTGGCTCATGTTGGACAAAATGATTCGATTGTGAGCCTGGCAAAATTTTTGGAAATTTGGGATTTTTAAAAAAAAAATCCTACTTTTGCGAACTAGTCCTAGGTTTTTCGCCCGATTGGAACCAAACCAGTGCAGAAAGATTCTCTGGAGAGTGAATATCAATAAAATTATCAAAAAAGTTAAACTTTTGACTCACAATCGCAAAGGGACGCCAAAACTTTCGTAAGGGGCAGGGCCATTTTTACTAAACCTATTGAGCAGAATAACTTTTGCTATAACTTTTGAAAGGAATGCGATATCTTCACCAAACTCAGAACACGTATGTAAGAGCTGAATCTGAGGTCATGTGAAAAAAGTCGCAGAGCTTGGCATAGTGGGGCTATAAAAGGGAAAAAACGAAAATCGGTATGCACAGGCTTGGTCCAGTGTGCCACAACTGTTTATAAGGACATTTGCATATCTCAAAAAACATGGCCGCCATTGGCCAATCAATTTTGAGCACCTAATAGACAAGGTTAACGTACGACACATGGCCCTAAAGGTCTGTGAGAAATTTGAAAGAAATCTACCACTGGGGGGCGATACAGCATTTTTCAAGGGCGTAAACGATTGTATATTGTGCGGTTTTTCACACATACACACGATATTCATATCAAACGATAGCCCTCCTCATTCCGAACAACTTTGCCTCTAGGACCACTGCTGTCCATCAAATCATTTGTTAAATTATTGAGATGTCAAAAACCTACTTTTGCAAACTAATCCTAGGTTTTTCGATCAGGCTGGGGGAAAAAAAAAAAAAAAAAAAAAAAAAAAAAAAACACTGCAGTACAATTCTCTGGACTCTCTAGGTCAATAATTATCCAAAAAAATAAATACATACATACATACATACATAATTAAATAAATAAATAAATTTAAAAATTTGAAATTTAGAAAATTAGAAAAGGGGCCTGTCCAAATGTACAAAAGCGTTTAAAGCCTAAAAGAAACCTAAAAATTCAAAAAACCTGGTGAGCACATGTGACAGATGATTCTAAACAAGCATGCAAAGTTTTAGGGAGATCAGACAACAGCTGGCGCTATAACAGTCAGAAATGTAAATAAATAAATAAATAAATAAATAAAACATATTTCTATGGTAAATTACCTGGATTTGTCAAAAATACTGTTTTAAATCATTGATTTACATGGTTACAGGCTTGCTAAATAATATGTAATATCTTTTTTCATATGTGCTTAAATGCCTTAAAGTGCTTGAACCCCAGTAATCGCTGCTTGCAGCTATATTTCACCTTGCAATTACCGAGAGAGAAGGAAGGCATGGCATTACAGTGAGATTATCAGTTAGCAGCTCAGTAAAGACCATAGTATTTCGGTGTTGTCGAAACTCTGTTATCAGATTGGAAAGAGATATAGATCTCTCTGATGGACACAGCAGTACAGTCATCTTTTGGAGGTGGATAAATGCTTCCAGATTCAATAAGAGGTACAAGTACAGGGCTGCCCAGCCTGTGATCAATGCTTTGCTCCAGCTTTGTATGACCATAGATATACAGCAGGGTCTGGACCTCCCATGGCATTAGCGCACCATTTTTTGAAATTTTGAAAACTGAAGGCTACTGAGCATTTATGCATGTATGCAAATTTAGGCCATTATAAAGCGGCACATTAACATGTCTGACCCCTCTGCCAGTTCTGAGTCAATTCACACACTGTAAGTACAAACTGTCAGCTAAACTACGTAGTTAAATTGAATGACATTTTTGACCTCAAAGGTTGTCTCAATTACGTTTATTAAACACTGGCACAATGTACACATTCAAGAGCATACACCTCTCAAAACATGACAACAGATCACCTTTTATAAACCATGTGCCATCAACATAAAAACATTATTTATGAGAGCTATTTGTAAAAATGATTCACTACAGTAATAGTACACAAAGAAAAACAATGTGAGAATGTTTGTGGTACTCTTTTTTCCTAATATTTAAATACAGCGCACAACATGTTTTCCTTTAAAACAAAGCTGAAATTTCCATATTATGTGGTCAAGAAAAAAAAAAAAAAAAGTCAGTTCTCACAACAATACATAGAAACATCTATGGACACACACTGGACCACAGAACTATGTGGGAAACAGCAGAGAAACTCAAAAACAAAAACTGGATGCAAACATATATGCACACCACCAATAAATAATATATCATTTTAATATTTAATCTAACTTACACAGCAGAAAATTCTCTTTTCATATTTACAGTTATATCACACAGAACATTAAGCTGTCTGTTAATAGATATTTGTCTTATACCATTACTTTATAATGTAGAGTATACAGTTCACATTAAATGGTGCCTCAGTTTGCAAATACAATAAGGTTATTCTGGAGCTGCAAAAAAATAAAATAAAATAAAAAATAAATGAATCTCACAAAACTTGTCAAAGACGCTCAAGAAATTATATTTTGCATAAAAGAAGTCTATTTTAGTACTATTAAAAGTTTTACACTGTAAGGTGAAATGTTATTTAAATATAAAGTATTTATGCATCATAATATTACTGCCTTTAACATATGCACTTGAGTTAAAATACTTTGTATTAAAGCAATACAAATCTAATGAGTATCACCACTGACAATAATAAAAATGAACAAAAACCCAAATGTAAACTATAATGTGCTTGTAACAATAATGTCACACTGCAAAACAAAATAATAATAAATAAACCGTCCTAAAAATTATCCTTCTTTATGCAATTTATATATTCCCTTTTTTGTTCTAATATGATCAGGACATGTATTCCTGAGATTCATCCATAAACATGCTTATAAAAGGAATGATTATCACAAAAAATCCAGCAGCACCCCAGTGACATGTAATAACAAGAAATTAATAACATCTGCAAAATCAATAACCGAAGTAAACACTAGTGCTGTGAGGATGAGGAAGGAAACTGGCTCTGTGTCTTTCACTCAGTCTGGGGAACAGAGATGGCAGGACCTTTGGGGTCATCGAAGCGGTCCATGGTGCGCAGCTGCATGATCATGTGCAGGCCGTAAGTGAGAACCAGCACCATGAGAAGAGATGTGACGAGCCCCATCCAGATACCAGGAGTGAAGAAACTAGCACAGTCACTGGCGTAAGAGAAATCCTTCCCAGCCACGTTAAAGCCCTGGATCTGTCACATGAGAGAGAGAGAGACAGAGAGATTCCTGCTTAAATACCATTCCTGGATTTCACCTCACTTTCATTCTGTTGAGTAAAATATGATATTTAATGGAAATCAATGTTAGAACTTGATTTTAACTATCAGGATTTAATTTGGGTTGTGAAATTTTGGCTATTACATTATTTGGTAATATATATATATATATATATATATATATATATATATATTTTTTTTTTTTTTTTTTTTTTTTACTGGGTAATATCCCTGCTGATGTAAAATTAGTCAATTTGATTAAAACTATGAAAACCTTATAAAACAACTTTATTGTGGACTGCCCACTGCATGCTACTCAAAAGCAGGTCACACACTGGAAAAGAAACTGCAAAGGCATCGCACACAAATCATGTCTCCTGCTAATTCACTCCTGACAGCCTTCAAGGTAAGTAAGAAAGAACAAAGTTATCCAGGGATCATTTTGAATGGGGGATGGCACTTCAGCAAAAAACTAAGGATTTGTGTATGGGCCATTCTACAGAATTGGTGCAAACTGCTGTCCCACAAGCAAAAAAAAAAAGCATTTAAGTATTAAAATCTTAGATGTTTACTAAGATCCTTCTATTATCTATTGAAAGCCACAATAATATTTAAAATATTAGTAAGCTTAATGTATAAAATCATCATTTATTGGAGACTTTCAAAAGGAGATGGCTGTCTTGAACCCTAACCCCTAAATTTCAACTTATGAAAACAATATTGAAAAAAATGTTTGTATTTTATTCCATTGTTGTTTTTAAAAATATATTTTTTATTTTTATTTTTTAAAAAGTGAAGTTCAAAAAAAAATATTTATTTTATTTTTATTTTTTTTGTAAATCATGAAAATATATGTTAAAAAATGTGTCCCGCATTTTCATGTCACTATCGAAACAGTGTATGTTTTAGTCCATTGGCTGAGACTGATTTTAACTACACCCCTACATTTATGATCAGGAAATATTCCTGTGTCCCTCTCTCTCATAACTACATGGTGAGTAGATAGGTTCACTGTTCAGAACTGTGCTAGCTAACCATGTGCTGATTAGCATCTTTGAGCTAGGCTCAAAAGTATCTAAAATTGTCATTACCAAAACATTTGGTGGAGTTTTGGTAGTGACATCTTTGTTTTTTGGGTGTTATTCCATAGAATTGTCACTACCGAAACATTTGGTGGAGTTTTGGTAGTGACATCTTTGTTTTCTGGGTGTTATTCCATAGAATTGTCACTACCGAAACATTTGGTGGAGTTTTGGTAGTGACATCTTTGTTTTCTGGGTGTTATTCCTTAGAATTGTCACTACCGAAACAGTCACAACCGAAACATGTCATCATTGTTTCGGTAGTGACAAAAGGGAACACATAATCCTCATATTTGGGGGAAATAAACAAAATTTTAGTACAGTTATGCATTTTTTTTTTTTTTTGTATTTAGTATGTTTTAGTAGTGTTTCAGTGTGCAACTTAAAATTCTGTAATGTGATGTGGTCGCTACCAAAGCATTACTGTCACTAGCGAAAATGTGCAGTCACTACCGAAACATGGGATGTTTTGTCAAAAATAAAGTATACTGAATTATCAACGAGATGTTATGATGTTTTTGGTTCAATGTATATTCAAACTAATGAATCCTTAACTTTGAAATCAGTATGATCAACTTTTTGCCTTTTACAATGAAAAATTTTATTCAAAATACAACAAATCTCATAATTTACACTTGAAATATTGTTAAAAATGTAATTGTTATTGATTTACCTCTGAAAACTTTTTTAATAAAATAGCAAAAAATATTTACAAGGTAGTTGTGAACATAAACAAATCTTAATAGGTCAATATAACCCTTCATATTAAATTATAGATTATTGTGTTTCGGTAGTGACAAATTTGGGGAGAGGAAAAATTCTCTGAAAATACAATATGAGAAATGAACTGCACAATTACTAGAAATGTGTACCTTGGATATTATACAATTTGCATACATATAAAATTTTGGAAAAAGACACATTCTCTCAAGATGTTTCCAGGAGATTTAATATAAAATGGAAACTTGACGCCCTTTGAACAAATTGCAACAAAATAAAATGTTAAGAAACATTTTCTTACATATCACCAAATATATAATTTTGTGTCTAAGAAGCTCAAGGCTCACCTGTGTGTGTTTGGTCTGTCCCCTTTAGAGAAACAGCTAAACAAAATGGCATCTACTCAATCAGCACTTGCTTGCTTTTACAATATACTCATGAATTCAAACAGGGATAAAAGTTACTATGGGGAGTTGATCTTATCTTGAGGAGGAAAGTAGCAGAGTAGAAAGCAGTATGTGAGACCCCATTCTCCTAACTCAACCTGGGAAATGTAGTTTTTAAAGATAGGTATTACTATATATCAATCTGGCACAAAGACATAAATTTAACCCTCATCTATCCTGTCTCTGTGATACATATAAGAGCTCTAAGGGAACTTTTTTTACACTGTTTTTGGGAATGTTTTATGGTCCAAAACTTTTGGTCAGGTGTTTTGCCAGTAATTAGAAAAGATTTTCTCTTGCTCATTGCAACTAAGGTCTGCTTTTTGGGACTTACACAGAAACTTTCTTGGGATTTTTGTGTTGTTGTTACATTGTGCTTGCAAATGTATATTGCTGCAGTGGGTAATGGATAATAGCTGAGATTAGTCATGTCATAATTCATTACTATTAACCGGGTAGAAAGCTCTGTCTCAGCTGCTCAGTGTACCTGTAAATACAGCTGAACTTGATGTAGTGACTAGTAAAAAATGGCCAATATCTTCTCTAGCACTCTAGATACTGTTGCTCCATCAGGTAAAAATAAATAAATAAATACATACATACATACATACATAAATAAATAAAAATTAGAGAGAAAAGTCCTGTACCATGTACAGATGTCATATTCATGCTCTCAACAAAGCATCTCCTAACCTTCATTTTTCATGCCAAAAGTGATTAAACAACAGTAATAAAAATATTTGTCAGTTTTGGTCTAAGTGGGAATAAGTGTTTCTCAAAAAGCATTATAATGAAAATACGAGTGCCCTAAGTGAATATAATCAGTTGTTTAAAAGTCTGATGAGAGTTCAACATATTTTTTTTTATTTAATCAGCAGTCACTTAAGTAACAATGTTGAGAAATATCAGGTATGGCTTTAATTCGTTTAGTAACGGCTCGGTATAAAAATAAGCCACACAGAAAGAATTATTATACTGTGAAGTCTATCTTTACTGTAAAATATACTGTGGACACATAGTTTTATTCAGTGGCTAGATGAAAAAAATAATCCAATATACCAAATAAACCAGTTTACTAGTAACAATTTTCTTCAGCGCTATATATTAAAATATAGAATATTAAACTATATCATTGACAACTTCTACAAGCATATGCGTAGAAAACTCTTTAACAGATAATGTTTGCTGTACTACCCAAAGAAAAAGTTCTTGGCAACATGGGAAGTAGAAGTAGTATAAAATTTATACCACTGAATGTACAGTTTAAGTATTAAATATTTAATCTACTACTGTATATAGGATACTTTGACTTTAGTATGCTACTGCACACTAGTAAGGATTTTTTTTTTTTTTTTTGGTTGTTGCCTGCTTATGTGTGCAAAGCACACTCCAGACTCCCCATGGCTTATTACTTTTCCATTCGTGATTGCTGAAAATATATTTTTAAAAAATCATTTTATATACAGTAGACTGCACTCACAAAGAGCAATTTCTAGTCAATTTCAAGCATAACAAAAAATGTTTCATTTAATATAGAAAATGTTTATTATAGACTTTAAACCATGGGAACCATGAAGTCTAGTTGTCTGTGGTTTCAATGTTTCAGAACCTACCTGGAAGTCATCAAAAGAGATCTGCCAGTCGTTGGCGTTGTCCTTGTCTGAGTGTGGTGACAGCTGAGGGTAGCGAGAACTGCTCACGGACTCACAGCGGTACGAGTACTCGGCCGGGGCGTAGATGTAACGGCTGCCATTGAACATGGCATTTTTCCCATCATACTCCAGATGAACCAGATCCATGGTGAACCAATGGCGGGCAGAAACCTTATAGTGACGGCGGTTCATTACGAAACTGAGGAGAATACAGAACACGGTTCAAGCCCAACACAGAGATATACAACACAGAGACTGTGTGTGTAAATGAGAAAATTAAACACTTACATGAGCTTAAAGGAACGGTAATTCAGGACGTCTTCATAGTTCAAAACCAACCTGTATTTCAAGAGAAAACTGTGGTTCATGAACTGCCAACATATACATTTATATGTTAATTGCAAACACTTTAATTGTCTACAACACTGTTGTCGTGCCGTGCTGCCTATACTGAACGCATCAAAGCGCAAGTTTCAAATCCATTTGTCCTGTTGTCGTAAGTATTGCAAGTCCATGGAGACTGTGACACGAAGAGGGAATGGACTACTTGCACAACCACTTGCACTAAACTACCGAGCCGTGAAAAAGGATGCAAATCAAAAAAATTGTGTGCATTTATTTTTTAATGATACTGAATCTAAACGATCAACCCGATCTCACGGCAATTCCTACATATTTTACGAGGTGGCTAATTCATACGATTTTTGCTAAATCATACGTATTTTACGAGTTCCCCAATTCGTATGAATTCGTACAAATGACCTACCCCTAACCCCGCCCCTAAACCTACCCACATCACTGGGGTCTAGACAAATCACACAAAATCGTACAAGTGAGGTCATACGAATTCATATGAATTAGCCACATCGTAAAATACGTACGAATTGGTCGTGAGATAGCATTGAAATTATACATAAAAATGTTTAAATAAAAAAAAAAAAATAAGAATAAAAGTTCAATTTAAAAAAATTCAATTAAAAAAAAGTTTGTTTTTGCATATGCACAAGTGCACTTGTTTGCATTAGAGACAGGACGCTCACCGCAAGCAGGTGTGTCTACTGTGTAAACTCGCGCAAGCGGTTTAATGCATTTGAATCTCCAAATTTGCAATTGCATCTGATGCAAAATAAATGTAAACACAGTCAGTTATATCTTGAGGACAGGACAAAACATCCTATACAGATATTTGCATTAGTGTGAATGCATTCAATTATGTAAGAATTATTGTTGCCAGAATCAAAATCAGATCATGAGGTGCCTAAAGATTCACACCCTTATCAAACAGTGTACTATACAAGAGTATAGAGAGCAATTTAAAATACAGCCCCCTTCTTTGCTCTGCTGTGAATGGTCCAACCTGAAGGCCAAACTCCACAGTGCAAATAAGAAATGTGATTGTTCAGATTTTCTATGAAGGGTCTACCTACACTCTATTGAATCACAATAATCAGCATGAGAGTATGTTTACCATATGTATATCAATGCTATTTAGGGCCAGTTTTAATAAACTGGAAAAATTTGCGATTTTTAGTGAATTAGCAAATTAGCAATTCCAAAACAGCGCCGATGGGTGTGGAAATTTCTGCAGATGATTTACTAACAACGCGCAAATTAAAGAACACAGACGCCACATCTCATTTACATTTCGACCAACGCAATATACCAAGCACAGCGCAAATTAGTGTAGTCGCAAATAAAGAATAAAGAAATAAAGAAGCCACAGTATTTTGAAAAGAAGTTTTGATAGACCTGGTACTGCGTGACTCCTATTTGAGGATTCCAAATCGTCTTTTATTTCCTGAAGCAAATTAAAATAACATGCCTTGGCAAACAATATGTTCGGATAATGTGTTCTTCCGGCATTCCAAATAAATGAATATGTGTGAAAAAAAATCCTCTCCCTTCTACTGTTCTCTGTGGTGCCTCCTCCTAGCAACAATAATTGCAGCCATTTAAAGCACAAAATAGTTTAAGACATGCTTTTTTTGGGCGTTAAATAATGGTGCAAATACCAGTAATTTGACGAGCGCAAACTTTAGTAAATCTCGTTGCGTGATTCATTTGAATACTCTCCTCCCATAAATTTTGCGTCTGAAAGGGAAACTCCTACAAATGCATATTCAATAAGGTCAGATGCAAAAATAACTGTGTCCACGCCTTTTCAACGCTAATTCGTCACTGCGCATCTTTAGTAAATCCTGTCAGTACTATTTTGATGCCAAAAGACGGTTTGCGCTGGCGCAAGCTGTTAGCAAAACTGGCCCTTAGTATGGAGAGGCACTGTTACTATTTTCACATGATTAGCCAATCATAATGAAAGCAGTAGTAGTCTTAAACTTTACAGTCATATCATCTAATTCTCAAAAAGGGGTGGAAAATTGTCATGATAATAATGGTAATGACTAACCTAAAACTAGACATCAGGGAGAAAAGGAAATACTGTAGAAAATGGTCCCTTTAACTTAAACTTCATGCAGTTCAGCACTTTTTACCGAGAGTGAGTCTCATTGCAGGATGATCCAGACAGGCTGGGTGCTACACCTTCACCAAAGGTTTTGGGGGCAAGGTCATGCCTCTCCCACTTTCCTGAGCGATATTGGCTGACCACCAGATTCTCCGCCCACAGGAGAATGCAGGTGGAGCCCTTCTCCTTAAACTCCAGAGGCGGCTTGGGAACAGCAGTTTCCTCACGACGGGACTGCAGCAGGGATCTTGACCAGACCGAGTGCACAGCTGGAGATGCCTCCTCTAACACCTGAGACAAAAACACAAGGATCAACATTGTGTTCAAAAGTTTTCACCCCCAGCTCTTAATGCATCATCATGTTTGAACCTTCTGTAATAGTTGCATATGAGTCCCTCAGTTGTCCTCAGTGTGAAAAGATGGATCTTATAATCATACAGTCATTGTTCGAAAGGGTTCAAATACACAAAAATGCTGAAAAACCAAAGAATTTGTGGAGCCTGAAGGATTTTTCTGAAGAACAGCGGGTGGTTTAACTGCTCAGGACAAACAAGGGACTCATGAACAACTATCACTAAACAAAAAAAAAAAACAACATTCAGGTAACAACACAGTATTAAGATACTGAAAAAAAACAAAAAAAAAAACAAATGTCAGGGCATGTCAAAAATTCTCCAGGGCCCCAAAACACCCTCAGACCCTAGAGGGTTAAGAATCAAGGGGATGTAAACTTTTTAACGGGGTCATTTTTATAAATTCAACAATTATTTTCTCTTGTGGACTATATGTAAACATCTTTTATGTGAAATATCTTATTCAGGTCAGTACTAAATAAACAATAACATGCATTTTGTATAATCCCTCTTATTTTGGTAAAATAACATTTTGCAGATTCTGCAAGGGGGATGTGAACTTGTTTTGTTTTGTTTTCTACTTAATGTGTTACGTGTTAAGCTTTAAAGTTTTTGTTTGCATTGCATTAAGCTCCAAATTAAAAAAAAAAAAAAAAAAAAAAATCATCAACTGAGACAAAATAACTTGCATGAAAATTATTTAATTTACAACATACGTTATTTAGCATATAAGCATTTTCGGTTCCAGTAATATTAAAATCACTTCCATATATATCATTACATTCATATAAAATCACTCATAATTTAATTTTGGTTTGATTTTGGTCACCCTACCTGAAGGTGTGTACGTGCATACAGGATAGCTGTAGTCTTACCCTTGAGGGCCCAAGTGCAGTAAACACTGCAGTATACGGCACAGACTGAGCTTTCATGATGCTCAGCACCTGACCAATCACCTCATCTACAACAAACAACATTATGCCATTCATTTGCAGGAAAACACTTCATTGTATTAGCATCTTGGCTTGTTTTACAATAATAATAATAATAATAATAATAATTGTTGGAGCACAAGTCATTTGATACTTAGAAATGTTTGAATATGACACATACCGTTTCCGCTGAGCACTTCTTTAGTAGACATCATATCAGCCCTGCGAGAAAAAGACAGCTTACAGTCCTCATAAGGTCAAGAGTTCCTTTTCAGGTTTTAAGAAGGTCCCAAATGTAAGGGATTTTCATCTATTCACCCTGTATTTCTTTATGTGTTTCCAAATTAAATAAACTTTTATATAAAGAAATGCTCAGCCGACAAATGGAAAACAACG